>CM046853.1:53029041-53355642 GCA_025617745.1 Heliocidaris erythrogramma
GTTTTAATGTGCTAATGTCGCCTTTATTGATGACCATGGTATTTTGTTTGTATTGTATTTTTTAGTATTTTCATCTGTACTCTAAGTCCAACTTGTATATGGTTTCAATAAATAAAATGATTATATATATTATTTTTCTCTCTCCTCCGTGATGAGAGCCAGTCATGATGAATTATACATTTGTATTTAACTGTTATTCATGAGTGAGTTTATATCTGTGCATTGATTCATGTCAGATATTGAATGCTGATAATATACTTGGAGTAATGCAGTACTGGTCATTGGATATCTCTTCATTATTTGCAGGGAGACTGCTCAGGAATGATGGGAGTTTCCAGAGCAAAAAGGAAGCCCTGGAGCTGATGAACAGAGCACTTGATATACGCACCGCCAAGTTTGGTGCTGACCACACGCTCACTTACGCCATCCGTAACACCATCAAGGGTTTGCGGAAGGAGCTGGACAGAGGAGACTACGACCGTGCTCCGGTCAAGCCTCCGGACAAGAGAACAAGGGATAACCCCAGGAGCAACCTCAGCTTTAGGGAGCAAGATCTCCATAGCATTGGAGGGAGGAACGGTTCACCTAGACGGGGTTCACCAAGCCGGAGGGGTTCCAGCTTCAGCGGACGCAGAAGCCCCAGAAACATGGACAGGAGTCCGTCCCCACGGCCAGGCAGTAGGTATGGGGGAAGTGTCAGGCATGGGAGCGTACAGTACAGCATGGAAAGCAAGGGAGGAAGAGGAGATGGACAGGGAATTCGAAGGGATAGAGCTAAGAGCTCTCCACATCTGAAATACAATGGCAGTTCCTCCCCTAACAGACTGTCAACAAGCAGGAAAGCAAGTTCGGCTGTTGGTGGAATTCAGCAGAAAGACTCGAGACCATCGAGTTCATCTTCATCCTCCTCCTCTTCCAGCAAGGAACCTACATTGAAAGCCAAATACCTCTACAGTGGCCACTCTGATAACACAGAAGATGGTGTGTCCTTTGCAGATCGCCACACTGTCCTTGGGAGCAGTGAGATGGATTATGAAACGAGCAGCAACAATGGCAGCAAAGAGAAGAGAAATCAAAAACCAGTGAATGGGCGCTCTTATTCATCTGTCAGTGGATCTACGTGGACCAGAGGACCTAAGAGTTCAGCCGGCGAAATGACCAACACCAGTCACAGACGCGACATTCCTTCCCCTTACGACAGTAGCCTTCAAGGACCGAACAGTCACATCGCTTCACTTCTCGAAGAGCCGACCGGTCCCCGTTCAAACACCGTGGATCCCTTGCACGATGCTGCATGGTATCATGGGAAGGGTAGGTATCCCAAGGATCAACAGGATTTCTATCCTCCTCGGAGACATCAGCAGCGGCCAAACAGCCACAAGCTGCCTCCATTCAATGCTACAAACCAGGCTGGAAAGTAGAAAATCAGAATTTACATGTAGCGGTTAAAACAACATGGTACTGTGTTGTACAGCCCTGGAAAAAAAAAATAATTCAACAAAATGGCAGATTTTCATTTGGTACCCCAGGGTACCATTTATGTAATTATATGCCATTGGTGCCATTCATTATATCAGGCTTAACCCATACATGTAGCAGCTGGTTTTATTTTCTTTGTGATCTGTAGTTTAAGTCTAAAAGGTAAATGTGATGAGTTTTTAAAGTGGTTGTGACCATGATTGTAACTTAAAGACAGAAAGAAAGTGAAGGGAATATTTAAGGCCTTGTTGTTATTGTCTTGCCTCAATAAAGTTAATGTTCATTCCCTTTGTTTTTCTGGAAAGTGAAACCAACATTGCCTTCTTCAAAACTTGTAATAATTTATGCATTAATTTGAACGTGTAATAGCAGCTGAGTGGCCTATGTCCATTGATGTAATTGATAGCAAGTTGTGTATCGTAAACATGTCAAATTTATATCTCCTTTTTGTTTTTATAAGAAATGGAAAGCAATCTTTTTTAGGTATCTATGTAAAATTTCAGTTTCCCTCAAAATCAAGGAATTTTTCACATCAGAAAGTATAGATTTATATGAAATATATATTTTTTTGTGGAAGATGGCAATTGAAGTGTATTTAATAAAATACAGGATCAAATATATGAAATTCAAATATAAAAATGTATTTAATACATGTATGTATATATTTTTATAATGTTTGTGATATTTTAAAAATTCTAGTAAATCCCTGTGTTTGAAAGATCATGCCAAAATGCCAAAATGCAAGATTTCTATGTACATTGTATTTTTAAAATTTTTTTACAATATTTTTTACAAATGGTAAATTTAAAAAAATGAATATAGATATATAATTAAGATGTTTTTTTAATGCGATTGCAGTGTAAAGTTTTGATATATAGAACGTATTTTTGTGAATACTAACCATTTTAGTCTCTCATCAGATTATGCTGCTAAATGTATGAAGAACAAAGCTAAGTGCCGAATATTAATAAACAAATCAGGGTGTCTGCTACAGACATAGGTAAGCTAACCAACGTTACTGTTATAGATAATCTAGGGTTCCGGTAGTGAGACTACATTGTAGAGAATCTGGTTAAGTTTTTATTTTCGCTTGCTGATCGGTTCCAGAAACACATGCTCCTGTGAAAATGGCTCTGCAATTTCGAATTTCTGAATTTCTAAGTTCCGGACCCTAAATCCTGGACCCAACTACTGTAAAACCTTTGGCAAATTGTAAAATGACCGCCATCAAAGCAAGAAACTTATTTGCAAAAATTTAGTGTTATGTCAGTTTTTATTCAATGATTTCGCAGGACTATCAACTTGCTTTCCTGAGATTTATATATTATGTGACAGTGAATTGAATACCTTAATGTTGGAAAAACAAGAGAACTGTTATGAGGAAGAATATTCTATATGTATGACATATATGAAAATATGGAATGACCAGACATAAGATTGTCAATGGCATTGGAAGCTGAATAACAATATTATGACTGTCACAAATAATAGATTTATATATTATGTGACAGTGAATTGAATACCTTAATGTTGGAAAAACAAGAGAACTGTTATGAGGAAGAATATTCTATATGTATGAAATATATGAAAATATGGAATGACCAGACATAAGATTGTCAATGGCATTGGGAGCTGAATAACAATATTATGACTGTTAACATGATTATTTGTTGACAGTTTGGAAGTATCCTTACAAATTTGTGTGTAACATGTACCTATCTTTCTTTTGTCTTTCATGTCCTTGTTCCTTGTTCTTTCTGAAATCATGTTGACAGTGTATGCCAAAATTGTTTGCATTGTCAAACAATGCCTGACAATCTTATCTAAATGACCTCAAAGTCCTGATATAGATTACTGTAACCTCCTTAATGTGAATTGTTTTTATGATAATTACATCTTACAGGGTAGTCCTGTAACAGTTTATGGGAAAAATAACGTCTAGCACATGTATAAATTGTCCATCCCTTAAACACTTTGATGTCTATTATTAACAATAACAACCCACTTATGTAAATTGCATTCCTATCTATTTCATTGAAGACTACACCTAACTTGTTTCTGTCTTGTATTTTGATACTCATTTGTGGTAAAAACATTGCCTGTTTTGTTCACAAGAGCTCTTGAGTTTTCTTCATTGAAGAAAAATAGGGTTTTGTTGCGAAAATGTGCCTGTATACCTATATGGACCTACCAAACCACTTTCCATTTTTGCTGCTCATTTTTTTTTTTTTTTTAATTAATATGAAAGAATTGTTTTATATTCTGTGTACTTCATAACAACAGGAATTTAATGTACATTTTTGAAGATTCATTGTTATAGCAATTTTCTTTCTATTTTTGTTACACTCAGTGTAAAGGTTAAAGGTTAGAAGAGCATTGATACAATATTTAAAATATTATGGTACCCTACATGCAAGACCACACACTGCAGTGACAAGTGATCTTTTTATTAATCCAGAATGTCAGGGGCAAAGATTTTGCTACATTAAAAAATATTGGGTTTATTATGACACACTGTCACATGTTTTGTAATAAATAGAGAGAGGGGGGGGGGGGGGAGATAGATATAGAGATAGAGTGTTCATTAAAAGATTAAATTGTAAAGTCAGATGCTTTCTACCTAACTAATTGAATTATCGGCTGGTGATGTTCAATCCCTTAATCTCATAAGGTCGACCCTGATAATTTAATCCCACCTCTACCCGATACCACACTACCCCTTTCATCTTTCCCATTGTTATTACTTTTGTATCGCCATGATACATAACGATATATTGAGTTATAAACAGCATTACCTGTGCTCAAGGTCAATGCCAAATGGACCTGACATTCAATTATGATCCTTCAAGTCCTCTTTGACTTTCCCACCCAATCTGATTAATGTGCCATCATATAACATGGGACTGCAATAAAGAGTAACATTGGGGGGGGGGGGGACATGGGGATGTACCCCCTGAAAGAGGAAACCGATATATGATTTGCCATCAGGTAATAAGGCATTGATAAAAACCATTGTGTAATATTCATTGCAAGAGTAAGATGGAGGGGGGACATGGAGATATACCCCCTGAAAGAGGAAACTGATATATGATTTGCCATCAGGTAATAAGGCATTGATAAAAACCATTGTGTAACATGGGATTGCAATATTCATTGCAAGAGTAAGAAGGGGGGGGGTGGGACATGGGGATATACATCTCCCATGAAAGAGGAAACTGATATATGATTTGCCATCAGGTAATAAGGCACTGATAAAGACCATTGTGTAACATGGGACTGCAATATTTATTGCAAGAGTAAGATGGGGGACATGGGGATATACCCCCTGCAAGAGGAAACTGATATATGATTTGCCATCAGGTAATACGGCATTGATAAAAACCATTGTGTAACATGGGGGGACATGGGGATATACCCCCTGAAAGAGGAAACTGATATATGATATGCCATCAGGTAATAAGGCATTGATAAAAAACCATTAAATGTAATAACCATTCAATGTATACTGCAGTGAAAACTATTCTTGCAGTAGTCGATACAGTGTGATCTTGTTCATTTTTCAGGGGTGTGTATGTCTATGAAGTACCATCAATGTATCTAATTCTTAATATGATATTCAAATATGGTTATGTTACTGATTGGCAGAAAAATAGTAGAAATGTATGATCTGTGCAAAAGTATATATTTCTCCAACAGCCCTACGCTCTCCCACTTTGTTGAAATTATGACTTTGTATATGCCACATTTTGTGTATGTGAAACTGTTGTACTGACACATTTATCAGGTATAAGATGAGTTGAGAAGGGAGATTTTCTTTCAGGTGATAATTAGATTTTACTATCTGATTTATTTGCGCAGCCTATAATTTAAAAAAAAAGGTCAGTACACCTAACACTGCGATGTAACATGACCTTTAAAAAGAGATTGCATTCCAAGATAATAACATATTTAGACTTATGACATTTAGAGTAGCATATGCCATGATAAATTCTAAAACAAGTATTTATATTTTTATTAAAAAAATTAAAAATAAACCATCATTTCAAGTTCCAAGTGCTATTTAATTGTTGCAGGATTTGAAGAATTAAAAAACAAACATTCCAGTAATTTTTAATGCAAATACTATTATGCTACATCTACCACAGAGCTTAGAATAGCTTTCCTTTCCAATCTTTTCCAGTGAATGTGAACCTGGGTAAGGTTAAGATTTTGTCAAATTAGGTAAATTCCAAATGTCTTCATGTAACTAAAGGAAAACATTGTTATATGTAGCCCAGTTTACTGTAAGGTTTGGTCACATATCAATAATAATGATAAAAAGCTGATATTAATGGTAAACATGGACTATGTATTTAAGGTTTTTGCATCAAGAAAATCAATGCTGAAGGCTCATTAGCAGAAGTCAGTGAGCACAATACATTTTCTACATAGACTGTTTTAATTGTTGTAAGCATATATATTGATATATCTCTGTTTAATATTTTTTCTTTTGATTAAGTTTGTGGATTATTATACAAAATAACAAAGGTTTTAACCAGATGCATTATTAGTCACCACCCAAAAGGAGACACCACTTTTATCCGTAATGTATTTATCAAGGGAAATATTGTTACAGTTCAATTATTGGTCATGTAGGAGTAGATCAAAAACGATCTGTATAGTATATTATATGCCTTTTAATGTTGTATATGCATTTAATAAACACAAAATTCTTTTATAATGAGCTGAAATCAATTTATATAAGATAATATATATATATATATACATGTATATGCATTTGCCTATCAAGTTTTGAAATACTTCCAGCTGAATAAGCCTCAAGGAATAGATTTGTGAATATATTTGTACATTTTCAGCTCTATATATTTGTTGGATTTTTACCCTGTGGTATAGAATATTCATTTTTCAAAAAGTAATTACAATTTTAACCAAAGGTACTTCAGATATTTAACTTTTGTAATCAAGTGTTGGATGTAATATATTCTTGTATATTGCAAAATATAATATTTTCCCACATTTTTGTGTATGATTTAGAAAATTATTTTGTAGATTTGCATGTCAGCAAAATAATTCAATTGGAAATGTATAAAATAGCTGAGCAATAATAATTATGTCAAGATATGTATTGATTGGTATGTGCCTTCATTGAGATCATTATGCATTGAAGATTGATTAATTCACCCATTCTTCCACAAATATATCTGTTTCCTTTTTTTAGTAATACTATATGTGTACCAATCATCATGAATTTTTCTTTTAAAGATACCTAAATTGTTTGATAATGTAGAAGCTTTATAAATGCCACTTGTTTCAAGGAGTGTTAATGTACATTTGAATGGGGAGTATTATTTAACTGTGAGTGTGAATTATAAGCACTTCCATTAAAGAAGGAATGTTGTGTCATCCCCCATTTTAATTTTTTGACCAAAAAGGCAATTTAAAATGGAATCTCTTCCTTATTTTTCCTTGTTAGATGAATTTTAATTAAATTAACTCCAAAACAAATGTGATGACTTCTTTTAATCAATTGTTAGTGAGGCTTCCTCTTAAGTCTGCTGGTGATTTTTGGATGTAATTAATTACAGTGGCGTATCCAGGGGGGGGGCGCAACAGGCGCGCCCCCCCTATTGGCCGTTGTTAAAAAAAAATATAGCACTATATAGCAATATTTTGCATCTCAGCCCTTCTTCAGAAGCAAAAATTTCTCCCACATGATGGCGATCAATAATTCCTGGCGCCCCCCCTATTGGGAAATCCTGGATACGCCGCTGAATTATACACTTGGGGTATAGGTGTAAGTAGATATTTGCACTGTTACAAACATTGAATGTAAAATTACTGGTCTTCATTCACAGTAGCTTTTTATACTGATTTAAAAAAATGATAATCGTATTGTGGAAGACGCTAAATGATATTCCTTGTAGGCAGTGTTCTTGATTATTACACTAGACAATATTTGTGATAAACAAAAAATATATGTGACTGTCTGTGTAGTCTGTTAGCAATAGAAATGTGATTGTGCAATACATGTATTGCATATTTGTGCCTTGTACCATACTTGTAAAACAATTTTTGTAAAGTTTTATTCTTCAATTGTCCTCAATTTTCAGTCTATCTCTGTCTGCCTTTTTTGTAGCAAACTATCAAATAAAGAAAAATTATATAAAACTCATCATTACAAATCATTTTTTTTAAAATATTTTTTTGAAATAATTATGATTATTTTATCAGTAAAATTTGCATTAGCGGCCTTTATTTGGTAGAGAGTAATTTTAAATTAATTGATTAGTGTAAGGAGAAAGAACAAATCGCAAATGATACAGTCGCAATATTGAATCGCATTGGTATTATTCTTACCATCCAATTACCCACTGCAACTTGTTTCCACAATAATGAGTTACAGACTTTGTCTTATAATTCAAAAGGCAAGTCTGGTCCCAGAATAACTTGCTTTCAGTGGAAGCAGAAAAATGGAAGAAATATATAGATGAAAAAGAAGTTTCAGGAAAATTGGAAAACTAAAAATAAAAGTATGAGTTTCTTTAGTGACATGAAAAACTTTGGAAAACTATGACAATTATGAGTCAAAATTTGCAACTTCATGAGCTTGCATGTGACATCGATAATCAATACCTCACTATTTACCAATTATTGCTTTGTATATTTTTAATACCTTGTCCCCTAGAAATTGTTTTCCTCATGCCTTTGCCCAGGTTATATTGATACACCTGTACAAAATCATTAATGAACTAAATAAAAATTTGATACCTATTTTCATATTATTGTATATTCAAATTCATTCATTTTAGCTCATCCAGGCTGAATGGTGCTTGGCGTGGAATGAAATAGTTTTGGTGAAAGAGGAATGATTTCTAAGTACAGTACTCTCATGTATGTTTATATGAGAGGAATGTGCACGTAGGTCTAGATCGGGGTCTAGGTGCATGACAAGCAAAGTTTTGAGACAAATATAGGCTTATAAATTTTTCTTTTAAAGTGGAATTTTATTTCCTCTTAAAAGTGAAATGAATTTTTTTGAAAAGTGAAATGAATTTTTGGTGAAAAGTGAAATGAATTTTTGTGAAAAGTGAAATGAATTTTTGTGAAAATTGAAATGAAATTTTGTGAAAAATGAAATGAATTTCTGTGAAAAGTGAAATGAATTTCTGTGAAAAGTGAAAACTGATTTTTGGGAAAAGTGAAATTAATTTTTGTGAAAAGTGAAAAGGATTTTTGTTAAAATTGAAATATATATTGGCTGGAGTAAAATGTTTTTGTAATTGTAAAAGAGAAATATATTTCGTATTGATGTTGAACAATTATATTTATTTCCCTAATAGCGTGCCATAGAGATAAATTATGTCAATGATTTCTCTGAAAATTTCACTTTCCAAGATATATGCATGATATTCAACTAGCGCGCGCTTTTTACACGTGCACATCGCGATGCAAATACTAGGCCTAGGGTTGCACAATATGCGCGCGCTATCGCAACTGCATGTACTTTTTATAGGGATACCGTATATACCGGTACGCGGTATAAATAGCGGCCAGCTAGCTAGTAATCTTTGCCAGCTCGAGATTATAGACAGACTCATCTTTCTGGAACAGTCGACGCTTGCTCTATTTTTGAGACGAATATTTAAATTGAACAGATTATTTGGATGACGTTTTGCAGTGTAGGAGAATAGGATAATCAGTTCCATTGACAAATTGGGTTGCCAAGCAGGAAAAATGGCGCCTGTCGCCCCAGATTTGCGGGCTCTCGTGCTGGATCATATTCGATCGAACGATGTAATGATCTTCAGCAAGACATACTGCCCATTCTGTAAAAAGGTTTGTCAACCATTTCTAACTTCGACTTCATTATTTCAAGTTTTTATTTTGGTTTAAAAATTTCGCTTTCATATGGTAAGCCTAGATCTCAAAAACTACTTACCATAGGCCTAGGCCTAGGCCTACATGGAATGCCAATAATTATGATCAGGCATGTCAGGGGTGGTATTCTGAGATTTATTTTAATTATCTTGATTTTACTTTTAACTTTTTTAGTGAAAAGATTTTAATTGTCATAACTTTTATTTTTAAATTCAGAAATTGCAACATTTTGTTGGTGTTTGCGCAGATGAATTCCACATACACAGCCACTTTTGCGCAGTCATTAACCAATGCGCCATAACATAAGCGTACATTTTGTTATATTTCACTAGGGCCTAGGCCTAGGCCTGGGCCTACACTAAAAGTAAAATCAAGATAAAATAAATCTCAGAATACCATCCCAGAACAACAAATTATTAAAGAACAGTTGACATCATCGACATGTCTCATGGTTCAAGAGTCATTCACACTTATGCTAGGGTGAGGGTGAGTCGCCCCTACAAACTGTTACTGTTACCATGGTTACTCGTTATTGTCACCAGGACCAGGTATAATCACTATTAATTTCTATTGTAAGTACTTTTCTGTAGAGTGCACTCGTCTGTCTTTCTTTTTCCCTCTGTGATCTAATTTGTTATTGTTAACCACTTTAAAACAACAAAAACTGACATTTGACTGTTTGATCCTCGTCCTGTTACAACAAGTGTCAAGTATCGAGCAACTCCAATTCCAAGCTTGTTGCACTCGTGGAACCATCTTCGGCGGCGGTCAGGACCTCGAAGTTGAAGAGGTAAAAACACCAATATAATCAGCAAAATTTGAGAAAATACTTCCTTCTACATTTTAGGATGATAGAATATCTGATTTCATGCCAGATTTTTCAATAGAATCATCTTGATAAAGTGAAATTTTCAGGCTGTTTTTGGCCGGTGATGTTACTCCTTTCCAGCACACATATATGCTAGAGATCACACACTTGCTAAAAATATGGCCTGTGCCTATGGGAGGCGATTCCTCGTGGTATGAAGGTACAGAGTGCGAGGTTATCTCCAATAACCTTGCATAAGTGTGAGTGGATCAGAACAACAAATTTAAAAAGAAAAGTTGACATGTCATGGTTCAAGAGTCACACTTATGCGAGGTTGAGTTGCCCCCACAAACTGTTAGTGTTACTGTTATATGTTATTGTCACCAGGTACAATTAAACTTCTATTGTAAGTACTTGTTTGGGTAGAGTGCACTCGTCTTTTTTCTTTTCCTCTGTGATCTAATCTGTTAACCACTTTAAAATAACCAAAACTGACACTTGACTGTTTGATCCTCGTCCTGTTACAACAAGTGACGATCAACTCCAACTCCAAGCTTGTTGAGGCTTCCAAAAATATCAGTAGAGGCGCACAGCCGATATTGGACTTGGAGACAGTTCCCTATTCATTGGGGAGACAATCTCCCATATTGGAGACTTACAAAAGGACAAAAGAAACAACACCAACAACAAGGTACATGTAGATCTAGTTTCAGCCAAATTTGTAGATCTAGATCATAACCGAAAATGTTAGAAAACAAAAGTAAACGGTGAATTTTTAAAGTAGACTGTCAAAAGTGGTAATTTTTCATGAGGAATTTGGTTATCACATTTTGATTTTGAGCCGAGGTAATCCCTTTGCAGCAAATGTAAATAAAGAAAATTGGTCTCCTAATAGGCTACCAGAAATGTTGACAAAATTCCCAAATAAGAAACGGTCTCTGATATCGGCCGTGCAGCTCTTCTGAATAATGGTGCTATGAACTGCTATTGTGCTCCCAGCCCTATCACACTTATGCAATTGCAAGGTTATTTGATATCCTAAATATACTTACTTTGTACTGTGAAGAATTGCCTCCCATAGCAAGTGTGTGATCTTTAGCACATGATGTGTGCTGGAAAAGAGCAAGATCGCCGTCCAAAAAAACAGCCTGAAAATTTCACTTGATCAAGATGATAAAGATCCTATTTAAGAATCTGGCATGAAATCAGATGATCTTAAAAATGTAGAAGGAAGTATTTTCTCAAAAATTTTGCTGATTGGTGTTTTTACCTCTTCAACTTCATGACTCAAAAGCTTGCCAGACATAGCAGCAACTGATTTATGAAAAATGTATTCCATCCATAGAGCTGACGTTATGCATGCCATAGCAGATGCATTAAATAGATGGTAACTATGCATAAATTAAAATACATAATTAGTAAACGTGTCTATTAGTAAATTATTCCTTGGGAAACGGTCACAAACACTTAAATATGGGATTGATACACATTGCTATTTCCATTGGGTCAGTATCAGGGGGGGGGGGGCTCCAGGATTTTTTTTAAAGAGGGGGTCTAATAAAGTTTTAAAAAACTTCTGACAAGTAAATAATAAGGTTATCAGACTAAATTTGACCACATGTCCTTTGGTTGACCAACGCTTCTCTATTCTCTAATGAAGCTAAATCCAAAGTTTTGTTTAAAGCTAATTCTAAGCATATTCTTTACTTTGAACATAACCCTAACCCTATGCGTTTGTGGTTTATGCACATAAACCCTATGTGGTAGCCAGGTAGGGTATTCTATAGTCGAGCCAAATGGGAAAAATACAGTGTAGGTATCCGATTCCCTCAAAGAATCTGACAAGCCAAAGAAAAAAAAAGCAACCTTTCAAAGTTACTGGTAGTACCAATACCAGGAGAAATTTGATGGTTAGAATGAGCTTTCATACTTTATGACTGGGTTAGCTCTTTAAAGCCTGGACTACCAAAGATGTTCCTACACTGCAATTCATAAAATTTCAAAACATGGTTGAGCTCATCACCTGTGATGCAGATGTAAATTTAACCATGTTGTTAGAGATCACGATTTTTCCAAAATCACACTTTACTGTCTGAAATTGTATGAATGCAGTCCAATGTCTCAAACATGTTTGATATTCAAATGATGTCAAAACACACACCTTCACTACAGACTGTAATGTAGGCAGCATTCTGTGAATGTAGAACCCGGATCTGATCAGGGTTGAATGTGGCACTGTGGAAGTGTTCAAAATTTAGCATGATTTTTTTTTTTTTTTTTTTTTTTTTTTTTTTTTTTTTTTTTTTTGGGGGGGGGGGGGGGGGGTATCCATCTGTCTGTCTTGCTTCAAATCTGTTCACAATTTGAATCAGAATTTGGGAGATCAACTGACGAGATATGTTGTTATGAGGTCAGGGGTCATGTTTAAAAAGATAGGGCCTAGGTTTTGATCCTTGCCTGTAAAGTGTGCCGTTTTGTGGCATGGAATAAGCCAGTTCATAGATGCAATCAGAGCATGAGCAGATAGACCTGTTTACTAATGTATTTCAATTTATGCATTTCAATTTGTGCATGTTTCTCTCCAGAATCCTTAGTTACCAACTATTTGGTGCACCTGCTATGCATAATGGCGTCTCTATAGATGGAATCCATTTTGCATACATTAGTTGTTGCAATGTAGGGCAAGCCTCTGGCAAGCTTTCGAGTCGTCAAGAGAAACTTTTGTTCAAAAAGTATGCATAAAATTAGTAAACAGGTCTATTCTTTTTAAAGAAGAAAATAAGTTATTCATGAGGCACCTCTATTACTCCCAGGGTTATTTTTCTAAAGTGCACAATAAGGGACCCTCCATGTTTAAAATATCTGTGGATATTTGGGGTCATTTGGGACATACTGGTCTATTTTAGGTAAATTAAATGAAAGTGTGCTAACTAATGCTACATGTACATCTAAGGTCAATAGACCTGTTTACTAATTTGATGCATACTTTGTGAACAAAGGTTTCTCCTGATGACCCAAAAGCTTGCCAGAGGCTTGCCCGACATAGCAACAACTAATGTATGCAAAATGGATTCCATCCATAGAGATACCATTATGCATAATAGGTGCACTAAATAGTTGGTAACAAAGGATTCTGGAGAGAAACATGCATAAATTTAAATACATTAGTAAACAGGTCTATTCATTTGAAGATGCTGATGGTTCAATGTACCTATCCTGATTATTAATACACTGTAGATGAGTGGACTGATATATTTGGTAAAAACAAGTTTAACATGTACATGCATGGCGATTTATGTGAACAGTTAATGAGAAGTGTGTGGAGAGGTATGGTCATCTACTGTACAGGAATTTCCAACTTGAATATGAAATCATTGTGGAGGTGTGTAAAATATAATTAGATGTTTTACCACTCACCGCCCATCTTAAAATACCAGTTGACAGTTTTGAGAAAGGTTCCGAAGTACTTATAACTCCTAATCCCTTTACACATGTTTGCTTCTACTCAGGCACTGCCTATGACGTAAGCACCAATCTTTGTCCCCGACAATGCACTATTGATATCTGGTCATTCTGGATAAATTGCACAGTCATTGGGTGCATTGTGATAGGGTGTTTTAAATCAAGGCCTGTCGTATATCATTTGCATCCTCCAGGTGCAGTTGGTTTGTCGCAGATATTTATAGGTAGTAAATTAATAAATTATCCCAATTTTTTTTTTTTTTTTTAGTGTTTGAGCTTCTGTAGTTTAGTACACACTAAAAAAATCTGGGGGAAAAGGAGAGTGAGTAAGAGTAAGAATAAAAGCATTTATTAATTTATAAATAATGATTATTGATAGCAAAGACTGTCAATACATATATTTACCGGTAGTAAAATTGAGTGTTTGAGTTTCAGCAATGTAGCAAAAACCTGGGGGGAAAAGAAGGTCGAATAAGATCGAAAAAATGTCTAAATAAAAATAATAATTAACAATAGCAATATAATAGTAGCAATGCCAGTACACGATCGGTAGAAGTACTACATGTACATGTAGCAGCAACAACAGTATTGATAACAGCGATGTTATTGCAAAATACTTTGAACAAATCTAATAATTCCTTACATGTATTTCCAAAATCAATGAGACCCCACAAAACTTTGAGGCAAGATGTACATCTTTTTTAATGTAAAATTGTGAAAATTATTTTTCTGTAATTTATTAAGCAAAAAATGAGTTGATGCATCTCCATGAGGATTTAGTGATCTACATGTATCAATTTCATCACTGTCTATGACTATTATCACTCGGATTTGTGTATAAAATTGTGAGGAATACATAGTAAGAATTTATATAACCTGTAATTCACAAAGAGGAAAATGACTTGATGCGGCTGATGCCTCTCTATGACGATGATTCTGTGACCTATATATTCCATCACTGACCAGCCAGGCAGTGTAGCTATGGTTCCTGTGTAAACCATACTCACACTGGTCGTTAAATCTGGACGTAATCCTGCACGGTCTTTCGATGCGGCCCCCTGGTCAAGTCATCTAAATTCGCTGACCAATTGCATGAATTACTCAATGGTTGTTGCCTAGTGGCGAAGACAGGATGTAGAAGATGTTTGTCAGCTGTCTGTTGGAACAGCATGAAGACTTCCCTGTGTGTGACCAAGGTGGTGTAGTCTTTGAGTCTTGTCACTTTATCCCTTTCAGGATGAATGTGACAAATACAGAATTTCAAACAAGATTTTGGTTCTATACATGCCAGTTGTTCCGCGGTCAATTTTCTAAACTAACTAAATTCCTGATTTCAACCCTGGACCAGGTACTATACATGTACCTGCACTTGTGTATACCTAGCCCAAACCTGTAACTTAAAGGGATACTCAATCATATATTGTGGACATATTTATGCCGCAAGTGGACACTGTGATCGTTACCTGATTATGCTGTTGCCCATCGGGCGCAAAGTTCAGACAGACTGGTCGCTGCGCAACATGCAGGCTCAGCCTGAGCTCAAGATCTCGTGTGAGATTTGGTCGGCTTCTGCTGTCCGAAATGTAATTGCAGTTGTCCAACGGAAGCATACGACGCCCAAACTTTATATACAAGTGAATGGGGCTTACGCAATTCTGACTTTCCCCATGGCCGCCTGGTGGCGTATCCCTTTAACTGGAAACCCAACTGCAAGCCTAACCTTTGATCTTTGACATAATACAGCCTGGAGCAAATGCTGTGTAACCAAGCTTTAGAATCGTGAAGAGGCATAGAAGTTGATAGAACAACCTTACAGGCATAACTGCAACTCTTGGTCGTGCACCTTACCTATCATAACCATAAACCTGACTTAAAATCCAATTGCAACTCCAACGCTAGCCTTTCATCAAGGCGGCATGCTACGTCTTTTCTTTGCTGCTCTACTGTTAGCTTTGTCGATCCTCGAAACGCACGGAAGTCCTCTGATTGCGAGAAGTCGACACACGCGTGTTGCTTGCTGCACGCCGCATTTTTCGCACACGTCATCGTAATCAGTATTGATATATTCAAGACGACCAAGAGGTAATGAATCATTCAACAACCTTACCAACCTTTTAAAGAAATGGTAAAGATTTTCTTGTGAGCGCTCTACCGGCTGCAGTTCTTGTTGGATCCCCTTCAAATTCCGCATGGAGGTGCATTATGGTAAGATGAAGACGCCTATTTTTGGTGTGGGCGGAGTCGACATTGTTGCCATGGTAACCATATTTTTAAAAGAAATGGTAAAGATTTTCTTGTGAGCGCTCTACCGGCTGCAGTTCTTGTCGGATCATCTTCATATTTCGCATGGAGGTGCATTATGGTAAGATGAAGATGCCTGTTTTTTGGTGTGGGTGGAGTCATCGTTGCCATGGTAACCATATTTTTTAAAGAAATAGTAAAGACTTTCTTGTGAGCGCTCTACCGGCTGCAGTTTTTGTCGGATCACCTTCAATTTCAAAACAACTAAAAAATGACAAAAGTACAAAAAGGTCATTTTTGTCAGCAGTGATACCCGAGGTCCCAAATTGCCACTTTATTCATTTCAGTCACAACATTGATTCAAATGGGGGATGGGTTCCGGGTTCGGGGATACATGTACTCGGACTGGTCCTCCCTCCGAGTGCTCTAGTTTTCTCTACCAGGAACTGAATTATTCGTGTAAATCTTTCATAAGAAATTGACAATAGATTTCAAAATTTAAAATAAAACAACAAGTAACGTTGGCGGGTGAGTAAAGGCGGCCTGCACGCGTGTGTCGCCTTCTCGAAATCAGGCAGAGGACTGTTCTGCGCGTTTCGAGGATAAACAGAGCTAGTAGTAGAGCAGCAAAGAAAAGACCTAGAATGCTGCCATGATTAAAGGCTACCCCAACGCTAGTCTACAGCCCTATAACTTTGACAAAATTTAGTCCAAGTTGTACTTGTAGGGCTATGGACTTTTTACTTCTTCTGAGCTGCTTTTCGAAATTTGTCCTTTTGAAGGAACATTTGAAGGCTTCGGAGCTAAAAAGGAAAAAAATTTCCTGAGCTTATTTTGATCATTTGTCTTTAAGGATTAGACAATAGAGCATTAACATACATCTTCCATTGAGTTGTTTTGTGCTTTGTATTCAATGGGTAATAATATTTAGAATATGATCTTTCAATTTGAACCATGTGAAAGGGATTGTTTTGACACAAATGTAAATATTAGCTTTAGAACATCAGAGCATTTGTTGTACTAAAGTCTAAATACCTCAATAGAAAAACAATGACTTTGCAAATTGACACACACACTGCTGCAACATCCTTCATTCAGTTCAGCTGTAATATGAAGCAGAGAGTGCATATCGAAGGAGGAAAATGAAACGATATGTTGAAGACCAAGAACCCAGGCTGGTTTCGGACGTCATCACACATTTTACACATCCAGCAAATCTAATTTGGCCCCCTACTCCATGGCTTATCTGCGTGGCGTAAAACGATAAGAGTGACACTTTCTTCTGTCCTCCCCCGCCGCTTGTAAATGGGGCATAATTACGCAAAGCAGTCCACTTTTTCTCTGTCCCTCCCTCTCTTCCTCCTTTTCTCTTTTCCTCTCTCCATTCTTCTTATTCTCTTTTGGCTTATCAGGAGAGCTCTTTACTAAAACTTGTTTCCATTAAAGGAGAATTAAGCCCTGATTACAAATTTACTTATATTGGAAGGTGTAATATATTCCTACTTATTGGCCTAAATCATTTCCTAATAAGATATCAGAAAAGGGTATAAATAAAGATATTCCAACACCCGGTATCGTCTCCTACTCATTTACATGGGGGCTGCCATTTTCTTTCTGATTTGGAGTTGTACATGAACCATTGAGAAATGTTCCAGTCAGGAAGATATTTTGAATCCAAATCCTAAATTGATTTTCTTCATTACCTAAAATCCCATATGTGACGGAAAATATAAAGTGGGTGTTTACATGTATTATAAAAATTAAATCTTTATAATAATACTTTTAAATTGTCTGGTTTTGCTTAACAAAAATCTATTTTCTTGGGTTTGCCAAACAGAGCAGGACATAATATATGCAGCATGCATTCTGACTTTTCAAGTCCATTATCCGAAAGCAGGTGAATGCATAGTTTGCCGCTATAGATGCTCAGGGAAGAAGCATGCATAAAATTTGAATTAATTTGCTCCGTCCCATACGTCCAGTATCGAGAAAATAGATTTCTATCAAGCGAATATCGATTTTCAACAGAAATATATAAGGAAATCTTCAGTTTAAAAATAAATTGACATATCTATTCTATATTTTTAATCTCAAATGGGTTTTTAATTTTGAAAAAGGCAATTGAGCATTTGGATTAAGAAAATCTTCTTGTACACATAAACAAAATGGCAGCCCCCATGTGCTGCTAGTAGACGATACATATTGCTAGCAGATGGTAAATTTTGCTCAGAAAAATTTGATTTACAGCAATAAATCGATGTATCTACCTATTTGCTAGTTTCCCAAACTATGCCGTCATTCGAGAAAACCTAAGTCTAAAACGCGCAGCCCCTGCCTGCGCGCGCGTACTCCCCGTCCACCAATCCAATCGCGCCACCGCCATACTCTTCCTCTTCCGTTCTCGCCCGTCAGAGAAGTGACATCTATGAAGCTAAGTCTTAACCTAAATTGCGAGATTTTTACCTCCAAAAGCGTTTTTGGTTGCCTTTCGCAATAAAAATCCCGTTCACCATGTTTTCACACTCATTTTGGTGTATCGGATTTTTCCTGAGTCAACCTCCTTCACGGTAAATTAATGAAATTACTTTGCCGTTTTTCCTCACTTTCGTGGCTTTATTCACAGACGGTGTACTAGTACACTGCGTCGGGCTAGCCCCCGTGTCTGTAGGTGGTTGATTCAACGCGCTTAGACAAGCGGTCTTATCATACGTTGTGCTCCGTAATAGGAGTTTATTCCCACTCCGTCTTGTGAGTTGGTTGTTACCTTTATATAGATCTATACTGTTTTGTAATAATAATAAATTTATTACTATAAATGGATTTCTATATTTGTTGCTTGTCTTTAATTTCAGCCATGTCGAGGTCTCCGTTCGGCTGGCGTTCCCCAGTATTTAATACTTATAAGGGGACTCGCCCAGCCTTGGAAGGGTTGGCTGCGAGAATTTAATCTCGCACCAACATTATAACTTCCACGGAGCTTCGACTAAGGTAAGTTAGGGCCTACTTCGTGTACGGCTCGCCCCGTTATGAGTTCGCCGTCTATTTTGACGACCAACTCATGCGGGGAAAACCGAGAGAGTGAGTGCTGGAACACGGCCAATACCTCTCTCGAAGATAGAGACTTGTATAACGGTGGGAGTGAGTGCCTCCGGCCAATACCTCTCACCGATAAAACTGTGGGTGTTATCCCTGCCCACAGTTCGTCTCGCTCGAGCATCATTCCTCGCTCTCTAGCCATAGGTGTGATTGCTCAGGGATCGGCTCCTTTTGTCTCTCCGCACGCTTCTACAACAAGCAAGGCGGGTAAGGGAAAAAGAGAGTCGTGATCCTCCAAAAGTACTCCCTTCAGGGCCTACTACGGAGGCGGTGCCCGTTTCTAAGGGTAAAGGGGGCGATAAACATGCCCACCTGCCCAAGAAGCGTAAGCGCCAGAGTACTGCCCAGCCAACAGGCGAGGCGGACTCTCTCCCCTTGACACCGACTGTGTGTTCACCTCATGTGTCAGGGGGGACCAAGAAGAAGAAAGTTAGCCCCCAAGGGGCGACCACTTCTTCTGAGTTAGGCGTCTCCCATGAACTTTTGAATTATCTCAAGATCATTGTGGAGCGGAGTGGTTGGTCAGACTCTGTGTCTGTACTCCCCACCACGCCTGACTCCAACCCCTCCCCCCAAGGGGGAAGGGGGGATACCTGTACCCGACCCGACCCAGGTCCGGGTCGGATACCGGATCCGGTTCGGATACCGGTTCCGGTTCGGATACCGGTTCCGGTTCGGATACCGGATATCCGGTTCGGATACCGGTTTTGCCGGATATCCGGTTCGGATACCGGTTTTTACCGGTTATCCGGCTAGGAACACTGGTTTTCCCTTGTTTACCACCACTGCTTCTAGTGGGTTGGGATCCGGTTCCTTTTCTCAGGTATCTGGCTCATTGTGTTTGTTTTCCAACACACTAGAGCCTTACCGCCCCACTTCGGGCGTCTCTCGACCACGTTCAGCTTTGATCGTCCGGTCGGGGCTACTCCCATTCCAGCGGCACTTGGTGCTCCGCCTGGGGAGGAATCCTGGGACTGCTTACACCGCCCTTCTTGGGATCAGGTTTCAGTCTGGATTTTCGGAGGATGATGCCTCTTCACAGGCTGAGATTACACCCCAGGCCTTTGGGTCCTTGGCGGTAGAGACTCAAGCCCTGCTGGAGAAGTTTCTTCCCGACACTTTTACAGAGTCGGGCTGATCCGGGACATCCGTCTCTCCTTTTTCAAGGTGAGCGTCCCTCCAAGGGCATCCCTCTTACGGAGGACTGTAAGCGAGTCTTCAATGACTTCGCCTCACAGCCTCTTGCACCCTTAGTAGGGTCCGTCCCTCGGCCGGGGATTTCACCTTCTCTAAACAGGACACTCTCGAATTATATTACGAGAAAGTCCCGTTCCAGTGACCTCCTACATGTAGGTGGTAGGCTTGGTGTCCACTTAAGAGTACACCTTGCGCCAAAATAGAGAGGTTCCCGTCCTTATTGGAAGTTCATTCCAGGACTGGCCTGAGGCTGACTGCCTACTTGGGTACGCTCCTTTCCCTTAGCGCTAGGAGCCAGCACCTCGAGATGTCCGACTCGGACATCCTGTGCTAGACGAAGCCCCTTGTCCAAGGACAGGCTCGTTGTAAAACCGTCCCTCGGCTGGGTTTTTCACCTTCTCTCGACAGGACACTCGATTAAATTACGAGAAAGTCCTGTTCCAGTGACCTCCTACATGTAGGTGGTAGGCTTGGTGTCAACTTTAAGAGTACACCTTACGCCAAATAGAGAAGCTCCCGTCCTTAATGGAAGCTCATTCCAGGACTGGCCTGAGGCTGACTGCCCACTTGGGTACGCTCCTTTCCTTTCGCGCTAGGAGTCAGCACCTCGAGATGTCCGACTCGGACATCCTGTTGCTAGACGAAGCCTTGTCCTGGACAGGCTCGTTGTGGTTGGAACTGTCTGTGTCGACAGCAATAGCCACCAATGCTAGGAGGAACTTACGCTTTCCTCTCTGGGCATTGCGGATGCGGACATACCTGCCCTCCTGGCCAGGGTCCCGCACTCCGGCCTTCACCTCTTTGGAGGTAAGGGGCCTGATGTGATTCAACTTGAGGTTGATTCACGCAAGCAGGCGACGGAACTTCTGAAATGCCTTAAGTCCTCGGCTCCTAAGCCGCAGGCCCAGGCTGTCTTTCCGCCTCCTAGACGCGGTGGCGCTTCCAGCTGCCCCGTGCACAGGTGCGCCCCGAGCGTTGGAGGAGAGGGTTGGCGGCCGTCTTCAGTACCTTCCCGCCTGGGAAGGAATTACCGACGACGTTTTGTGCGCCCCTTCGTGCGAGGAGGCTTCTGCATACTTTTCGCAAAGCCCCTCCCACACGGAACCGTCCGCCACAACCCTCCTACACTATCGCCCCCTTTCTAGAGCACATCTCCACCGAGATTCAAGAGCTGCTGGAAAAGGGCGCGATCGAAAGGGTAAGAGACCACCCCAGTTGTGCCTCTCCCCTATCTTATATTCCCAAATGCTCGGGGAAGCTCAGAATGATCTTGAATATGGAGGTCATCAATTCCTTCATACCAAGAGAGGTTTTTCCACAGGGAAACCTTGGCCTCGATTCTCCCGGCGATCAGACCGTCAGATGTGGCTATTTCGGTAGACTTGAAAGATACTTTCACATACCGATACACCCTTCTTCAAGGGACCTTCTAGGTTTCTCCTTCAAGGCGAAACTTTCCGGTTCGAGGCCTTAAATTTCGGCCTGAAACCGGCTCCTCGAGTGTTACTCGAGCAGTCTCTACCCTAGCCGCTTCCCTCAGGATCGCGGTCTGAGACTTTTTCACTTACCTGGACCACTGGCTCCTGGTGGCGAGCTCTGTGTCCGTCCTTCAGTCGCACATGGCCCTACTTCTCCGTACTACGCAAGAAGTACGATTCATAGCCAACTGGGACAAGTAGGAGTTGACTCCTACCCGCAGACCCATTTACCTAGAGTGCGGAAATTAGACATTGTGAACCAACTTACCCGCCCCAGTCGGGAGAGAATTCACGCAATTGTCTTTCTAGCTCGATCTCTTCGTCTCTTACGTCGAGTTCGGGCAGGCCGATGGCACCAGTTCTTGGACCACTTATCGAGCCATAGGGATGTCCTCAAAGACTGTTGGCTTCATATGAGGCCTTTTCCAACTTCATCTTCTGAAGTTTTCAAGCCCAGTGTAGACTCGCTCAAGGTGTGGATTCCTCTCTCCGAGGAGATCAAACGCCTACTTATCGCCCTGTTCGGACCAGGTGGTCTCGGGGGACTGGTCACACCTGTGCACCTTGCCCCACTTATTGTGTTGGAATTGATGGCAGTCCTCATGTCTCTCCACCTTTCGAGAACATGTTTGTAGGTCGCTCCGTCCTGATTTTGACGGTCAGCACCTCTGTTGCTGCTTACATCAACAGGCAGGGCGGGACTCTTCCCGCTACCCTGAACGATCTAACCGCCAAACTTAAGAGTGGTGTCGGCCTCACCGAGTGATTCCGATCGCCTCCTATGTTCCCGGGCGGGACAATCTGATTGCAGATTTGCTGTCCCGGGACATGTGTCCCCCCTCCGAGTGGTCACTGAATCAAGAGGTCTTCGACTACTTCAGTTCAGTCTGCGCCCATCTGGAGATAGACCTGTTTGCGACAGCTCTGAATCATCGCCTCCCGAGTTTGCTCTCGAGTGCGAGATCCGGAAGCTTGGGCCCTCGATGCGTTCTCCCTTCAGGGAAGAACTTCTGGGGTTACGCCTTTCCGCCGATCTCCTTAATTCCTCAGTTCCTGGGGAAGATTCAGGAGGATCAGGCGTGGGTTTCTGCTCATAGCACCTTGCTGGCCGAGGAGACCTTGGTTTCCTCTTCTTCTGTCTCTGCTGGACGGTCGGCCTCTCTCCCTTCTATGGAGAGCAGTCCTCAGATCAGCCCCTGTCGGGGATCCTCCACCATCGTCCGGCGGCTCTACATTGACCGCCTGGCCGCTATTGGGGAGGAAGCGAGGACTCTCAGAGAGAGCCTCCCAGTTCATAGTCCAGAGCAGAAGAGTTTCTACCCGAGCTGTTGTCAACTCGAGTTTAGAAACCTTCCATGCTTGTTGGGGAGAAGGGGTTTGTTTTCCCCGTTTCTGCCCCGGTGGGTGCTTTTACAGCATTTTTCCTTATTACTCCTTTCGATAAGGGCAGGGCCCTCTCTAACTTAGTGGTTACCGGTCCGCTATTACTGCGGTTCACCTTGGTTTTTTTTTTCTGATGGTTCGGGAGTTTCGATCTCTCCCTTCCTGACTCATTTGCTGAGGTCTTTCTTTTGACACGCCCAGCATATCGCCAGTTGACTCCTGCGTGGAGCCTTCCTTGGTTTTGGACGCCTTGGCCAAACCGCCCTTTGGGCCGTTCTGCAAAGCGTCGTTACACCATCTCCCGATTAAGAACACCTTTCTCTCTCTACGGCCCCCGGGCATATCAGATGGGAAAGGCAAGGTGTACGTCTTGTCCCTCGACCTTCGTTAGTGCCAAGAATCAGACGGATTCTTCTGGCTTAATCGAAGTGTTCTTGAGTCCTCTGTCGGAATTCTCTTCCGTCATGGAGGATAAATCTTGGTGCCCTGTTAGGGCTCTCAAATGGTACTTGGATAGGACTACGGTTGTTTTTGTAAGGATGATCAGCTCTTCTCTTTTTCCATCACCTTTCTTCCCCAGCATCACGGGAGACTATCTTCCGTTGGATTGTCGAGGCTATCCAAGCTGCGGGTTCGGAGGCTCTCCTGTGTGGGAAGCCTCCCAGAGCGCATGACACTAGGAGTGTTCTACCTCCTGGGCGCTTTGTCAGGTTCATCCCTTTGGAAGACTTTTGAGGGCCGCCTTTTGGCGTTGCCCTACTTTCTTCACATCCTTCTATCTTAAGGATGCTCCTTCGGGTGAGGTTGGATTTGAAACCTCTGGGTTGAGAGCTGCTTCGTCGTCTCTGTCTGCCCCGCGTTAGTTACTCCCGTCCTGGGACATGCCACCCGGGTTTTTATCCGTGCTATTCTAGCAAATAGGGAGATACATCGATTTATTGCTGTAAATCAAGAAAATTATAACTAATTTTGTTATTTACTAGATAAATCTATGTATCTACCTATGTCCCTCCCTCCAGCCCCTCTCCTTGTCTGACATGTCCTAGATTCTGTCTCTGACTGCTCGGAAGAGGAAGAGTATGGCGGTGGCGCGATTGGATTGGTGGACGGGGAGTACGCGCGCGCAGGCAGGGGCTGCGCGTTTTAGACTTAGGTTTTCTCGAATGACGGCATAGTTTGGGAAACTAGCAAATAGGTAGATACATAGATTTATCTAGTAAATAACAAAATTAGTTATAATTTTCTTGATTCGTATCGACCTCGTATATTTTGACGCGAAGCCATATAGTCTAACAAGTAGGAATAAATAACACCTTTGAACACTATCGTCTTTATTTTTGAGCGTAATTCTCCTTTAAGTACAGTCCCCAAGTGAGAAGCAAGGATTTAATTGTGCTTTTGCCCCTTGCATACATGGTTGTATTCAGTTTTCTGCTTTTTTGAGTAATGATAAAACAAGGCACAATGTGAGAATATGATACTCTTTCATCTTTTTTAAAAAATGTTTTGCCTTTTTCTTCTGTAAATTGTACAAATATTGAAGAGCCCCTTGAAATAATAAAATGGTGATATGTACTCTACCTGTACATGTTCATGTAGCCATTACCAGATCTCCTTTCTCTCTCTCTCTCTCTCTCTCTCTCACTTCCTCTTTCTTGCCCTCTCCTTAATTCTCTCCCACTTGGATCTCTCTTTTTTTCTCTTCAGCTCCAATTTTCCATCTCACCTCTTCAATATCTACATGTATCCCTCAATATTCCTCTATTTGGACATTTACGATTTCATCTTTTCCCACTTCCTACCTCTGTCTCTCTCTGTCTCTCTGTCTCTGTCTCTCTGTCTCTGTCTGTCTCTCTCTCTTTACTCCTCACCTCTATTTCTCCTGTGTACAGTGGAAATATGATCTCCACCGTGGATGGATCATGGTGAGAAATTCTGCTTGGCCGAATACGAATCTAATATTGAGGTTTGCGATAGTCATAGGGTTGAGAAAAAGGCTGCATGGACCTTGAGAATATCTTGAAGCTTTTGCATGAGGGACTAATGAGGCTAAATCGCAGGGATCTGCGTGTATAGATGGTGCACTTACAGCCATTTGGCCCTCGCTTGTTAAGATCTGCCTAATGCAGTTTGTTTTGCAAATCCCCTCTCCCCATTTGACCTACTAGTAAAGAGGGATGCCTTCTTTGTGTGATACTGAAAAGTTGAAAGTATTTTTTCTTGATCATAGAGTTGTAGTGACTTTTCAAATAATGGTTCATTGCATATGTTTGTCATTTGTGGATTTATAGTATTGGTACACATGTAAACCCCCCTCCCCCGGCCCCCTCAAATCAATGAAAAAGTCAGATTTCTTTGATTTTATTTTTCACAGCAAGATATTAGCAATTTCAAGCTGTTCTGATTGTTTCTATTTTTATTTTCTTTGTAAACAAGGGGTAAAAAATAATTCATATCCCAGGCCATAATGTAAATTTTAACTGGTGGCCCATTTATGTGTAAAGTAGTTTAAGATTTTTGTCTGATCTTCGTCAAGATATGTGGGGGAGCTTCCGTGTAGAACAAAATTAAGCGATAAGCTTTAAATTGGCAATGTTAATACAGTTGATATTCATGCTAAAATTCATCAGATAAGCTGGATGTCTTGCACTTTTATCTTTTGTGTAAGGAGAACAATATGAGACCATATTATTTAACATGTTTTATTCCAAAGTCCTTTAGGATACCATTACTGAATATTCTAACCTTTATCAAAAGCAGGAATCATACACGAGAGATGGCCAATAAAGGGAAGGGGGGGGGGGTTCATTTCAGGCCATGTAAAATTGATTCCTAATTTCTCGTCCAGATTTTTTCGAAAATGAGGAAGAGGGGTACCATGTTATTTGATATTTGAAATTTTTTCCAAGATGGCCGCTGTACATACAAATGCTATTAGGCACGGCTTCCCGTTATATTTATATTCTTCTGGGGTCCCTTTAAACCCCCAAAAGGAATCAAGTTATAATTTTAGAGGTCTGCAGCAAAATGTACCCCCCCCCCCCAAAAAAAAAGGAAATCATTGAAAAATCATTAAACAATATCAAATAACAAAAAAAAGGAGGCGGGCACAAAAAGGATACGGGCAGGGTCGAGAAACTTGAAATAATTTTTATTTGGCCTTACACTTTTTAAAGACCATTACCGGTAAATTTTTGTTCAGAATGCAACTTTGTTGAGTACATGGAAATGTAGCCTTTTTTGAAAGGTTCAGCAAAAGGCTTATTAAATATCATAAGAGAGTACCCTAGCATTTACTCTTAATAACAAAGCCATGACAAGCTTAATCCGAAATCCATTACACCGAGTACAAGAAATACACAAATAATTGCGGACCCTGGCGCACGTATGGGTCATCCAAGATGCCAAGTCTCCCTTTATATTTGCATGGAATTTTGTTGCCGCTTGTAAAGTCGGTGGTTCGTTTACCGCCCTACCAAGTAGTGGTTGCAGAATTAATTAGCCCACCTTGACGTGTGCTTTTGTTAGTGTCAGCTTTAATACCCAACACAATTTAATTGCAAGGATATGCTGTGGCCATGGGTAGAGGGGCAGGCCAGCCTTTCAGCTTTTATAATTAGACAGCCAGAGTTTCCCTTGGCCTTTACCCAGATCCACATGAAGAGTTTGAGATGAAGTGCTAAATTGAGTTTCGTGTAAGGCTCAAGGAGCCCTGTGCTGTCGTTTTCCATCTCGTTCTCTCTTTCTCCATCTCTCTCTCTTCCATCTGTCTCTCTCTATCCATCTCTCTCTCTCTCTCTCTCTCTCTCTCCATCTGTCTCTCTCTCTCCATCTGTCTCTCTTCCATCTCTCTCTCTCATCTCTCTCTTCCATTCTCTCTCTCTCTTCCATCTCTTTCTGTCTCTCTTCCATCTCTTTCTGTCTCTCTTCCATCTTTCTCTGTCTCTCTTCCATCTTTCTCTGTCTCTCTTCCATCTTTCTCTGTCTCTCTTCCATCTTTCTCTGTCTCTCTTCCATCTTTCTCTGTCTCTCTTCCATCTTTCTCTGTCTCTCTTCCATCTTTCTCATTCTCTCTTCCATCTTTCTCATTCTCTCTTCGCCATCTTGTCTTTCTCCGTGTGCTATCTTTTTCTCCCTTTCTGTTCTTCCTGTTCTTCCTGTATGTTGTTTCACTGTACCTCCCTTGCCCTTTCCAATCTAATGTCTCCCACTCTCCTACTCTCCTTCAGCCTTGGTTCCTGACTCCATTTTATTTCTTAAACAGTCTGACAGTCAGATATGAAATTCTGATAAAATATACATGGTATCAATTGAATAAATTAGAGGAATAGCAGCATAAATCTTTTAATGCAGTTTTCAAGTTATTAAGCAAAAAAAAAATTTTTTATAAGCTTTAGAGACAGAGGGCCGTATCTAAAACGCTATCAAAAGCCTAGCAAATGCTAGCAAACAAAAGGAATGACGTTTTCTTTCGAAAAAATCTTTCTGTATAACTAGCAAATAATTGTTTGAGTAATGGGAATTAGTTTTACATTGCTGTTTTAAATCGACGATTATACGAAAAATGACTGGAGGAAACTGTGTTTTTAAACTAATCGTGTAACAAAAGGCAAGTGGTAGCATAAACGCACCCTAAAACAACAGTACATGTAGGTATTTAAGTACATTGTCTATGTTGCATCTTTCTTCCTGTACATGTAGGTCACAGGGGATTTCTTAATTTGTTTATTCAACCCAGAAATTAGTACTACCAGTCTCCTACTTCAAGCATGCATGTATGAAGGTCACTGGAAGGAAAAGGCAACTGTAAAGACTGTAGTGCACAGTTTAGACAACCATATTGTCAAATGCCGACGAAATTGGGCCAGTCCTTTTTGTAATTTTACAAGCAAAGGAAATTTACCATTAAAATAAGGAGACACCTGCAAGGCAGACTTCTTAGGAGAAATAACTTGCTAAATTTGCCTGGCACTTAATTGATAGTATTGACTTTACGAGCGAATGAACTGTTGTTTAAAGCAAAGATTTCCAAATACATAATGGGAAACGATCTAATTTCTGCTACTGTAAACGCTGTTATATTCGCGTGATTAAATTTTCACGCTGAGCGACTCAAAAGCATATTCGCGGGTTCTTGAATTCTTGCTGCACAATTACTCACTCACACTCTAAAATGAATTGGATTCAAACACGTATTAATCAGATGAAGCGCGCAATGCAGCATCCATTCAAAACAAGCATAAGAAATCGTGCTAATATTTTCGCGTGTTGTAGAATTTGTGCGCACCGAAAATAGCGCGAAATCCGCGAAAATTAATGTACCGCGAATATTTCTGCATTTACAGTAGTTGAGCAATGGTATCCTTTAAATTATAAAAACGGCTTATTAGCATGGTGGCTATTATTTTATCATTTTTTTAGGATGTCTATCTGCTTTTATTATCTATACATGTACAGGTACATGTGATTGACCAAGGGGCATTGCTAGAGGGGATGTCAGAGGTGGGTTACCTCCCCTCCCCCTCCCCAACCAAATTTTCAGCTTCATTGGCCTTGTATATTTTACACATACAGTGAGTGTTAGAAGTAGAATAAAAAGATAGAACTATCCACTTAATATACTTTAAAAAATGATCCTACATGTATATTTATTGGATTACGAAACGTAAATTCATGTACCTAAGTACAATCTCATGAACATACATGTATCGTAGAAATTGCAGTATCGTTATCTAATAACCTGACCACTTCTCACGAAGGACTCATCAAGCGATAAATTCTAGGTTATTGCTGCGATAGAATTAGCTGAATATGGCTTGCATCTGCAGATCATTTAATTTGATTGAGGGCAACTCGACCTTTGGAAAAGGTCCTTTGTAATGCAAATCCAATTCAGGTACTGTAATAAAAGAAATCATGAAAATTGAAAAGCCTTGGCTCAATTCCATGATGACATATTTTCAAGTGGTGGTTTCTTTGGAAATATAATCTTGATTTTATGTTTTTGAGCTGAAGCCTCCTTCAAGGTCTTGGCTACTGCAGATCTATATTGACATAATGAAATTAAAAAGTCTTGTGTATTATTTACTCAATTCCATGCGAAGATCAACATATGACCAGTTATTATCTCCACTCTGCCTTTCATGTCATCTTATTAGCTTGCAGGCACAAGCAATATGTTATTACGCTTTTTCAGATATGACCTAAAAATCAATTCAAAGCGTAAAAAAAAAAAAAAAACACCAAGTGAAATATTTCTCTGGAAAAAAGTAAGATTGCTAATGATAACAGCTTATTTTTGTGAGTTGCATAAACACACCCAGAAATACTAAGAAAAACATTGAATATGTACATTTCAAATCAAACAGACTAACAGATTATCATTTTGTTTGAAAATTTCTCGGCAGTTCATAATTAGATCATGGTACAAATGACCCTGAAATGACCCCAATATTTACTCGCACCCGGATTTTTTTTGGTGGATACGCTACATGTTTAACACCTAAAATCTTAATGGTGTGCGAATAGTGGTGTGACACTATGACAGGGTATAAAGGTCAATTGTACTTTGTACAAATGACGTTTATCTGCACATGCGCAGATTGTAATTGCGAACTGGCTATTATTCAAAATCACTTTCTTATTGCGATTGCATAATTTATCTTCCAAGCAGCATCTTTGCTATGTGTGGAATATGCTCATCATCTGTCAATCATAACAATGAATGACATATTAGGCTAATATTTGTCCTTTCACAAAATGGAATGATATTGATTTTCATTAACTTAATCAAGATTTCCTTGTGTATCTCATTTCCTTCACTCCTCACTGCTATCTCTAAGAGAACTTAGAGAAGCCTACTGTACTCATGAACAGGATGAAATTGAAGGAATTATTTGCTTAATCGTACAATCTGTGTGTCGTGTCGTTCACAATTATTGGCTTTATTTGCAATGCTTGTCCCTCACTTGATGTCTTCTCCTCGTTCTGATATTGATTTGCTGTACTCCCCATGAGGATGTGTAGAGATAGCGTTATTTCCCTTGCGCTTTATGACTGAAATGCCACTGACTATTAAAATCAATACATACCATTGACTTTGTTTAATGAAATATTGTGTTTGGAGGGACTTTTCCACTCTCTGTGGCAATGGATTTGAAGATGTTGTGGTTTGTTTGTTGAAATCGGTATCAATATAAGTGACTGTCCAATCATGGGAAGGCTGATGTATTGATTGATATCTTTTTTTAATGAAAGCAGCTTCTTCTTGTCTTCCTTCAAAATTTATTTTACATTAACAAATTTTGTTAAGTACTGATGGTGATGTGACAGTTTTCATTAAAAAAAAAAACCCCTTAGTCTTTCAAATAATTTGTGAAATTTATAAGATGCTGCTTTTAATTTGAATCCTTTTCATTAAAATATTCAAACAGTATATGTTGTTGTGGGTTGTCTTTTGGGTACATGCATATGTTTATATATTCCTTTATTTTTATATGTGCTGTTTAAAGCGAATGAAAAAATCTAATGAAATTAAGAATTGGCCAGTCGTTTAGTGTGCATGTCGTGCTTTGTCCCTTAATCATAAATCATGCTAGGCCTGGATGTCAGCTACATGTATCATACTGAAGTGTACATGAAGTTAATAGTTAGAACTACTGTATCTTAGTAATGAACCCTGTTCTTAATCCATGCTTTATAACGTATCTCAATCAACTTCTTCATCTGTTCCACCTTATCTTTTATTGCTTTTGATTATTTTTTGTACAGTCATATTAAAGGCATAATATTTTTTGATTTAGAGAAGATTTCTTTTTTTTCTCTCTCTGTACACATGAATATGGATGCCACTTTTCAGACAAAAGTAGGAATTCCTACTTTTCAACATATTTTTAGCCATAGAAAACCACTTTTTATATACACAGGGGCCCATTTTAGATGATTTTCCTACTTTTTTATCAATTCTATAAAGTGGCATCCCTGATGAAGCCATACAAAATGTCAATCTGTTGTTTGCACAAAGTACATTTAACATCAAAATTTACTTTATGCTGTAAACAATGTTTTCATTCCTCCATCTTCCTGTTTATGAAAGTCTTTCCTACTCTTCATGTGCATTGTTTGCTTCACATCTCAACCTCTTTGTCTCATTTTAAACCCTCCTCTTCTCTCTTTAACCAAAGCAGTTCAGAGTTTTCTTATGGTCTAATCATTTTTCCCTCCTAAAATTGGCAACAATAATTTTCATTTTCCGCTCCTACATAGTTTGAAAAAAATTTTTTTTACTCTAAAATGCAGAAATATTCGCGGTACATTAATTTTCGGGGATTTTGCGCTATTTTCTGCGGGCGCGAATTCTAGAACTCGCGAAAATATTATCCTGATTTACTATGCGGGTTGAATTGCACGCTTCAGCACATATATGTGTGTGTGTGTCCAATTCATTTTTGAGCGCATGTGTGTAGTTGCGCATTTTGTATACATTTGAATGGACTGCGTGTGTGTAAATTAATAAATGGAGTGGGTAAACTTGCGAGCGTGTAATTGCGCAACGCGAATTCAAGAAACCGCGAGTATGTTTTGGGGTCGCTCAGCGCGAAAATTTAATCGCGCAAAAATAACAGCGTTTACAGTATTGAATGAATCAATGTGAATGAAAATTGCAAAATTTTAACAGAAAAATTGCTGATTTGTACATGAAAATAGTGTTTATACATTTTACATAGTGTTGCCAATTTAGAGACTTTAATGATTAGTTACAATTAAATTGCTTTTATTTGTGAAAATTGCACAAAGTACTGCATTGGAAATAGACTCAAAATTGTCTATTATTTTTGCTCTTTCTGCTCATGTACATAATGTGAAGTTCCTAGCCTTCTGGATCAAAAGATCATGAAAAAACACCACAAAAACTAGACACTGTATCTTTCATGACCACAAGTTCTATATACATGTACCTATAGTGATTTTTCTTTTCACAAAGTGTGCTCCCATTACTTACATTAACTTAGCTTAGCTATTTTTAATTGAACCTTAAAAAAAAAGTAGTAGTATTTATTTATCTTTCTTCAGTAGCATTGTACAATACAGATCATACAATTGTACATTACATTTTATAAATAGCAGGAAAAGAGAAGAGAGATGAGGTGACCAGGAGAAGCAGAGCTTGTAAATTGGGTCCCTCAGAAGAATACAGCAAATTACTGAAATATATTTCAAATAAACTAGAAATGCAGATGTGATATTAATTAGAGAGATAACCTGTGGCAAGGTAATGGATGAGAATTACACTGGTACATCAATCATACATGTATGATATACATATGCGGACATGTATTGCCATTGTAAACCAACACTGATCAAGTAGCAGGAATGCTCCAGTATTGAACACATGAGTTTAAAGGGCAATCCAACCTTGGTAATAAGATGATTTGTGTGAAAGCAGAAAAATAAGAAAAACAGGATGGTGAAAGTTTGAAAGAAATCGGACAAGGACTATTAAGAAAGTTATGGATGTTTGAAAAAAAGAGATTATTACATCTATGCGAATCTCAAATTGGCAATTTGGTGAGTCGATTGTGACATTTTTGTGGACAACTCCCCCGTTTGTCGTACACAAAAATATCATTAATTTGCGGTTTTCTTCGAGGCGCTTTTACCCTCAGGGCAGGGCTCAAAATCTATTGGAGATAGCATATTGTTATAGGTCCTCATGAAAGAAAAATATTCTACCGAGTAATACATTTTGAAAAAAGTAACATTTTAGTCATTTTGTGTGTTGGAGCAAATGGAGCTACATCACAGTGACATTATCTATTCGGCCAATTTGAAATTCCCATATGTATAGTGATTACAACTTTTAAAAAATCATAACTTTCTTTATGGCACGAAAAAGAGACATGATAACGAAGCTTTTCGACCTGCACTCATCAGGTTATCACGCAGGTATATAACAAATTACTTGAAATCAACTATATTATACTCGGTGAACCCGGACGCAACCTAGACGCCGTAATTTCAGAACAATCGCAAAGCTTGGACGAACTCCTTTTGTCTGCACAGAAGAGGTTCTTGCGATTGAATATAAGCAGCTTCCAGAAAGCGTAAATGCGCTGAGCTTCTGGCCCGGGACATAATTGAGAATTGATCGTCGGCATAGCTTTGTGCGCAAGCTGGATTGTTCAGCAAGTGGAGACCAATCGCCGAATCGCATTTGGCTATCTTTGGTCTGTTAGCGTGCATTTCAGATTTGCAGGCACGGACGGGCTGCGTGCGCTGATTGGTTGTACGGTTCCGAATAATCGAGGGAATGTGTTGTTTAATGCGATCAGCCAACCGCTGAGAAGTACGGCCCACGTACCTGGCATCGCACCGGCACTGAAATTGGTAAATAACATTACTCAAGTGGGGGGTGGGTAGTACATCCTTGCTAGTTGACGGTAGCATCCTGTGTGTAGAAAACACAATGCGTGTCGAAACCGCGTAATAGCAACGTGACACTGCGTGTTTGATCTGACTGGCGTATTTGTCAGATACCTTACCCCTCCAGGGTAGTTTGAGATACACGGGGCATTTGGCAGGTCCAAATCTGGTGTCAGATTTGGATTGTGCCTCCAGCGTCTGTGTTATGGTGCGAGATATAACATGCTCAGGGTAACCATTGTCATTCTGTGCAGACAAAAGGAGTTCGTCCAAGCTTTGCGATTGTTCTGAAATTACGGCGTCTAGGTTGCGTCCGGGTTCACCGAGTATAATATAGTTGATTTCAAGTAATTTGTTATATACCTGCGTGATAACCTGATGAGTGCAGGTCGAAAAGCTTCGTTATCATGTCTCTTTTTCGTGCCATATTGAAATTTTGCAGTACCAAGAAATTATTTGTATAACTTTCTTTATTGATTGTCTGATTTCGTTCAAACTTTCATCAATCTGCTTCTCTGATTTTTTTCTCTTTCTTTTTCTCTTTCTTTCAAAGCAACTCGCTATTAAGGTTGGATTTCCCTTTTAGTAGCAGGAATGCTCCAGTTTTAAACACATGAGTTCAAAGTCACTTTAATATATTAATATTTTTTTTGCATTTCTTTCTTTTCCTGGACAGGTTAAGGAGCTTTTTGAAGGGATGAATGTAGAATACAAGACACTAGAACTTGACAATCGTGGTGAGTTTACTGATATTGTATCTGTTTTCTGCAATTATCAAGTAGTAACTGTGTTTATATTAGTAAACCTTTGTACTTTTAAGCGCTTAGAACTTATTGAATCCTCCAGCATATGTTTACCAGAGAGAACTGACTTTATTGACCCAATTTAACACTTAAAGGGAAGCTTGAGTTCTGGGAAAGATAACAAATAATTAATGAGCTTTCTCATTCTTATTATGTTGCAATTTTTTTGGGAAAATTATCATAGCCCCTGAAAAGGATCGCTTTTCAAATGGCCTCACATTCAAAATATGACAAACGGCTGAAATGTTCGGGCCGAAGATTTGTGTGTAGTCCTATATAAATATTTGTGTGTGATCAGTGCATGTGAATCTCGGCAGAATGAAGTCAATTTCTTATCATTTTGGTGATTCCGAAACCTTACACCATACACCAATTCTTCTGTGCTTTATAATCAACCTTTCCCAATTTCTTTGAGACAGTTTCTTTCACAATTCAACTCAACTTTTTTTTTTGTATTACAGTATGTACACAAATATAGGAAAGCCATCTTTAGACACCTTTTTAAATTCATGAATGTCTGAAGTATTCATTAGACCACCTGATTTTTAACCCATTGGATGTGATTTGATCTTTAGTAAAACACTCTTTTTCCATAGACTCCAGTCTGAAGGCTTTGGTATTCAGTAGGTTAGAGAATGCTCGAGCACAGCATTCAAATTGAAATTTTCTTTCTTCCCCCCCCCCCCCCCCCCCCACAGCATTGTAGCATTTGGTTTATATGACAGCAAATCTAAATTGGTTATCACTTTGTGCATCGAATCTACTTAAAATTTTATATATCTTCATACAAATATTCAAGGTGTGTGCACAGAAAAATTCACTCTTCTCGTGCAATTTTAATTAGGATTATGCAGAATGTTGTATGTGGAATCTTGCTAAAAGCATTGCAGGAATATTTTGACCCAAATTGAAATACTTGCTCAGTGTATGTTGTACCAGGGCAGACATGATACTACGCGAAAAACAATCATTATGCTTCCCTGTTCACACAAAGTGCTGATTCATTTGGCATGATATCAAATAGAAATATGCAAGATCAGCATTTTTTTTGTAGCACTTGAAATAGCTATCAAATATTTGTGAGAAGAAATGGGATTTGAAATGTCAAGACATAAAGTGGATGGGTCAAAGAACAGTTATATCTGGACTGTCTTGAGTAGTCAAATATTTGCAGAGTGAATTCTAAAAGCTATTCCGTTAGAAATGGAAAATCATGAAAATCAAGTTTTTGCAGGGGCACAGCAAGAACATATCGGGGGGGTCGGTGTTTTGCTTGAAATAGCAAATGAGTTTGCAGACAGAACAAAAATTAAATAAAAACATTCTGAAAAAAACAAAAACAAAAGCAAAAACACACACTGACACCCTCCTCCCCCCCCCCAAAAAAAAAAAAAATAATATATATAGATAACCAGTGAAAGGGGTCCAAATGAACATGTTATTATGCCTCAAGTATTAATATGCTCCCATGAGAAAATTTGAGCCCGAAAAAGGCATCCTTGAGGCAAAAGAAAAACAGTTGATTGCATTGAAAAGGCCAAGTCGTTCTTAAAGAGCGTTTTGATTTTTTACTCTGTCATCTCTTATTTTGTATCTCTTTAATAAAGCAGCCATTTCTGTCCCTACTCATCATCAGTCATTTAGGGCAGCTCCAGGAGTTTTTAAAAGGGAGGAGGATGCAATACCCATGCAAAAAACCTGACCCCCCAAAAAAAGTATCAGATTTTTTCGAGTGTTGACTTCTACCGGAAAATCTTGGGGGGGGGGGTGCAGAGCCCTGTGACCCCCCTAGATCCACCCCTGGTTATTACAGATAATATGAATGCTGTTGCTCCATATCTCAGGATCGTTGCAATACTTAGCGGCTGGAGGCCTCCATCTCAAAGCCATGATGCTTTCACACTAGGGGTGGTTCTCTTCTAAGCAGTCCGTTAATGCGTTACCTAAGCATCCACCTGAGCATCAACGATACTCTCCCAGAATTCCACAATATTTCCACTCTCTAAGCCTCTGGAGTATGGAGGATGGGATGGTCTACGTAATCAGACCTTGATATCTAAAGATCATTAGATTTCTGGCCCCATGAGGCCTGGTATTATACTTGTAGATTGTTCATGTGAGGGATGATTCAGTCCGCGTCAAAAAATACTTGTTTGTTCACAGGAGCTTTTTTTAGCTTTTGTCTTGTAAAAGTGTGATTTTCTCACTGTGATATTTTATGTTATATTGTTTTTGACCAGAGCTCTTTTAAAACTTTCCGGAGCTAAATCGCTCACCGCTCCCATGTATTTTTTTCGCTGTTGACAATGGTGCATTCCACAGCAGGGGCAGATCTGTGATTTTGAAAAAAGGGGAGGGGCACAATTAAAACAAAAATTCTGACATAAAATGGTCTAGATTTCTTCATGCCTTTTACTGCAAGGTATCCCTTGGGGTTTGAAAAACAATGGTTGGGGAGGGGGGGGGGGGGGGTGTCAAGGGCCTGTTGTGCTCCTAAATCTGCCAGTGTTCCACAATACTATCTCAGCATTCCTCTTGTAACCATGAAATGATGTACCATAATTCACACACAGAGACCTTGAAAATGCTATAAATGGCAGAATGGAAATTTGTACATGATAGAATAAGTTTGGAATCCATATTACTACACTGTTTGCATGTTGCTATGTTGCTAACAATTTCATTTATTATGGGGGAAAATCCCATGTCTATTCAGTTGTTAATTTGTTGTTCTGATAACCTACTTGTACATGTAATATCTGCAATTTCGATTAGAATGAGAAATTAATTTTATTAGGTACCCTCCCATATAATGCATATTTTAATTGAATTTAATCTAGTTTAAACCACCTTGGGAAAAAGAAGAGTAAAACTGAACAATTTGAAATAGAAACTAGAATTTAATTCGTCATGAGGACGAATTAGGTGATCTGTCTTTCAATTTGTACGATCATGATTGTAATCAGGATGATCATAATAATGGGGAAATGGTAAACTGAAGATAGGATGTCAAGAATACCATGAATGGAGATGTTTCGTGAGGACAGGAATGTAGCAAAATGTGTAACGGTCATTGTAAAATGTTTATGGTGATGATGATAATGGTGATTATGATGATTATAATGATAGAATGATGATGATGATGATATAATAATAGCGATGATGATCATGATGGTGATGATAATAATGATGATGATACAGGATACTTGGGAGATTAACCATATAGCTCTAATACAGGACAGGAAATCACAATTTCCGTAGGGTTGTACACAAACTACTGTACACTACTTTCTAATAGACATAATACGGAAAATATGGCAGTTTATTACATGATTTGTGATTTTTTATGTTACAATAGTCGAAGAGGATGGTAAAATGACAGGCAAAAAAAAGCAAAAAAAAAAAATTGTTATGGACCCACCGGGGATCGAACCTGGGTCACCTGCATGGGAGGCAAGTGCTTTGACCAATAGACCAAAATATTTCCCATAGAGATAACACGTAAACGAAAAACGGGATTCTCAAATCCCATTTGGTAGTTCAAAATTGGGCATGATCCCGACATCTGATCAAAAATTGGAGGGCTTACTAATAAAAGGTTATAGTCTCAGCTACAACATATTAAAATCTGGAAGGAAATAGACCAAAAATAACTGAGATACTGCTCAGAGAACGATGTCATGTAGATTCATGATTCGAAAAAAAAAAATCATCTTCCATAGACATAACACGCAAAAAGGGGAAATTCTGACATGTCGTTTTTAATTGAAAATTTCAATATGATTACGTCATCAAAATGGAAAACGGTGGTAACTGATCTTGTAGAGAATTGTCTCAGCTATAACATATCAAAATCTGGGCGAAAAAAACGACCAATAATTACGAATCTAGAGCCAAATTTGCATAAATGTGATGACGTCAAAACATGAAAAATGGAAATTTTGATTTCTGGCGCCATTTTGATGACATCATAATGTTTATAAGGGTCAAATGATACATGAAATGAAATTTGTGATTCATACCCTACCTGATGATGTCAAAAAATTGGGGGGTTTGTGGACTATTTAAAGAGCTAGAGTTAATTTTGTAGAGGCATGTTTTTGCACGTTTTTACGTTATTTTCGCCATAGATGCGCGCACGGATTTTGAACTTTGACGCGCCCGTACGACCTTATTATTGATCAAAATTGATTCCAAGTTGATGGAAATGATGAAGAAAAGTGTCAGGATTGGAAATCAATCGAAAAAAAGCGTTTTAACGTTATTTACGACTTGCGCGCGCGTAAAGCGCGCGCGCGGACGCTTACGCACGGACATTTTTGAAATGCTCAAAATGACCTGAAACGTGTGCAGACTTGATCCTACGTGATTTTGAGCATTTTTAAATTTTGACGCGCGCGTACGCGCACGTCCTGACCTCTAGATGACCTGTGAGGACATGACTTGATGACCCGTCATGTGAAGTTTATGTGATGTGAATATAGTTGATATCTGATTATCGATTATGAAGATATAATCAATCTTGTAAATTTACAAAATGGCGTCTTGATGACGTCACGATGACCTGATGACCTCCAAAAGCTTAATGGACCATGTCCATGATTGACCTCATACATGACATGAAACTCGATGATATTGACCTGGCCGATTTTGAGATTTATTGGGAACAAGAATTTGTAATAAAAAGAAATATTAAAAATAAAGAAGAAAATTCTGACAAAACTAATAGGTGTTCTGTCGATACCGACAGATCACCTAATTAAACAATGTTTTCAAAAAAACAACAGCTGGGATACTGAGCTTGTGGATTGGGGTTCCCTTAGATTTAATGTAAAGCGTTTTTTGTATGAGTCTTTGTAGATTTTACTGGAATAAGCAAATGCAACTTGAGTGGCTTATAAATGCTCTAAAGACCCCAGTCACACCAACGAGTCAGACACAAGACCGAACAATGAATTACGTTACCACGAACGGCCAAGGATTGGTTGGTTTGTAGTCGGTGTGACTGAGGTATTTAGACCATTCGAATTTAATAAGCTCTTCCATGTGTGTATTACAAAGTGAATACCTGGCATACAAGGTCAGTTAGGGGGAGAGCATGATGCGATTGGACTGGTGTTTTGCCGAGTCATCGGAGCGAACTGCTCTCAATTATCTCACCCGGTGGATGCTCGCGGGCGATCCAAACAGGCATTTTGACAAATAATAACGGTTCTGGGATGTGTGCAGTCAGGGGGGCTTAAAGGGGACATGATGAGAACGAGATTAAGTCTGATAACTGAGCAGGGTTTCACGTTTTTTGATGAGCTGAAGTGTTGAGCAAAATAGGTACCTTGGAGATTATATCAGTGAGTCTTCTGCATATGAAGTATGTAATTATAAGCTATTAATGTATTTCTCATTCCTTAGCTTCCTTAAATGTGTTGTTTTGTATGAAGCAGAGTGTATCATTAGAATTCTAAAATTTAAAATGTCTATATATAAACAAAAGTAAAAATTCGATTTAAATTTTAAAAACCTATGAAAAAACATGTTTGTTTAGATACTTGTACATGTAAGATAATTTTGTCATTATATGTACATGTACTTTCTGTTTTATCAGGAAATAAAATGTATAGAATCTTCTAAATATAGAAAATACTCTCAGGTTAAAGGGAAATCCAACCTTAATAGCAAATCACTTTGAGAGAAAGAGGAAAAATCAGAGAAGCAGACTGGTGAAAGTTTGAACAATAAGAATGGCGTCCGTCCGTCTTCCGTCGTCCGTCCGTCGTCCGTCCGTCACAAACGTTAAAGTTTACCTGCAAGACTCTCTTATGATGCATTACTTGGCAACTGTTACTGCATTGGCAGCCACACTTGGGTGATAGAAGCACTAGGGGCATCTCCATGTTATTGTGTTGTCGGAGGTCACATGATGTCAAAGGTCATTTGAGGTCATATGTTAAAGTTTACCTGCAAGACTCTTTTGTGAAATAACTTCACATCAGTTGCTTGGATTACAACCTAACTTGGGTCATATTTGCACTGAGGGTACCTTGACGTTATGTTGCCGTTGGAGGTCACATGATAGGGTCAAAGGTCATTTGAGGTCATACGTTAAAGTTTACCTGCAAGACTCTCTTATGACAGATAACTTTGCAACCGTCACTCACTTTTCAACCAAACTTGGGTTGTAGATGCACTAAGGGGACCTGCATGTTATGGTGCCGTTGGAGGTCACATGATAAGGTCAAAGGTCATACGTTAAAGTTTACCTGCAAGACTCTATGACAGATAACTTTGCAACCATCACTCACTTTTCAACCAAACTTGGTTGTAGATGCACTGAGGGGACCTGCATGTTATGGTGCCGTTGGAGGTCACATAAGGTCAAAGGTCATTTCAGGTCAAACGTTAAAGTTTACCTGCAAGACTCTCTTATGACAGATAACTTTGCAACCATCACTCACTTTTCAACCAAACTTGGGTTGTAGATGCACTGAGGGGACCTGCATGTTATGGTGCCGTTGGAGGTCACATGATAGGGTCAAAGGTCATTTGAGGTCAAACATTATAGTTTACCCGCAAGACTCTCTTACATATATGACATAACTTTGTAAACGTCACTTTCCAAACATTAGTAATGTAGATATATGCAAGCATAACTTATGCAGATTTATGCACTTGGGGGACCTGTTGCATGGCAACAGAGATCACGATATTTCTAGTTATCGCATGTGGGCGAGACACATTATCGCTATTGCCTTGTTCCAAAATGTATTACTCAGTAGGATCTTTTTTCTCTCATGAGGACCTATAACATTATGCTATCTCCAATATATTTCGAGTACTGCCCCGATGGTAAAAGCGCCTCAAAGAATACCGCAAATTAATGATATATTTGTGACAAACGAGAGAATTGTCCACAAAAATGTCACACTCGACTCACAAAAAAAAAAGATCCTACTGAGTAATACATTTTGAAAAAAGTGACATTTTAGTCATTTTGTGTTTTGGAGTGAATGGGTAATTGTCCACAGCTACATCACAGTGACATTTGAGATTCGCATAGATGTAGTGATCTCATTTTTCAAACATCCGTAACTTTCTTAGTCCTTGTCTGATCTCTCTCAAACTTTCACCATCCTGAATTTCTTATTTTTCTGCTTTCACACAAATCATCTTATTACCAAGGTTGGATTGCCCTTTAATGTTGGAAAGTGAATTATTAGGAAAGAGAATCAACATATCAGAAATATAGGTATTGCCATCATTTCCTCTTTACAGGATGTTTATCATGGTTCTCACTATTAGGCCTAATTTACATTTGATACAGTGAAAAGAAAAAATACCCTGCAGCATAGTAAAGCCATTTTGAATGGAAAGTGGGGTCACAAAGTAAATAGCTGAGCGCATCAAAGGGCCATTTATGTACTTTGTAATCTGTGTTTATATAAAAGATACAAATTTGTGACAACTGTTATGTTTATTAGCCTTACATCATCTGTATACTTTGCTCGGGCGTTGTCTTTTTCTTTTAATGCCAGTTTACTCTGTCAATGTATTTATGAGGCTTTGGGAGGCGGGTCCCCTCGCTATTCATAAGGACCGCTATTCATTTAACACGTGTTATGAAGTGGTCCTTTTGAATAGTTATGAATAGTGGTCCTTATGAATGGAGGTCCTTATGAATAGCAAGGTAATTTGTCTGTGGTTTGCTCGCTAATTAGAAGGACCGCTATTCATACAAACCGCTATTCATTTAGTCACGCTTTATGGATAGCGGTCCTTATGAATAGCGAGGTTACCCCTTGGGAGGAGCCACTTATAAGACTATTAGAAGCAAAAGCAAGTGTCCCCCCCCCCCCCCTCCCCTCGTGTACTGAAGTCCAGCTATTTTCAAACCTGCATTCATTTGAAAAGAAACTGAAATTTTTGTAAAGAAATAAATCACTAATCTACAGAATTTGCTTCCCAAATGGGCAGCACTGTGATGCCATTGAACATAGATGTAGCTAAATACGAAGTTTAACTTTAATATTTGAGAAAAGAAACATGACATCTGCATTAAGAAGAGCGTGTGTAAGGAGAGTATCAGTACGAGTTGACCTTTTTTGTTTGAATATGTTTTTGCAAATTTTATTAAAGTAGTATATTTTTTAAACAAGATTTTGTGTATATTATAAACATTTTAATTCACAATAAAATTTAGTGCTTTAAACTCAGACATGAATTCAAATTCTGAGGTTTGTCACTCTGTTGGCAGCTAATTAATGAAATAATTGCTTCTTTACATTTGCCATACATGTATATGAATCATGCTTGCGCCAGATAGCTTTCTTCCAAACAGCAATATTGGGAGGATCGTGGAATGGCAAAAGCTTCTTTTGCTGAATTCATTGCACACAGATATTTTGTTTGTTGGAGATGAGATGTGTTCAGCGAGTGAAGTCAATGTAATTATAGCTCTTTTATTGGATGGCTTTCATGACGAGGGAATGCTCACCCAGGTATATTGGATATCGATGAAAGGCCAGTCTCGGGGCTTGTCGCCTTGCATAATATTAGTTGTGACTCTGGGTTGTAATGTGCTAAACTAATATGCACCCTTTCAACAGACACTGCAGTTCTCCCACTCCATCCTACCAGACAATAGAGACACACATTGTAATTTTCAGAGTGACATATTTATAGTTCATAAAGTGCAGTTGTAGAGATGAGGATGGTTACATTGCTAAAAAATTGACACCATAACATCCCCTCAATCAGTCATACATGATTTTTTTTTTCAAGGTCTCCCCCCCCCCCCCTTTACACTTTACATATTGTTACAGTTTATGAACAATGTACTGTGCGAAATTTATTGAATCTAATGAAAGTCAAGCTTATTTTTACGATTGTGCTAGGTATACATATATGTAACTTCTAAAGAGATGCGCTTTTCTGTCATACATTTTTGCTGCAACTATTTTGTTACAAATGTAAAACAGTCTCAAACATCCAATTTTTTTGCTCTAGTCTTTTTTTAAAACTCTTTTCCTCACCATACACATCTTGACTTAGTATCTGTTGCCAAAGTTTTCCTTTTCAAATAGACGTGTTCAATCTTAGTAGAAATGCTATCTTTGTTCTAGTTTGTGTATTTTCTATCTGAATGCCCAGATACCAGCAAGTGTATTCTTGTCCTGCTAGTGAGATTGAAAGGGAACAGTCTGAAGTATATATTCCAATCCATTTGATTATGTTGTCAGATTCAGTGAAAACCCTCGGCATTGTGCAATGTTGTGTTTTGTCGACTTCCTTCAAATATGAGAAGAGGTCTTATTGATTGCAGCCCTTCCAAAACAGACAAATGGAAAATGTGAGTTGTAAATAGCAAAGTTGCATGCTTCTAACATGTAGGAAGAGAAGATTACTGGATTTTTTAGCTCACCTGAGCCTATGGCTCGAGTGAGCTATTGCGATGGAAATTTGTCCGTCGTCCGTCGTCCGTCGTGCGTCGTGCGTCGTGCGTCGTCCGTCGTCCGTTAACTTTTTACATTTTCATCTTCTCCAAAACCCATGATCGGAATTCAACCAAACTTGGTAGGAATCATCCTTAGGGGTAGGGACCCAAAGTTGCTAAAATGGTACATGTGGCCCCCAGGGGGCCCAGGGGGAGGGCCCCCAATTGTAAAAGCTATGTAAATTTCAAACATCTTCTTCTCCAGAACCAGGCATAGCTCAGACTTGGTATTGTGTATGGAGATACCTCTATAGATGAAGAATGAATGTTGTTCATGAAATTTCTCTGAGTGGCCCTATAGGGGCCCTGTGGGGGTAACATACTGGAGGGGGGGGGGGCGCTGCCAGGCAAAATGTACATTCTGATCTTCTTCTCCAAAACACATGATCGGAATTCAACCAAACTTGGTAGGAATCATCCTTAGGGGTAGGGGACCCAAATTTGATAAAATGGTACATGTGGCCCCCAGGGGGCCCAGGGGGAGGGCCCCCAATTGTAAAAGCTATGTAAATTTCAAACATCTTCTTCTCCAGAACCAGGCATAGCTCAGACTTGGTATTTTGTATGGAAATACCTCTATAGATGAAGAATGAATGTTGTTCATGAAATTTCTCTGAGTGGCCCTATAGGGGCCCTGTGGGGGTAACATACTGGAGGGGGGGGGGGGCGCTGCCAGGCAAAATGTACATTCTGATCTTCTTCTCCAAAACACATGATCGGAATTCAACCAAACTTGGTAGGAATCATCCTTAGGGGTAGGGGACCCAAAGTTGCTAAAATGGTACATGTGGCCCCCAGGGGGCCCAGCGGGAGGGCCCCCAATTGTAAAAGCTATGTAAATTTCAAACAACTTCTTCTCCAGAACCAGGCATAGCTCAGACTTGGTATTTTGTATGGAGATACCTCTATAGATGAAGAATGAATGTTGTTCATGAAATTTCTCTGAGTGGCCCTATAGGGGCCCTGTGGGGGTAACATACTGGAGGGGGGGGGGCGCTGCCAGGCAAAATGTACATTCTGATCTTCTTCTCCAAAACACATGATCGGAATTCAACCAAACTTGGTAGGAATCATCCTTAGGGGTAGGGGACCCAAAGTTGCTAAAATGGTACATGTGGCCCCCAGGGGGCCCAGGGGGAGGGCCCCCAAGTGTAAAAGCTATGTAAATTTCAAACATCTTCTCCAGAACCAGGAATAGCTCAGACTTGGTATTGTGTATGGAGATTTTTTTCTGGGTGGCCCTATAGGGGGTCTGTGGGGGTAACATACTGGAGGGGGGGGGGGTGGGCAAGTTGTCCGCCATCCATAAACTTTTACATTTTCAGCTTCTTCTGCAAAACCCATGATTGGAATTTAACCGAACTTCGTAGGAAGCTCAGACTTGGTATTGTGTATAGAGATACATCTATAGATGAAGAATGAAAGTTGTTCATGCACCAGATGTGAATTGATCCACCTCAGGTGAGCGTCGTGCCCCCTGGGGCTCTTGTTTTTTTTTCTCTCTTTTTTATGTCATGGGACCATTTTAATTAGCTCCTTTCCCACTCAAAAAATTAACAATGGAAGGGAATGACAGTTTCGTTTAGCAACAATATTAAGGAAAAAAATGCACGCAAAGATATTGCTCTTTTTTTTGTCAGAAATCCTGAAATATGGAAGAATTTTTTTTAACCATTTGTGTTTATCGCTGTTCTCATCCAATTTTACCTTGTCTCTTCCAACAGAGGATGGTAAAGAAATCCAAGAGACCCTTCAAGAACTGTCAGGTCAGAAGACAGTACCCAACGTCTACATCAAGGGGAAACACTTAGGGGGTTGTGATACCACCACCCAGGCCTGGTCAGATGGCACATTAGCCCGTCTTCTTAGTCCCCCTTCATCCTACGACTACGATCTTATTGTCATAGGTGGGGGCTCCGGGGGCCTTGCTGCTTCAAAGGTAACTCCTTATTTTTTCCTGTGAATTTTTAACTCCTAGAAATGGGCCTATTTGTTTAATGTATTAAGGGTCTTCCTGCTTTGCCACGACCACTGGTTGCATGTATTTGTCTTATATTCATGTGAAGTTCATGACCATTTTATCATGCCAAATATATAGAACTTTAACTTTTGTACTGTATTGTTTGTTGAAGTTTTTCTATTTGCATATTAATGAGGGTTACTGTTACCCTCACAATCTGTGCTTTGAAACTACAAGTTTTTCTACAATTTTTTTATCATGATCCATGCTGTCTTAGACCCCTTTTACACATACCTCTGAAAGTGGACTGAGGCCGCCTCCGGAGGCGGCTCGACGTTTGTGTAACATCAACTTTTTTTAAAAGCCGGACTGAAGCCGCCTCGAAGCCGCCTCCATCCTAGTCCACCTCTGGATGTGGTTTGAGGCCGGCCTCAGTCCCGCAATCAGTATGTGTAACACCAAAGTGGACTCGGCGCCGGCTTTTAAGCGGAAGTTACGTGACCGTAACCTCGACAGAGCTGTGCATGCGCAGACCGTTCGCGATGTCGATGAGATAGTACAGCGCCTGCAGTGCAAATGTGCGAACCGCGAAAATTTTTTACGTGGAGTGCGCCCCAACGTCAGCTTGTGAAAAGGCGACGTGAAGCCGGCCTATGTGTAGACACAAAATTGCGGGCCCGAGGTGTGTGTAACAGGGGTTTCAATGGTCTTGAGGCGGCTTCAAATTGCAAGTGTGAAGCCGGCTCCGGGGCCGCCTTTGAAAGCGACGCATGTGTAACAGGGGTCTTAGTACATCCAGGGTTTGTGCCGGTGCATAACACCCATGGTGCTAGATGCTAATATATAGCGTTGGGGGACTTCAGAAAAAAATACCAAAGCTTAATTCTTCCCAACGGGTATCTACAAGTGTAATAAATATGTAAATGCATGATTTCAACCTGAAAAATTACTTTGATCCTCCGAAATCACCCCCTGCAAGACCATATTTCACTCAGTTTGCCCCAAGGGTAAACAATTTTCTGCCCAGAAAGCCTGCATACCTCAGAAGCAACAGCAGTTACCTTTAGTTTTACAATGACATCCGGAAATAGGCAGTTTGAATGAACGCATATATGGCAATGTGAAAGGAAAAATATAACTAGAAAAAAGAGAGAGAGTTCAAGTGTGAAAATTGAAATAGCAAAGGTATAAAAATCTAATGCACATGTGTATAGCATTAGAATTGAGAAAGTGGATAATTCAAGTGGTGCACAATTGTAGCAGTCAGCCGTCGCCCGGTTACAATGTTGGACGTTGTTTAATGATATGCTTTCTTTTATGTCATCCATCATGGGCTTTACCTGTTGCTTGCTTTAATACAGGAAGCAGCTGCCTTAGGGAAGAAAGTAGCCGTGTGTGACTTTGTGAAGCCTACACCCAAAGGAACATCATGGGGTATGTATCAATTGATTTTACTAAAGAGGGCCATTCACCAAACAATATTTTGATTTGTATGTTAGGGATTCCATGCCTGTTGGGGGTTCCATGCCGCTATACTAATTCAAAATAAAGCTTCCTCATGTTCCTTCTGTAAAGAGATATTGCAAGTTTGAATACACTCTCAATAAACATAAACGCAACTTTTGAGTAGATTAGTCAGTGCACCGGACTACCAGTAAGTGCTCTCAAAGAAAGGACACCAATGGAACCCATACCTGACTCTGGTTCTGTGTACAAGGTTTTAATGTTATTCTTTTATGTTCTCCATAGTCCTGAAATGTCAATCCATAGAATTATTAGAATGCTTTGATAGGTTTTTGTTTGTTTGTTAATGTTTGGATATATATATTTGCTTTAAAGAAATTATTTTTTAGGTGTGATTGACCCCTTTTGAGATAGAAGTGGGGGAGGGGGGTGATGGAGGGAAGGAATTGAGGGGTCAACAAAAATGTGCTTGGGACAAGGAAAGGTATATTGTAGAAGAAAGAGGAGGACTTGGATCAGGGAGGGATGGAGAATGGAAAGAGAAAAAAAATGGATTAAGGAGGAGCAGGCAAAAGAAACAGGCAGAGCGGGAGAGAAGAGGAGATGCTTCGGGTGGGAGGGGAAGAAGAGGCTTAGAAGAGTGGGAGGGGAGAAGATGGTAAGAGTAGGAAGGGAGGATATGACAGAAGAAAGAGAAGAGGAAATGGGTTTTTAAGTGAAATAAGCAATAGATGAGGAAGTCTCATTGATATGTATTTCTATTTATACTGAAAGACTAAACAGTGAAAAAGCATACATTTAAAGGTGGTTTATTCCTTCCAATCACTGGAAAAATATCCCATTCAAACTTTGATACAATGAGGGATTTGTCCCAGCTTATATCGCCAACCCGCATGATGAATCCTGGTCTGCAGACATAGCCTTTCTGTACTTTTTTTCTAATGCGGTAATACTTTGAATTTATTCATGGTAATATGAGCCGAACCTATATCACTTCGGCATAGGCAGTGTCAAATCATACAGTCGTGGGACCCTATGTGCATGCACATGTCGTTGACTACACACTGACTAGTCCAGATCAGGGACATAACGTTTGACCAGGATATGTGCATACATAACATAGCTTTGACTACATGCTTTTAACTGCATGTTGTGAAACACAAAGCATGGGGATAGATGATTATTATTATTGTAAAATAGACATGCATCAGTTCAAGCAAGGGCTTCCCTTTCTACATACATGTACAATGTATATATGTATCAGCGTGACCACCATTTGAAGTTGATAAATGTGGATTGCATAATCGTGTCCGTTTATGTCAGGGGATTAAACAGAAGGGCAGTCATTTTGAAGGACAGATATTTGCACTGTCATGCTTGTATAACACCCATGTTATCGTGGTCTATTAATAGATGATGTCTTGTACTTAGAAGTAAAGAGAAATTTAGAAATGCCCACTTGTCTCCAAATATTTTACTTTATAACCAAGGGGTGTTTTTTTTTGTGTGTGTGGTTGTAAATTTCATGGTAATAAGATAAAATTAATATTACTGTGTTGTTAGGTGTTAATAGCTATGTTTTGTTCATCTTCACAATATTTTGTTTGTACTTTTTGTTTTTTACATTTTTTTGTTGTTGTCTTAGACCTGTCTATCAGGCTGAACGATTTCTTCTGCCTTCACTCCCCTCATCGAAACTGAATGTATGTAACTAATCTGCCCTTCATACATGTAAGACCATCCTGTCTCTCTCATATGCACCTCCACTATCTTTGTATTGCAACATGTCATGAAATGTTTTAGGGATGATCTGTGTATTTATTACTACTCCCATTTTACATTCAAATAAATGTACTTGTAATATGCTGAAAGTTATTTTGTTTTCATTACTTATACATGTAAATAAGGAGATAGATATTGTGAGAAATCTGTATGTTGTAGAAATGCAGAGAAATTTCAAGATTTTTTTCTCCCTCCATTTCCCCCATTATTACAAAAAACTTCAGGACTTGGTGGCACGTGTGTCAATGTAGGTTGCATTCCTAAGAAACTTATGCATCAAGCAGCAGTTCTAGGTAAGTACAAACATCATCTCGACAGATCACTTTCTGTTCGAGGTTAGTAGCAACCCCACCTCCACACATCACTTTAAAATCCCTGTATATACACAGTCTAGTGGTAATCTTAATTTCTTGAAATGAAAAGTATTTCGTCTTATAATCTAATACAATTGTACTGGATGTGAAAGGATGAAAATATTCCACAATTCCAAATGAAGTTGATAGAACCGCAAATGGTTTGTCATGACTGCAATACAAGTGCTTCCTGTTAAACAAATACATGTACAAGAGTGGAGAGAGAGAGAGAGAGATGTAGAGCAGCTCTAAAAAAGCTTTGGAACACAAAAAAATGCTCTGGTTTAAAAACAATAGATATACCTGTATATGTAAAATTGAATTCATGGAAATCTCATTAATAAATCAAAAGAACTTCCTGAATAAGGTATTTTCCCCCATGGTGTGTGTTGTGTGATTGCTTTCTGTGGATGTAGTTTTCAGTATGTTTTTGTAATTTTATATTATCATTTTATATTGAATTGACCCAGATTTGAGGGAAATGCTTATTTTCTTTTTCAGGGTCTATTGAAAGTAAAAGCATTAACATTTGCTTTTAAATGAAAGCAGACTGATCTCCCTGAGAGTGAAACATGACTTTTAGTTATTAAAAAAGCCTTCAGAAAACTGGCCTCGTAAAACTGTTATATTAAGGAAATCAGAGATGTCGGTGTCAACATTGTGTTAAACCATGGAGCATTGACAACCTGGGGGGAAAAGGGTTGATTTGAGAGAAATGTTATTTATTTTGTACATTAGTATTTGCATTGCATGCTTATTGTAAATGGACTTCAATGTTACATCTTGTTTTGCCCCAAGTTCCCAGGGTAACCATTTTCGATGATGTTTATGCAAAATGAAAGACACATGTAGTATGCAAGAATGTCGTCAATTTTCATGTTGCAGAGACAATGAAGGCTGTTTTCTTCCTCTTTCAAAACAGTGTTAAAATGTCCTTGTATCTTGTTTTGAGCATTGCCTTTTTACCCACGCCGATGAAATCGGCAGGGTTATGTAAAGGGCTCCGTATGTTTTTTTTTTTTTTTGTTTGTTTGTTTGTTTGTTTGTTTGTTTGTTTGTGTACAAGATAACAAGAGAACGGGTGAACGGATTTGCACCAAATTTTCAGGGAATGTTCAGAAAGTGACAGGAAAGAATCGATTAGATTTTGGTGATGATTGGTTGACCCCTGCAAATTCTGTGTGACCTTGAACTTTTGACCCTGTAGTAAAGTATAGGAACTTCAGTTCAGAGAGTGACAGGATAGAAACTAGACAGTTTGACCCCAAACTTCGCCTGCCGATGCAGAAATATTTTGGTCAATCAAAACACTCATTACTTCGTCTCACCAAAAATCTATTTCAGGTTTATGAATTTTAGAAGACTTTTAGACCCATTATTTGCTATTTCACTTCAAATCCGCACGAGCCTGCAATGAATATTCAAAGCCAACGTATCCCAGCAACAAGAGATTTTTCGCGCTTGAACTGTACTCTCGTATGCGAAATCGAAAGCGGCTAGGTATACGGTATACGTATAGCCTAGCACGTCTAATTTCTCCTATTTCTTATCTTCTGTGCATTTCTGTTTATTTTCCCCGGTTCTTTCCACTTTGTTGTGGAAGTTTTTGTGATTTATTTTATCCTGGTGGACGTGTAGTACGTGATTTTAATTGTTTTCGGTGAAAATCTGGTGCGTTTGTTCGACGTGAGTGAGTCTATCGCACTCGCGAGTGTCGCGTGTGTTGATCTGAGTGAGTGGCTGAGTAGCTGTAGTGTACGTACATAACTATACACAGCACTGTCGCGAAGTGCGCCTGGGGCCGGCTGACTGTAGTACTGAGTGAGTAAGCTCTGTGCCTCGCATGCACGTCATTTTCAAGTCGAGATCCAACTTCTTTTGTCGTCATATTTATTTTATCCAAGCCCGATGAAAAAAAACAAACCCCGAATTGCAATGTAAAGATAGAACATGAATACATTTACTAACACTGACATGACTGAACCAAGGCCGTATGCAGCGGGGAGGGGGGGGGGGCAGTTGCCCCCCCCCCCCCAGAAATTTCAAAATCATACTTTTTTTAAATCGGGTTTTAGACTTCAAGTTATGGGTTCCTTTGAAAGCGATCATCTTGCCCCCCCAGGAAAAAAATTTCTGCGTACGGCCTTGGACTGAACACTGAATACAAATTGCTAACATTTTTTCATTTTTTTTCTCACCACGCCACGCTCTCTGACATGTCTAATCAATTACTTTTAGGGGAGGGATGTTTCAATAATAAAATATCTTTTTCAGAAGAATTTTTTCAAGGGTGGGGACACACAAAATTTATTGGGGGGGGGAGATGTGCCTCTTGTTATCCCCTTTGAATGGCTACTGCTTACAAAAATAATCGCAACAAAACAAAACCTATTGGGTTAAGGCGTGGGTCTGCCGCCTTTGACGGCCTTTCTAGTTTCTTCCTGTTTTCATGTGCTGTTTTATTGACTCGTTGGGGTTTTTGTGTTTTTTTCCTTGTCTGTAGGTGAATCATTACAAGATTCTAGGCACTATGGCTGGGAAACTCCTGAAAAAGGTTGGTGGTTTCATTGTGCTTATTTGAATAGGAAGAACAAATTCAAGCTTATACCTATGTATAGCAAACGATTTGGTGTGAATGCAAATAATTTTTTTTTCCCCCTCCTGACCTCTTCCTTGTTTTCTTTTTGTTTTCTTTTTGTTTTTGTCACCTTCTCTCCACCTTTTTCAGAAATTTTCCCCTCTTTTTTTTGCTTTTCTATTCCCTTTGTTTCTTTTCTTTTTGTGATGTTCATACTTTTCTGCTTTCATTCTTTTTCATCTCTAACTTCTTATTTGCCCTCCCCTCTGTCGGTCCCCCCCCCCCCTTCATCGCTGTATATTTCTCTCTCATCATGTTAAGTTCAACCACCATGATTTCCCTTTAATTTGCACAGAATCATGGAGACCAGAATTTCATAAGGCCGTCCTCATTATCCCAAGTTTTCAAAATAGCCTGCCAATTCTGGTTTGGAGAAATAAGCCTGTTTACAACTAGCTTGAGCTACTTGGGAGGCTCTTTCACCACTGTGCTTGGGATGTTAGCTTGAGCTATTATCCCAAGCAAACTAGGAGCTGTTGGTAAAATAGTGTGCTATTTGGCCAATTAGCCAGCTAATTAGCCGGTTAATTGGCCAGTAATGCCGCAGGACTTTGACATGCTCTGTAGCTTGAGCTAATTTTCTTGAGCGAGCGAGCGAGCAGAGATTGCTCAACTTGGGCTAATGGAAATAAAATTCTTCAGACTATAACTAATTTCTTGAGAAGAGCTGATTGGTGTGATATCTCATCCTCAAGCTTGTTTGGGCTAGTAGAGAAGCACCTTTAGAGGATAGATTTCATTCTCTTCTATTTTTTTTCCTTTTCTTTCCCCTCTAGTTGAGCACAGCTGGAGTAAATTACGTGATGCTGTCCAGGCTCATATAGGTTCTCTCAACTGGGGTTACAGAGTAGCACTCAGGGACAAAGATGTCACATACATCAATGGCTACGCAGAATTCACCGATCCACATACCATCAAGGTAGGTAACAGCGACTGAATGACATGTGATCCAGCAAATATTGCTATGCAATATCCTGCAATAAGACTAAATGCTATACTCAGGCCTGTGAAATCTCCGCTTTTTAGCGGAAATCCGCTTTTTAAATTATTCTGCCCGATTTTAATTTCCGCTTTTTTCCTGTGTGCTATTGCGGCGCATTTGGTCGATTGAAGGCAAGTTGGGACTTGCATTCAACTTTGTACATGAAGTCACTGCATCGGCAGGTACGGGGGTTTGGGATTTTCATTTGTTTTTTCGCCAACACCATAACACTCGGAACTTGCGCGCGATAAGCACAAAACCGCTGATTTCTTGATTTTTAACGCTTTTTCGGCAACCCTGTTTCTTAGCATTGGACTTAAGCCCCGCATGCTTTGGAAATATGGCGCAGATTCCGCATTTTTGACGGATTTTTGGAGGTGACTAAGGGACTTACTTGTAGTGAGTGACGATGTGTGTTTGTATAATAATGTGATTTGTGTGTTGTGGCAATAGAATTTGCTGGCTTGTGGTCATATTGTATAATAACTGGTAGAATCATGGCGGCGGAAACTTTCAGCTTTTTCCGGTCTTTTTGTGAAACCCCATTCACAGGCTTGTATACTTTACTCTAAAACCTGACCTAAAGCCCAATTGTAAGGCCTAACCCTAAATCTTTATCTTTGACAAAATAAAGCATGGAGAAACTCTTGCCAGAGCAGATGTTGAAGCAAGGCCAAGTCAGAGATATTTTGTCCCATAAGTAATTCCACAAAGATAAAAATCCACTCATTAAAGGGAAATGAAATGCAACAAACATTATCCTATAATCATGTAGATAATTGTCAGCCTCTTACAAATATCTTGAAATTTCTCCAATTTGATTATTTAAGAATGAGAACAGAGTCTCAAAAGGTAGCAGTTTCCTTGCTAGACATTATCCCATGGGGCTGTCATTTTCTTTACAAAGTAATGTCAGAGCAGTTCTATTTGTGAGATACCCACTGACCTGTATACTAGCTACGATGAAACTCATTATCACCTGTGGAATACATAACACTTGATTTTCTCAAACCACTTTTTTAGTCATGTACATTCAAATGAAGATACTTTTATCCTGTCATAAAACCTATTTGTGTCAAGATATCTGGTTCAGCTGTGTTATAGGTGGGGCAGTTTCTGTTGTTAAGCAGATTTGGCATGTACAAGTTGTCAATCAATTTGCGGTATTGTCCACAATTTTGAAACTTTTTTCTTTGGTTTCAATGCAAGTTTAAACAACCCTGTTTGTAATAGTATCCCTGGAGAAATAATACCCACTCATTAACAGATTCTTATGTTGTTGGGTTACCACAACCTTCAGGAGTTCATGTCTATTGTATATGCAATGCATAGCCAGAGAGACAAAAGGAGAAAATAGATACATGATGTGGAGAATTCATGCGTATCCTCCAAAATCCAGGTATTAATCAAGAAATGTAGACCGTCAAAAGCAAATATTTTGAACAGTTTAGCGATTTTGCAGGAAGTACAAAGGGGAGATGACCCCATTTCTTTTTGTATTCAGCTGGCTTGTGTGAATTAAACATTAACAGGATGAGTAGTTGGATGGATTTGGATGAATTAATCAGCTTTAGTGAAAGGTCGGCTGTCACTAAGCTGGTGGTTGCTCGGTGTTATTAATTGATACCCATTATGACCATTACTTGTAGCTATGGACGAGGGAAGAATGTCTTTCTTTTTCTTCCCTTTTTTTTTTCTTTCTTTTTTTTTTGTATTCCTTTTACAGATTTCTCCATGATTGATGCTGTACAAACATTTCTTCTTATCTTAATTTTTATACTTTGATTTTACTTATACTTTTGCTTTTAAATATATTGGATTATTTAACTTTATTTGTAGGATATTCTTGTTCAGTATTTTTCTTATTTTCTGAATTGCAAGTTTCTCTGTTTCACCCCCCCCCCTTTTTCTCCTATTTTTTACTGTTTTGTAACCTTATTTCCTTTACTTTTTCTCTATAACTCATTGCTAGTCCCTTCTCTCTTGCTTTTTGTTGTTGGTTGAAATCTTCTCCCATTCTTGCTGACATTTATCCTAAATTTATGTGCTGTTAACTTGAAAAATCCACTGTGTAAAGATTTGACAGGAGGTACTAGATAAACCCTCTCTCTGCCTCAGTTGTCATGAACAAAATTCAAAGAATGAACTTTTGATTTAATATTGCATTTAATAGTTAGTTATAAATTGGCATAAAAGATCTTTTGTGGATATTTAAGCTTCCCATGTAAGGCATATTTGTAGCTGTATCCGTTTAAGGGAGAAAAACAAAGACATTCTTCATCCACACACATTAATCAACTCTCAAATTCTCTGGTTGGATTTGCAGCCCATGGTACGGTATGGAAGGACTTAAAGAGAAACAAAATATGATTTATGGTACTGCCAGATGATAGTAATTACTTGTCACATCTCCTTCTCTTTGCTACTCCATATCAAGACTGTAACATGGGCTTTAGACTTGTGTGGTTTTTCTCACAGAGGAAGCATATCCTTAATTTATCCTGGTACAGCCTGTCTTAATTGCCACCTCTCTATAATGGCTGCCTCGTTGTAATGGCCTGTTTTATAACAGCCACCTCTCGACAGTAATCACCTATATTGTCTCCCTCTAGGGAGAAATATGTGTTGTAGAACCTGTCTATTATGGCCACCTGTCGACAGTGGTCACTTATGTTGTCTTCCTCTAGGGAGAAATATGTGTTGTAGAACCTGTCTATTATGGCTACCTGTCGACAGTGGTCACTTATGTTGTCTTCCTCTAGGGAGAAATATGTTTTGTGGAACCTGTCTATTATGGCTACCTGTCGACAGTGGTCACTTATGTTGTCTTCCTCTAGGGAGAAATATGTATTGTAGAACCTGTCTATTATGGCCACCTGTCGACAGTGGTCACTTATGTTGTCTCCCTCTAGGGAGAAATATGTGTTGTAGAACCTGTCTATTATGGCTACCTGTCGACAGTGGTCACTTATGTTGTCTCCCTCTAGGGAGAAATATGTGTTGTAGAACCTGTCTATTATGGCTACCTGTCGACAGTGGTCACTTATGTTGTCTTCCTCTAGGGAGAAATATGTGTTGTAGAACCTGTATATTATGGCCACCTGTCGACAGTGGTCACTTATGTTATCTCCCTCTAGGTACTGGAAGTATCAATTTGTAGAACCTGTCTGGAAAGGCCATATGTCTGTCAGTGGCCACTTTTCTCTGTTTCCTTTAAGTGGTCTTCCAAGACAGACTTGACTGCATTTTATTTAATTGTCCGCATGCTTTGTTGTATATTTTGTGCTATTGTTGTTCATTATTGATATGTCATTTTGAACCAAGGACAGATGCTTTGATGTATATTTGTATTGCTGTTGAATTAATCTATTTTGTTCATTCATTTATCTGTAGACGGTGAACAGGAGAGGTAAGGAGCAGGTTCACACATCCGAGAGGTTCTTGATAGCGACTGGGATGAGACCGCGCTATCCTGACATTCCAGGCGTCCAAGAGCACACCGTCACAAGGTGAAAAGCTGTAAAACAAACAACATGAGACTTTTGTGAATTGATCATAACAGCCGTGTTTGCAAAAAAAAAAGAGGAAATTTTCGGGAATTGCAAAAACTCTGGTTCTGGTTTTACATTATGCTCTGCCAACAATTTGCACGTCCAAAGATGAATTGAAAATATTTTGATCATAAAAGTTGATTTGATATTCCAAATAGCATATGCTGTGTTGAGAATTTTTCCAGTTTCAGACCATTTTTAATGACAAATCTGATTGATGATATGGATTTGTGCCCCATTTTCCTGCTCATCAATTTGGTCAGAAATTAAATTCTTATGCAGATAACTTCATGGCATCAGCAAGTCTCTCTGTAGTATACTGATGTTTGATTATTTACAATTCAGATACAGCAAATGTAATCATCACATTCCTAATGGTCACATTTTTAATGCTGTTAGTTAGGCGAGCATCTAAACATATTTTATGGGCGTAGCCATGGGTAACCTTTGCATGACAAATTTTCCCTTAGTTACTACTCTTTTATAACTTCCGTTTCCATTTCTTGTGCTTCTTACCCGCTGGTGTAGTGATGATCTCTTCTCGTTACCCTACAACCCTGGCAAGACGGTGTGTATAGGAGCCTCCTACGTCTCGCTGGAGTGTGCCGGCTTCCTGGCAGGCATGGGTAACGACGTCACCGTCATGGTGCGGTCCATCCTCCTTCGTGGCTTCGACCAGGACATGGCGGAGAAGATTGGCACCTACATGGAGAAGCACCATATCAAGTTCCTGAGGAAAACAGTACCCACGAAGGTCAGTGTCTCGGGGGGGTCGTGTGACACATGCTCGGACGACAATTTCCTGCACTAAAGCCCAGGAACAAGCACCCTACATCTCTCACGTAATAAAGACCCGGACTAAGTGTCACCTGAGCAAATGTCGGATCACCCTCTCAAGAGCTCCTCTGGGTCATGTCAAAGGTCATTCAGGTCATGGATCAACTGGAAAGTCTTAATAGTAGAGCGAGCGTAATCTGAAGTCCAGGAAACTGTTGAGATAACATTATATAAATTGCAAGCTTGCTTGAGGGTAGAACCGCATAAGAAAGAGAAATAATTCCTATACATGCATGTTTAAAATGCAATTCTCTTTTTAAAAAGTTTTTAAGAAGCTACATTGTCACTATCTTCTAGATTTCCATGGAACCCAAATAAATTCAAAGATTTCAAAGTAAAGAGCTTAGACCATAAAAAATGTCTGATATTTATATCCCTTGCCTTTTTAAGTAAATTTGAATGGCCTGTATCGTTCCCCGGAAACAAATTAGTAGTATTTTGATGAATTTTTTACAGATTGAGATGTTGAAAGAGGGCGAGCCCCCGACCCTTAGAGTTCACTACCAGAAGACCGAGAGTGGAGAGGAGTCATCGATCGAATGCAACACAGTAAGTCTATAAACCTGCTTCTATAAGCCTCCCCTCCTCCTCCTCCTCCTCCTCCTCCTCCTTCGACTTCCTCCTCCTCCTCCTTCGACTTCCTCCTCCTTCGACTTCGACTTCGACTTCGACTTCTTCTTCTTCGATGATATTCTGACTACATCCACCCTTTGGGAATAAGCCAGTTGGTAGTTACGATTTGTGCAGGTAAAGTCATTTGTACCGAGTACAATTGACCTTTATACGCTTTCATAGTGTGCGCACCGTGATGATTTTACGCAAGTAGCGCATGCACGTACAAATTGGGATCATTTCAGGGTCATTTGTACCATGAACTAATTACGAACTGGCTTATTGCCCGAAGATAGGCCTGTCCATTCTCGGATATTGACTCCCCATCTTTTCTGCTGTTTCCCTTTTTATGGCATTATGTTTTCGGGTCGTACGTCCATCCGTCCGTACGTCCCCTTTTCGTTCTCGCAATAACTTCAAAACCGTTTTGTGGATCAGTTTGTAACTTGGCCCATGTATGCATATGGGAAGGACAATGAACTGATTAGATTTTGGGGTCTCAAGGTCAAAGGTCAAAGGTCATAGAGGTCATTATATACATAAAAATGGTTCGTTCTTGTGATAACTTCAGAACTGATGGATCAACCTCTAACTTGGCCCATGTATGCATATGTGAAGGACGGATTAGATTTTAGGGTCTCAAGGTCAAAGGTCATAGAGGTCATTATATACATAAAAATGGTTCATTCTTGTGATAACTTCAGAACTGATGGATCAACCTAACTTGGCCCATGTATGCATATGTGAAGGACGGATTAGATTTTAGGGTCTCAAGGTCAAAGTTCAAAGGTCATAGAGGTCATTATATACATAAAAATGGTTCATTCTTGTGATAACTTCAGAACTGATGGATCAACCTAACTTGGCCCATGTATGCATATGTGAAGGACGGATTAGATTTTAGGGTCTCAAGGTCAAAGTTCAAAGGTCATAGAGGTCATTATATACATAAAAATGGTTCGTGATGTATGGAGTCTAGGCCTACCTATTTTAGAAATTTCAAGGGGAGAGTTGTCTATTTGCTATATGTATTTGATGATTGTAAGTCATCAATGGTAAGTTTTTTATTTGTACGGGATGAAAATGAAATGAAATACATTTTCTGTCTCATGTGCTTTTTAAGTGAAAAGATTTGTAATTTTGTTGGACCAATCCTTTTTAGAGTGTACATGTATGCCATACATTTCCAATCTGGTGATGGCGGAGGCATAAATTCCGACCGCGCGCGGTCGAAGATTCATCTAGTCTTCTTCCTATATCTCGTTATATCAAACTCCTTAGGACCAAGGAAATTACCTTGTTATATTGATACCTTGATATTGACTCTCCATCTTTTCTGTTTCCCTTTTCTTCTTCCTATATCTCGTTATATCAAACTCCTTAGGACCAAGGAAATTACCTTTTTATGTCAGGGTTAAAAGACAGAATACAAAGGAGTGGGACCTGGAAAATCACCTTGTTATAATGAGAGTTTGTTATAACAGTGTTCTTTATAACGAGGTTGCACTGTATAGTGTCTTTTAGAATGGTTTTTCAATGCCCTTCATCTTGGTTAAAGAGAACATCTTGTTAAGTCCTTGGTCTGGAGGGTAGTCTTGTATGGGGCAGAGACATGGACGCTCGCCAGGAAAGACGCAACGATAAGAGGGCCACCTAAATGTGCTGGCGCAGATTACTGGTGTGTCATGGAGGGATAGTAGAGTTGCTGCATCGTATTCAAAAGGAGTGTGTTATGAAGAACAAGATCAGAGAGAGACAGAAGAAATGGCCAGGACACACAATGTGACAGAGATAATGATCAGAGTTATGGAAAGTCATCTGTATGGAAAGAAGTCCAAAGGCAGACATCGTAAAGGGTTCCTAGCTGATTTCATTGCAGTTTGTGGAGCAGTAGGAAATGGAGATATGAACCGATCAAGATCGTAGCACTAGGAGAGACATTAGTTGTAAAATAAATTGTTTGGGTTTGTAAAATAATTTTTTGGGGTCACGAAACCTGTCAGACGGATGATGATTCATCTGGGTGACATGACCGTATCATTTCAGTTCACACTGCTTGATATTCCTCGTCTAGCACTTCCTCATATGATATCTTCATCATTCTTTGATAACCTAAGTATACTTCTCAAGAACCAAATTTCTGCAGCCTTAAATCTGCTTCCTGGATTTGTTCAGTGTCTAGCTCTCGTAGCCATACATAACGACCGACCAATCACATGAAGTCATCATGATGTACTCCCCTGTTTGATTGCAGGTACTGATGGCAATAGGAAGAGATGCCTGTACAACTGAGATCGGACTCGAAAAGATTGGAGTGTCCACCAATGCCAAGTAAGTTTCCCTTTCATTCATTTTCTTTCACTTGGTTTATAATTTCTCAGCCAATTTTGAAAACAAGTTCCCAATAAAATCATTAGCGATACCCCTGTGGTTGGTGTGACTGTAATCGTCAAATATTAGGGACTTTTCGATAGCAGTGCCAAACGCTTGCCGTCTACTCGTCCTATCCACCTTGTTGGAACCCTTTCGATTTTTGTTGACGCATGTTCACTACGTCCTGACGTTATGGCCCCCCCCCCTCCCATCGCTCGTAGCGATTTCATCCATTTTGAGACCCGATGACGTCATACATCCTAGAATCGAGGTGGACGTGTAAACCCTCGTGGACACGTTTTCGATTCTGGTACTGGACGTTCTAGAGAACATGGAGCATGCGCAGTTTGTTCAAATGACGTCATCATGTAGCAGTCACAATGTGGACGTGCAAATCGAAAACTCACTATTATCTCTACGATGAAAACATAGTTCCTGAACTTCATTTAGGGTAGATTAAATCCTAAATCAAGATTTCCAAAGAAACAGTCTACCAGCAGCATCGAACATGTACAAAATTCAGATTAAACCCTTGTCTGGACTGATCTCTATGTCTTAAAGTAGAGCAATTGCTTGATGTTTTTAAATGTTTTTTAGATAAAATGTACAGATACATCTATTTTAGACTGTTTACCTCGATAGGTTCTCTCATTTTACGACTTGATGATCTCAAAATGGTTTGACTCCCTTCTAATGGGTTCTTGTCACCCACTAGGGTATGAAAACTAAAGGATAAAGGTAGAATATATGCCATGTAATTGCCATGTGATGATTTCAAAATGGTCGGACTCCCTTCTAATGGGTAATTATACCTTGAACAATGTAATCAAGAAGAAATAGCACCTGATCTTTCCTGATGTTTTTTTGTTTGCCTGAAAATGGGAAAATCCTCCTTTGGTTTGTGAGCATGTCACCCAGTAGGATATGAAAGGTGGAAGGATAGAGGAAGAATATATGTCATGTAATTTTTATAAGGATTTAGAACAACCAAATCTTGCTGAAAATCACCAACAGGAAAAAGCACAGCACACATATATTGGTATATGGGACTTAATGCACAGTGGCATCAAAACTGAATGTATTTCTAGATATATATATTTGGTATATGCGGGAATTTCAAGACTGCCAACAATGTTCATTCACATTAAGTTTATTTGTAACACTATCCTCTATGTTGAGAACAATGTTTCAATCCTGTTTGTAGCTTAATGATTATTGCTTTTTTTTCTAAGTATATTTTTAAAGCTATATATGCACTGTTATCTTTTGAATTACCGATCGTGTCAGTTATTCCTTTAAATGCATTTTCTGTAATGGTTGTTATTCAATGTAAATTGTACACAATTCAATGTTTGTTGCAGTGCATGATCTTTTAAATTAAATGTCATTATAAATAAATAAATAAATGAATGAATGAATGAATCCCTTCATATTACACTGCTACCATGCTATGCCCCAATTATTTTTGTTATTTAACCACAAATATTGACCTTCATTACCCTTCAGGAATGGTAAGATCCCAGCTACGAATGAACAGACCAATGTGCCACACATCTATGCTATAGGAGATATCCTGCAGGATGGCCATGAGCTCACACCAGTAGCCATTGAAGCAGGGAAGCTACTGGCTAGAAGACTCTACAACAACGGCAGCCGTCAAGTGAGTGCTACTCCCTTCATCAAAGAACTGTTTTAAAAGTTTCTGAAAGGTTCATAATGTAGTAAATAAGAAGAATTTATTGTGTATTATGCTGCTTAGGAATTATTGAACTACTGCCATTACTTGTTGACTGAATCTTGGTGAAAATCACAAAAAATGAAAGGCTCTTGACACAGATGTGGGTACAAACATTGAAAGCCAGGTGAATATGAAAAACAGTTGAATTATGCATAGGATTGATGCCTCTCTGTCTCTTGTTTCATTCTGCTTTTCTCTTACCCATTCTCTCTGCCTCTGTTTGATTTGTCTTATTGTGTCTCTCTTTCTATGTACATGTATGTCATTGTGGTGTCTGCTGTCTACATACATTCTCTCTCTCCCTCTCTCCCTCTCTCCCTCCCTCCCTCCCTCCCTCCCTCCCTCTCTCCCTCTCTCCCTCCCTCCCTCCCTCTCTCCCTCCCTCCCTCCCTCCCTCCCTCCCTCCCTCTCTCCCTCTCTCCCTCTGTCTCTATTTCTCTGTTTTTCTCCCTGTCTTCTCTTCTATATGTTTTACTTAATTTTTTTCTCTCTCTCTCTCACAATGCAGTGTGACTATGTGAATGTTCCTACCACCGTCTTCACTCCTCTTGAATACGGAAGCTGCGGCTACTCTGAAGAGGACGCTACTGCAAAGTACGGAGCAGAGAACCTTGAAGTAAGGATTGTGTGCCACATGCTCCCAACGGGTTGTATGACGTATGCTCTGGCAGCAATGGCTCCCCGGTCCATCTCCTACACTAACCAATTTTCGTTATTTCAACCCTGGACCAAACATGATACCCAACTTTCACCTTAACCCTAACCTAAAACCCAATCGCTCTCCTCAACCCTGACCCTATGTCTTTGACAAAATAAAGCCCAGAGGAATTGTCGCCAGAACATTTGTTAGAGGAGCACCCGTTGTACGCCACATTCTGGAGTGACCATTGCTCTGTAGTCGGTGTCTTTCACAGGTCCCATCTTCAACCCTGGATCCAACACTGTAACATAATTCTAACCCTGAACCTAACCTAAAATCCAAGCACCACCCTGACCCTACATCTTTGATGAAATAGATCCCGGAGCAAATGTCAGACCACCTGGGGAGCGTTTCATCAAAAGCGTTTTGTCAGTGATTTTTACTGACAGATTTGCTCTCAGCCAATCAGATGCAAGGATTTCAGTAGCTTATAACAGTTGCCGGTAAAAATCACTGACAAAACGCTTGATGAAACATTCCCCTGAAGTAAGAAGTACTTCATTGACTATTTTAAAGGGTAGGCCATGGATTACTTCTCCTGAAGAAAAAGTTGTCATAGCATTGATGTTTTTTATAAGCTAATGCTATGTACAACACTTATCATAATGTAGTTAGGATATCACAAAATGCATGTTATTTTGATGCTTGTGAGAAGTGGCAATTTTCATGAGCATTGTTGACTCTTGTGATTTAGGAGTTTTGGAAGCATCTCAATTATATGTAACAACATAAAGTTTTCATGCTGTACAAAATGCAGATTAATTTTTTTGTATGGTTGTTTTCATGGAAATGAGAATCTGAGGTTTTTCATCCCATTAAGACTAATTTTGGGAGATTTTGGCTCTAAATGTTTATTATACCTCTAAACCTCCAATTTCTCTGTTTCTATTTCCAGGTCTACCACACCTACTTCCAGCCTTTAGAATACACGGTATCACATAGAGAAGTCAATGCCTGCTATGCTAAGATCATCTGTGATAAGACAGACAATGTAAGTCTCATTCCCAGAATTGGCCTTATTTCTTTCCCCCAATACTGGAAATTGAAAAGCGATGATGCGGTTTATTATATTGAGGAACTGTTAGAAAATTTTCAGCAAATTTGGGTGGACACCCACCCCCCTTCCCCCTTCCCCCCCTGTAACCTTAACATTTGTCCAGTTATCAGTGATTAATGAGAATAGATATACAATGCCATCTTGGTGCTAAAAGATAGGACGCTGTTTCATAAAACTTGTTATAAATAACAATTGCCCCATTTCTATGACATGTTTGCTCTCAGCCAATCAGATTCAGGGATTTCAGTGGCTTGTAACAAATTATTGTAACTTAACAAGTTTTATGAAACAGGGCCCAGAAGTAATGATATTCTTTCAATAGAAACAATGTTCCTGTAATTTAAATATTAACTGATTAACTCTAATTTTATCTCAAAAGTTTTAATAGTTGTGAAAAAAATTCATTAAACCAGTTGAACGTTTGGTTTCCCCTCCATAATGGCCATTAAAATATTTCTCTTCTTGATTGCAATGTTAGAAAAATGGGTGGTATGTCTCCAAAACAAGACAAAAATTTTGCTATTCTCTACAGGAGAGAGTACGTGGATTCCATGTGCTTGGGCCAAACGCTGGGGAGATCACGCAAGGCTTTGCCGTAGCGATGAAGGCAGGTGCAACCAAAGAGCATTTTGATGCAACCATCGGCATCCACCCTACATGCAGTGAGGTCAGTTCAGTTCATTTATTTATTGCATTTCTAAAATGTCAAGACAGTTGCCTGTGGCAAACATATATTTCATATTTACATTCATTGAATAAAAACACAATTTGCTAGGATTATCAATTAGCCTATATTATATTATAAGAAAATGAAACGGGAGAACTTAAGATAAAGCCTGAATTGGACTTGTGGAACAAATCCCCTTTGTGTAACTGTGGTTTGGAGACTTCTCGCCGGTGCATAACACCTTTAGTGTTAGTACCAAATCCAGGGGGATTCAGAAACAATTACCAATAGCAGGGAATCCTCCCCAACAAGGGTAATGCATACAGTCACAATGCGAAATTGCTCTTGGCTCCCACACCAAAGCTCAGGATGCCGCAATACTCAGTTTGGCCCATGGGTGAACAAAAATTCTTCAAAGAAGCCAGTGTATCGGGAGACTATAAGTACTTCTTGCTCGATGATAGTTGAGAATGGAGAGATTTGAAAATGAAGGCATGCTGAAAACTCAATACGATGTACAAAAATGCATTTCCCAACGATAGTAGTTGATAAGAAACTGTGTGGGAGTTTCTTTAATATGAAATGACTCCAATAACTTAGATTCCATCAAAATTAAAATGTGTGTTACCTAGTCGTTATTCCAGCTCAATATGTAGAAATCATTTTCTGTAGCTTTACCGTGCCACTAAGATTACAAATACGTCTCACAAATGTGCTGTCTTTAGACCAGTTTTTCTTTAGTGTCATCTTGATAAACACAGTATTCCATGATGATAACCTTGACAATGCAAAAAGTTAATCCAATTTGAATTTTAAGAAGAAAAACAAAAGGTTTTCTTAGCTCCTAAATATTTGATTCATGAAAGTATCGGCTGTGTGAACTACGTACAGTTTAGAAATAGTAGAGTAATTTGTTATCAACAAAATATATCTACAGTTTGAAACCTATGATATTGCAAGCAAACATTCCTGTATCAGTATTGTGTTGTACAAGTGTAGTGAAACATTCTTAATAATATGTACTTTATTTTCTTTTTTCAACAGCTCTTCACCACGATGCAAATAACCAAGAGCTCAGGTCAAGATATAACCCCATCCGGCTGCTGAGGTTAAACCCTACCGCTCTAACGCCCTTCTGTCACTAAATCGATCTGCCTCTAAGAGATAACATGTAGGATATATTCCTCTTTGCAAGAAAACTTTACAACTGTGTGCACTATTAGTCGTTCTGTGTAACTCCGACATAGATGGTTTCGTATAATTCCTTGACCTACTAGTATTGCTTTGTTAGGAGAGGAATCCTATTCTCCCTAATATATTTTGTGTATTTAAAGATTTATTTGATATTTGTTTGCAAATTGATTTGTTATAAATTATCATAGTAATTTCCTGTCTTCCTCGTTTTGTAATTGTCTTGATGTGTTGAGAGACACATCATGCAAAAAAAATTTAAAAAAAAAAAAAAAATCTTGAGCAATACGATTTGCACACAGAGTGAAGTCTTAATTTCTTGGAGGCAGATAAGATCGGTGATGGAGGCGTTTGAGTGGTGGGGTTACTTCGTATTTTTTTCTCGAAACTCCTTGGAATCCTGGAGCTGTTGCAATGTTAATGCACAGCACGATGATGGACGGCTTTGTAAATCCGCACCGCGGAGCGAGGTCGACTTGATGTATCCAGTCATGGAGCTTCACGTTTTTTTTCTTCTGTTCTATGAACACTTAAAATCCAGCTGTACCACATACTTATTTATTCAAGCAGGCCTTGTTTTAGGCTCTGTCGCAAATTTACTTTTAATTACTTATAGTATTTTTGTTTAAATTACAACTAACACACAACCACTTGATATTCAGGCTAGTTGATGTCAAAGTCATTTAGCAAACAGTGTTGGGATATATCGTTACTATTATGATATGCTTCGTGTATTTCAATGCTTTTACACGTCTGTTCAAACAGCGTGGCATTCAAGTCAAGAAATTTCTTTACAATGAACAGTACAGAAGTTGTTTCCTAGAAAGTATTTGAAATTTCGAACGATTGATTGTAGTTACACTCGTAGAGAACAAGTTTTGTATCATTTTATGTTCTCATTACAGTTTTTGAATTGACAATAAGATGTGCTATAGCTGGAGTTCAATGTCACACTATGATATATTGCATTGATATTGTATTATATGGACTTTCCTTGTAAAAAGTCAAAAATCAATGTTAACACTAAAAAAACATTTGAGATTTTGCAGGAAAGTCATTATACTCATTATAAATCCTTTATATACTCAATGACATAATGTAGAGCTTGGATACTTTTTTTCTAAAATCTCATATATTTTCCACTATATTTGATGATATTCTACTAAAGATTTTGAAGGGGATTGAATTGCTATGAATCGATATTTCTTCATGTTTCATAAGTTTTTATTTTTGGATACCATATTGTTGTTTCATATTAAGAGATTTGTTTCAGTGTAGTGAAATTAATGTAGTACAACTTTGTTCTGCAGTTTACAGAATGGGAATGAAGAAATATTTTATCTTATCAATAAATGCAGTCTTTTGTTTCTGCTATTGATTGAAACATTTTCAATTTGATGATGGTATAGATATTTTTGATGTGCAGCTCTTTTGTATCATATCCTGTATGAAAAATTGCTTGCTTGCCTATAATTCAAAGTATTATGCTTTCTTAATAGAGCAATCATACTAACAATATTTACATTTTTGCTCAAGAATTTGATACTTATGATTGAAGCAAACTTATGAATGTTAGAATTGGGGATACAACTTTCCTACAAAAGTGGTATCATTTTAGAAATAAGAATAAGAATTTGAAGAAACAGACATATCAGATAAACCTATTAAGGACATGTATATTGTTGGTATTTCAGAAACTATTTTCAGCTGCAAGTATTTCTGTAGAAAGTATTAAATTCCTGTTTTTGTATCCTTTGGCATTAATATTAAAGCTAGTCTTGAGTTTTGGTAAAGATATTGGCTTTAAATAATTGTGGATTGTGCTTTATGCAATAGGTGGGCTGTTTAGACTAACAAAAATATACAAACTATTTCAAAAAACTTCGCACAAATCACATTTGCACATACGTGTCGGAGACCACACATTATGCACCTGTTTCCGGATGACTTGTAGTGCAAATATCTTTTGTTGCTCATTGCCGAGGTATTATATATTTTCTACCGAAATCCTTTTGCAGGTATTAATAATTTATTTGTGGTTTTGAACATTGAGTGTATTTTTCCTTCATTACCAGAACTTGTGCGTACCTTTAATCAAGCTTGGAAGTGTAAATAAATGATATTCTGTGAACTATTTTTGTTGATTTTTCTGGTAGTGCTGTGAGTAGGGGGACAGGATTGAGCGAAGAAATTATGTGCCTGTCTTATGTGTGTGTGAATTTATTCTAGAGGAAAACCTTGTGAATTAATGTATGTTGTTGACTCAGTATTTTCCAAATCATTTTAACATCCCTGAATTATATTTTCTCAATTTGGATATACTGCAATGAATAAATATTTGCAAGATAAAGAAAATGTACATATTTAAACAAATGCTTTTGTAACAATATGGGTGTTTTTGTCCCCCCCCCTCCCAAGAAAAACGGGGACATACTTCAATTTCATGTAACAGGCAGACAAAAATGATGAATTAATTTCAGGTGAGCTTTAATTAGTTTACAATCTTCAGTAAAGTTCCCCGAGAGTCTTACATGGTTGAAGAATCTCTGTTCTATTTTACAGACAAGCTTGTATTTGAGTGGATATGGAATAGACCGCTTCTGTAATGTATACAAATTTATGCACATATATTCTCGGAGCACCTAGTGACTAGCTATTTCATTAACCTGCTGTTTATATATGAGCCTCAATGCTTGGAATCCAGTTTGCGTACATTATTTTTTTCCCTGTCCGGCAAACTTTCAGGTCGTCAAGAACAACCTTTGAAAGATATGTATAAAATTTGCATACATTACCGAAGCTGTCTATTCATACTCTTAAAGGGAGTGGCAAGTCGTAATCCATGGGCCTGACCAGTTGGCCTGACTCGGGGGAAATTTGGATACAATCAGGTCCAATCGTGCGCTACCAAAGGAATGTTATTGCCGGATTCCTCGCGCGATCGTTAACTCGAATCCCTCCATCCGCAACCGACCAATGAGATTCAAATACTGGAATAAAGAACGCACGATCTTGTTTACTCAAATTTGGGTCAATGTGCGAACTTTTATTAGCTGCGCACGATAAATTGAAGTCGCTTTGAACTTTGATCCAGAGAAAGAAGCAGCCAACTGTAAAAGCGCCCATAGATTGCGACTTGTCGCTCCCTTTAACATGTTTGTATATACATGTAGCTATTTATTTTTTTTCTGTGTAATTTAATTTAAATGTCTGATAATTTTAGAGTTCTGTGGAAAAGTGCTTTGTCCTTGGTTGTAATCATAACATATATTAAGTTTGATCCTGACCACATTACATTATGTTTGCATTTAGACAAAACATTTCATCACTAATTGTTTCTGCCAACCAAGGTGGAATATAAGAGCAAAGTCATTGGATGCTTTGTTTTGTGTACAGTGGAAACTCGTTATAACGAGGACCTTGGGACCAAGAAAATTACCTTGTATCAGGAATCTCCTTATATCAGGGTAAAAATAAAAGAAGAACATAAAGACCTGGGACCAGCAAAATCACCTTGTTATATCAGGAATCTTGTTATACATGTACCAGAGCTCTTTATAATGAGTGTCCACTGTATCGGCACCCGCTAAAAGCAGGCTAATAAATAGCGCTTTATGCCCCCATTGCAAAAGGTGCTGTATCATCATCTTTGAAACTTGTGTAAATAATTGGTTTATCCACTCACTGAATTGAATTGAGAAATTCCACTTGGCCTTTCTATAAAGAATTTGTATGGTACATGAAGATATGTCATATTTGTTTTAATGGATACGGATATTAGAATTGCAGAAAATGCATGTAATTGAGTTGGAAAATTTATTTTGGTATGTGTGCGATAACTCGATTGATGACATTTTGTATGCATCAGTTTGATTTAGTTAACATACAAGTTCTTAGTTAAATTATGGATGAAGCATCTTCTAACTCAGCATTTCTGTGCTATTTTGTACGCACCCGTTAGGGTATTTTGATGTGTATTTTTCGTGAGATGAAACAAATTGTAGATTCTCTAAAATATCTCTTTCTAGTTGTGAATGATGCTGCTGGAAATTAATAATAAAGTTATTACCATGTATAATACTTCATTTGTTTTGGTATTGTCATTTGTGCAAAGTCTTGTTTTCAGGGATGGTTATTGCGACCATCGCACTGGCTCCTAGCAGAGGTCTCACAAAGCCCATGGCTCCATACGGAGCTGCGACATGTTGCGCATCTGTTGCATGTCGGTTGCTCGTACCTGTACGGGGCTGTACGTTCGCCTCACAAGTTCTTGCAGGCAAGAGGGAGATGCCCAAGAGGAGGTGGAGAGATGTGCACGACTGGTGGTAACCATGACAAAAGGACGTACGAATCACAGGAGTTGGCCCACAGTCAATCGCAGCTGCGGACACACAGATGTAAAAACATGCACGATCAGTTGTGACCACAGCATCAGAAGACTGAATGAGGAAACAAGATAGTGCAACCAAGAAAGAATTGGAAGACAGGAACAGAGACAAATTGTTACAGAAAGCATAAAATATGAGTATACATGCAATGAAAGACAAAAAAAAACAATCTTTATTTTTTTTTTAAATCAAAAGGAATATCCCACTTATGTTTTACAATGAAAAGAGAACCAGCATTTATTAGACTTTAAACTCGGTTTATCAGTAGTAGATCCACTTTTGTTTCTATAGGAGATTAAGCGTTTTGCCAAAATAATGTATAATTTTCTGAAGGAATCGAACCTCGGCCACCACGGTCAGAAACTGAACGTTAGAGCAAGTTACTATCTGGGCGCTCCTGTAGGCAGCAGGCCCAGATAGCTCTTGACCCCAATTTTGCTTGCTGACAAAAAGTGACAAAAATTTTGATGTCAAGCCCGTTTAGATTAGTGGTAGAGCATTTGCCTCATGTATCCCAGGTTATTGGTCAGATATTTATTCTTCTTAAAATAAAACTGATTAGACTATGTATGTCTTCCTCTTTAATGCTTATCATTTCTTAAAACCTTCTCTTCTTTCCCTTTTCGCACATTCCCTTCATTTTTCTATCACACCTCGTAATATCATATTCGATACTACCCCGCCCCCCTTTCTCTCTCATCTCCTTTTTGCTGATAATACAAATCAGAACAGTTTCAGTACAACAAAAAAGGGGGAAGAATGAAAGAGAATTCTACACATTTGTGCAAAAAAACTGAAAAGGAGAAAGAAAAAGAGATGATTATAAAACCACATAATCTTGACTGTTGTAGTAGGTATTAGTGTAAAATGTTTATAATTGGGATATGCATAACTGTGAAAAAGGAATGCACATAAATCAAACAAGAAATTCAACTGGAATGAGATAGATTGAGATTAAGTTATAATTCCATTGTACTTCAGTCAAACTTTTCACCTTCTCATAAAAAAATTAAATATAAAACATTAATGGACGGAGAATAGATATATCAAGGCTTGAAGAATACAATGAGAATATTACAAGGGCACACAAAAAAGAAATAAATGAAAATAGGTATTTAACAAACCTTCGGTGTAATGAAAAATAAATATAACATATATTTAAAGAAATGTCCATCCACACTACACAGTCTAACAACCACCAGAATTAGAAAGATGATGCAAATTGTGGAAGATTAAAAAAGTTTTTTTTCCTTTAATACATAAATAGTTGAAAAAATCAAAGTCGGGTTACATCATATGACTTCCTGTTGAGAAAAATACCCAAATGGCCTTACATATTTTAAAATTTTCAAGACCTAACCTGATCACAATTTCTTCCTAATTCTGGTCATATTTTGATTATACATAGTGCACTTGGCACGAGTTGCTTTTTGTTTTCAAAGACAATACACAAGAATTATTTACAAACAAAAAAAACTTGAAGACATGACTGAATTGTTAAATAAAGAGATACAAAGTATGTACAGCTCTAAAGTATTCATTGAGGTTTACAAAAATCATTCGCATTTGACTTGATAAAACTCTGCACATGTTTTTTTTTTAATTACATTACAAAACACACAGACACAATAAAAGAGTATATTTAAATCGATACCATACTTTCATTCTGTACAATTGTTGGATTGAAAGAAAAGGATTTGATACATATTTACAAAACTTTAACACTTTTAGATACTATATTTGGGGTATTTGTTTCTTTTTTTGCAGTAAATCTTGCTTAATCTGATATCAAATAATCTCCCAAATGGATTCTTCTCAAGAATTGTTCCATGTAGAAATAAATTATAGAAGACATGTACAACTTCACATTAACAAGTTGGGCAACTGTGTTACAGGAACATAAGACATTACAAACCACAACAACCAAAATACATTTAAATTTGATACTCATCTGATATGTACACCACCTTTCGCTACAAAGAGACAATTTGGCCTAGAATCTCATGTTTGTTCTAATCACACACAACAATATGTGCTGCACATTTTGATTTGTTACCCATTTGACAAGAAGTAATTTTCTCTGAAAAGACAAAACTCTGTTTCTTATAATCAGTGACATTGGTGTAAATTTGTTCAATCTCCTGTTTTCCTGTGCTAAATATTTCTCAAAACTTTAATTTAATATAAGGAAACAATATTTTCGGCATCTAGCTTTCAATAAAATTGACAATACATTATTTAAAAGTAAGGCACAACATCTTGATCTTGACATAGGCAGAATAAAAAAGGTTGATGATATCATCAATCTGATGCAGTAAATACCTTACCTGAAGAAAGGCATGACTTATTGACCTCATGCAAAAGAGCAGGCGCATTTACATGGACACAAGGAAGATAACCTGTATGTCACTTGAAGCTTTCATGGATCCTGGAGATTGTCTATAATAGCTGAGATCCTGAAGGCAAACATACCCTTTTGTAACCGATCTAGCATTTATAGCTTCCAAAGAGACTTGATAAATCATCTTTTGGAAACCAGAAGGTCAGTAATTCTGAGAAATGCTTGATTGGATTATATGTACTGAAAAACCTTGAGCAGACACCTATTTCTTTAGTGATGAAGCAGAGCCCATCTTTTCCTTATGGCGAGCCCTGAGTGATCCTGCAGATCCAGGCATATCATCTACTCCACCCATTGCTCCTCCCTTCTGTAGCGAACTCGAAGACCCAAGAGCCATCTTCCTTTCCTCTGCGTTGGCCCAGGAGGGTGCTGTTACCTTCTGGACATCCATGTCATCAGCATCATCATACCCTGGAGCTGGAGACCCCAAGGCTGCCTTCCGCTCTTGAGGACTGGCCCAGTTTGGTGCTGTCACCTTGCGCAGGTCCATGCTGGAACCGCTGTTCTCCGAAGATGTGGTGGCCTGCTCCGTCCGATGGATCACATTGTCAGGATAGCTAGGATCCTGGAAGATAGCAATGCCCTGATCAGCCATGTTCCAAGCATCGCGGCCTCCACTGCTGTCTCGCATCAGTACCAGAATCTCATCTAGCTGAAGATCCTTTGCTTTAAGTCTGCAGGTAAAATAACAAAAAAGTTATGCTAATTACAAAGTTCATTTTCTGTAGGATTAACATTGACATAAAGGACCTTATTATCTATTGAGAGCCAGAAGAGTGTTAACTCATAGATAATGCCCTTCTTGTTCTTAAAAGACAATCTTAACTTTAATACAAGAATGAAAACTGTTCCAAATCAGTAAGAAAAGAAAAGGAAGACGATTTCTAAGCACTAATGTAGAGCAAGTGCACTCAGGGGCTGTCATGCCAAAAGTCTAACTTATCTCCTTGTTTAACAACAAATTGGGCCTCTCTTTTGACTGAAGGCTTAGCCTAGTTCACATACAAGGTTTGATGGTTTATTTTACCTGACTGCTAAGGAAGCAAGTGTAATGCTTCTATTAAAGTAAGCAACCAGGGGACAACCACTTCAAGTCCTCTCTGAGGGACTTGGTAATGCAGATTAATGCCTTACCAAAGGGAACAAGCGCATCCACTTGGTTTTCGGACCCGGGTCCTCCCAGTTAAGAGACCACTGCTCTACCACTGAGCCATCGTGCGCCTCCTAACATATGCCATGGGAAACCACCCGGGCAAAATAAGCGTAATGCGCTAACGCTTCACATTTCTGTACCTTATACTGTAAAAGTGGAAATTTTCACACGATTAATATTTCGCGCTCGGTCGAGTAAAGCGAATTTCATGTGTTTTTTATTTTGCTGACGCGCTAGGCTCATGGGCAAAAGAATACATAAACAAAAATATTTGCGTTTTTATTTTTTGCGCAAATTTCATGCCACACGAAACGCGCGAAAATTTCCACACTGCGAAATATTCCATGTTTACAGTAACACAAAGATAACTGAGTGTGTGTTAGACCTTTGTAGCGCAACAAAGCTACTTTTTTTTCACCCCTACTTGCCATTCACTCACACATTAAAAAAAAAAGGCGCAGTTTAGAGTGTCCCGTGTGAACAAGCTTTAATAGTACCCTGCAAATTTTATTTCACTCTTTATATGACTATTCAGGACCACGTTCCTAGTTTTGACAACAATATCTCCTACATTCTTGTCGTACTTGCTCTGCAATGTGCATACTGGCCTTAATGAGGGCATCATACAGTAAACAACATAGCATCGGTTTCACATTTTTTGTGATGATTTGTATCCATAATTGTTGGACTTCTTGCAACAAATCAACATAGAAACTTTCAACTCACGCCAAGTTCCTCTCTTCTGTGGCAGACATGATGATCTTGGTGACAACCTTCTGAAGGGTTGGTTCCTTCGTTTGTGCAAACTGGGTCAGAGTGTTGGTTAAACTCTCTTGCGATAGGAGACTATCACAAGACTAAACAGAGAAGAAGAATAAAAAGCATGTTTAATAAGATATTATTATTTCTGAGGTGAGGTGAGAATTATTATTTCTACGTTTAATATTTTTCAAGTCCTGCCCATTTTTAGCAGAAAAGAGGAGGCTTAAATTATCTCACATGACTACTGTTTTTCTATTTCACTGAAGAGTAGAGTGCAATATTTTTTGTAATAAATTGTAAAATATTGATTTTACATTTCTTCTTGTTCCATAATGGATGTGAAACCTGTTTGTCCTTTGACATTAAATGATGTAAAATTGGAGCATTTTAAATCAATATTAATATAATATGAATGAAAAGTCACTATTGGAATGATCATGCTATATATCCTTCTTTCCAGGAGAATGAAATTTTACTATAAAAATGCATGCCTAATAATGGCTTGAATTATACAGATATACAATAAACATGACTGTTATGTTTCATGATTGCCTCATTAAATCAAGTTGACAATGTTGATGATCTCCCATCTTTGCAGTGGCGAATCCAGGAATTTGAAATGGGGGGGGGCACCAGCAGCGAGGGAGCGGAGGGTGTGGATCGGCCATTGTCTTTGGCACCATGGTGATGTCAGAGCCAGGATAAATGAGTGGTAATTCAATAGTAATCTAGAAAGGTGTCTAGTAATGTGTTTAGAAAGTCTCCTCTTTGGTGATAATTGAAAAAAATATAAGCATTTCCATTTCCAACTCACCTCAGTATTCTCAGCAAAGTAGAGGAGAATCTTCCCTGCTAGGAGGTAGATTCCAGCATCCAAGGTGTTACTTGTGATGTTCAACAGATTGGGTAATAGGTCCTCCTACGATTCAGTGAAATGATTATACATATATACTTGCTTTGTTCTGAGACAAAGTTTGTGTATCGCAAAGGATCTACCTTGATACAGGTGTTTTCCATGCCTAATTTTAAGGAAGACGCTATGAAATAAGTTCATGTTCGTAAGTGACCCGAAAACCAAATTTTCATAGAAATTCCTTAAAAAGTGTGAAAGTCTTTACACCACAAACTTTTAGTAATAACAGTGGTGTAATCAAACATGAGAGGCAACAGCTTGACCTCCCCCCAATGAAGAACTAAAACTGTTGCGCATATCTAAACTTGATGATGGTCTATTGCGTATTTTTGTTGGAATCCGTACACACCCCTGCAAAATCCTTATCTCAAAACTGCAGCAATAAAAATTATAAATCAAAACTGTAACATTAATTTCCCTTCACACAGATGTACTAATCAAATAAACCTAAAATTATTTGATTACAAGCAAGGTTTTACCCGATCGATGTATTCAGGTTCAAAATCTTGTTCCTTTCAGATCCAACCATTCAGATATTTTTTAAAGTACTAACCTGTTCCAGAATGACATCAGAGCTCTCTATAGCGATGAGTTCTAAGGTCTGAAGAGCAAGGCGCAAAGTCTCGTTATCTTGACTGGTACACAAAGACACTAGAGCACCAGCTAATGGAAAAATGGAAGAACAGCAGTCAGAGATAAAATGGCATTATCCATCAACTATGGCAGAGAGATTACAGAAATTAAATAAATTGAGGGAAAAGGGCTTTCTGTTAACACAATAATCTTTAAAACAACACGAACAACCTCCAATAACAATATACATAAAGTGACTTGTGGGTAGAAACGAGTTGACGTGTACGCACTTGCATATGATAGAGCACGCATGGAACCCAAGCCCGACTTGGATTCCATGCATGGGGTTCTTATGTTATTCTTTAATTTCTTCATACTCCTTTACCACTAACCCAAATAATGCTGGGTAAAAAAAAAAAAATTGGGCCCAATTTTACACATATTAGCTGTCCAAAATGACTGTCTTAGCTGACTGGCCCCTGTAAAAGCAAAAATAAGAAGTCTTAGAACTTTTTTAAAATCTCCATCATTCTAACTTACTTGGAGTAATCATGCTAGCCATCTGGCTCCTGATCTCTGAACTGAATGCCAGGTCCAGGAAGATTCCTGCAACGTACCGTCGGGTGGTATCGGATCCAGTCTTGGCAGCATGGGCCAGGTCCTCCAGACCACGGTCTGCAATCACAGCGTGCTTGTTGTCCTCGGAGTCAGACACGATGTAGGAGAGAGCGGTGATCGCTTCTTGGACCAGGCGAGTGTTGCGTGAATGCAGCAGGGTGGTGAGGGTTCGTATGCCACCACTCTCAACAAATTGGTCCTGCCAACAAGGAAGAGAGAGTGTTACGAGTTAAAGGTGGGATAATATAATCACATAAATAATATTGGCTTCTTGTACAGCACACATTTCCATTATGCAAGCTGCTGAAGGTACTCCAATAGTGCTCGATAAGCTATGCTACCGAGTTTGGTGCTAAAAGAATTTATATGAAATAGGTATCAGCTACATATACAACACATACTACTACCAAGTTTTGATATCATACAGCCAACTCCAAATACTTCCAGTTCAGACATGAACTGCATATATGTAATATCTTCCTATGAATATCAAACAGTAAATGAAGCACCTCCACCCTTTAGGTAGCACCAACATAAATTAAAAGTTCAAGTTAAGATGTTTCTCACCTGAATAGCAGGGACAATAAGAAGCTCAGCCAAGGCCTCCGTAGCATACTCCTGAATGGCTTCATCGGACGACAACCCTAGTGTGATCAGAACCTCTAACCTGCCAAGACAGAGAGGGAGACAGTCAAGGGTAATAATAATCCCAGGGGATGCTCAAAGTAACTACAAAGTACTACCATTACCCTAATTTTAGCCCAGCTGCCCTAAGGCACTGAAAGCATTGAAGGTATAACTTCCTACCAGGTATGTACCATTTACTAGACCAGGACAGAGAGTAGCAAACATATATTGATGTCTTGCCAAAGGACAAACCATGAACCATGTGATCCACAGTCCAGTGATATATCCACTAGACCATGACACCTCTACTACATCACTGGCTAAATTATCATTATTTATCTAGATTTAGATTTAAAAACAGACAATGAAGTAGGATGATTTCTGATCAGTACTATTGCTAATCTTGCATCAGAACATACAGGCATTCAAGATACATCCATTCTACAAAAAAAACCTCAGAACAATTGTTTGTATAAAGAAGAATATAATACCGTTTGGACATTAGAAATGCATTTTTTTAACAATTCACTCTGGAACAACCCCTATATTCAGCTGAAATTATGAAATGGAAATTGCATTATCCTTTCAATAATATAAGACCAGTGTAATGGGAAATGGACAGATCTTTTCAAATGGAACCGAATAAATTAATGATAGATGTCTTTGATAGCTTCAAATAATTTTTTACCAAGTAAAAACTCAAAATGAAAATTGTGAGTTGAATGAATGGATGTACACAATAAACTATATCACAAACACAAAGCTGCATAGCAAATGAAATTTTTCAAGTACTAATTTCACCAGCATACAGCACTAAAATTGGCAATCCGCATACGTTTCACAGCAATAATATCCTTGCATAACATCTCATGGGTTTAATGAGATATAAAACCTTACCCTCCTTCAGCCACGATTCTGAACTTGCTGTCATCTCCGGCTGTGGCTAGTGTTGCCAATTCAAAGGCTGCTTGCCGCTGCTCTTTCAATCTGTGGTTAGAAAATACAAAGGTTTGCAAGATTTCGACAAAATTCTGCAAGGTTCGAATCTAAAATATATGTTTATGTTAATGAATAAAAAAAGGGTATTCATTTGAAACAAAAACAAACTATGACTGAATGGTTAACTTGCGTTCTCAAGAAAACGTAAAAGATTTCTCGAACTTATATATATTCAAGTCGAACAAAAAGAATTCTTGCTATTATACACATGTAGGCATTCAGTATTTTTTATCGCATACTTTGAGGAGAAGTGCTACATTTATCTAGCAGCTTTTCCTATAAATCTTTATTGCAATGTGGTTCATCTATCTCCATGCTACAAAAAAACAAGAGCCCCAGGGGGCACGACGCTCACCTGAGGTGGATCAATTCACATCTGGTGCATGTTCTCTCTAGCACCACCAGGAGACATGTTAGAAATTGAAACAACTAGGAGGATGTACATGAGATGATGTTAGAAATTAACAAAATTCCCCCCACCCATCTAGTATGTTACCCCCACAGACCCCCTATAGGGCCACCCAGAAAAAAATTCATGAGCAACTTTCATTTTTCGTCTGAGCTATTCCTAGTTCTGGAGAAGAAGATGTTTGAAATTTACATAGCTTTTACACTTGGGGGCCCTCCCCCTGGGCCCCCCTGGGGGCCACATGTACCATTTTAGCAACTTTGGATCCCCTACCCCTAAGGATGATTCCTACCAAGTTTGGTTGAATTCCGATCATGTGTTTTGGAGAAGATCTGAATGTACATTTTGCCTGGCAGCGCCCCCCCCCTCCAGTATGTTACCCCCACAGGGCCCCTATAGGGCCACTCAGAGAAATTTCATGAACAACATTCATTCTTCATCTATAGAGGTATCTCCATACACAATACCAAGTCTGAGCTATGCCTGGTTCTGGAGAAGAAGATGTTTGAAATTTACATAGCTTTTACACTTGGGGGCCCTCCCCCTGGGCCCCCCTGGGGCCACATGTACCATTTTAGCAACTTTGGATCCCCTACCCCTAAGGATGATTCCTACCAAGTTTGGTTGAATTCGGATCATGTGTTTTGGAGAAGATCAGAATGTACATTTTGCCTGGCAGCGCCCCCCCCCCCCCCTCCAGTATGTTACCCCCACAGGGCCCTATAGGGCCACTCAGAGAAATTTCATGAACAACATTCATTCTTCATCTATAGAGGTATCTCCATACACAATACCAAGTCTGAGCTATGCCTGGTTCTGGAGAAGAAGATGTTTGAAATTTACATAGCTTTTACAATTGGGGGCCCTCCCACTGGGCCCCCTGGGGGCCACATGTACCATTTTAGCAACTTTGGGTCCCCTACCCCTAAGGATGATTCCTACCAAGTTTGGTTGAATTCCAATCATGTGTTTTGGAGAAGATCAGAATGTACATTTTGCCTGGCAGAGCCCGCCCCCCCTCCAGTATGTTACCCCCACAGGGCCCCTATAGGGCCACTCAGAGAAATTTCATGAACAACATTCATTCTTCATCTATAGAGGTATCTCCATACACAATACCAAGTCTGAGCTATGCCTGGTTCTGGAGAAGAAGATGTTTGAAATTTACATAGCTTTTACAATTGGGGGCCCTCCCCCTGGGCCCCCCTGGGGGCCACATGTACCATTTTAGCAACTTTGGGTCCCCTACCCCTAAGGATGATTCCTACCAAGTTTGGTTGAATTCCGATCATGGGTTTTGGAGAAGAAGATGAAAATGTAAAAAGTTAACGGACGACGCACGACGCACGCCGCACGACGCACGACGGACGACGGACAAATTTCCATCGCAATAGCTCACTCGAGCCTTAGGCTCAGGTGAGCTAAAAAACTAATAAAAAATTCATGACAACAAGAGAATAGGGAGCTACATTTATTTAGCAGCTTTTCCTCTAAATATGAATTTCAATGTGGTTAATCTATTTCCACGCTAACAATCATACAAACTTCATGATAAAGTGAGCAAATCACCTTCCATTCTTGGCGATCTCGATGACCTTCTCAACATCGCGGCTGATGATGAGGTCCTTTTCCAGGTAGTCACCGACGTCAAAACGGAAGTTATAGAAGAGGGACCACCCTGCTGACCAGACACCAAACATGTAGAGGACATGTAGGCCGTAGTAGACCAGAGAATAGATGATGTTGACATAGAGGAGACTGCAGGTGTCATCGTCATTATCGACCGGAATGCAGTCAAAGTTCTGAAAGAGAGGTTGAATTTTAAAAAAATTATAATTTAAAGTATATTAGAGGCATACAGTTGGTCGGAGTGCAGTCAAAATTCTGAAAGAGAGGTTGAATTTTGAAAAATTATAATCTAAAGTATCTAATAAGAATACGGTTAAAGTTCTGAAAGTCAGGATTCTGAAAGACAGATTATGGAAATTTGTGAGTTCTACCTACTGACATCACGGTTGAATATCTCACTTGCCAATATCAGATTCACACAGAATTTAATGATGTAAAATTTCAAACATTTGTAAAAGTTTGCTTAAGTAAGGTTTACTCTGGACTTTATTTTATCATAGATATGTAGGTTGCAATAGGGTTTTTGTTAAGTTTTAGTGTTAGCCTGCTAGGGTTAAGTCCAGAACTTGACCATGGTGCAATTGTCTAAGAAAATAATGAATTATTTGACTTTGCTTGAGGAAGAAGCATTCTGAAACTCCCTGACTTTCTGATCCAAGTAAGCCTATTCCTGATCGATAAGAATCCTATGGGGGTCCTGTCCTACTTCATACTCACCAGGATGGATAGAAGTGAAAGTATAGCCAACGCCACGGATGCTCCCCAGTTTAACATAGTCAACGCATTGAAGATCGCGATGAAGTATTTGGGCCTGGAAATGCATAAGTAGAACTCAACATAAGTGCTGGTTACGAATCTTACAATAAACTAGATGAATCTTCGGAATTTATGCCTCCACCATCACCAGATTGGAAATGTATGGCATACATGTACACTCTAAAAAGGATTGGTCCAACAAAATTACAAATCTTTTCACTTAAAAAGCACAGGAGACAGAAAATTTATTTCATTTCATTTTCATCCCGTACAAATAAAAAACTTACCATTAATGACTTACAATCATCAATACACCAAGGAAATAGATATTTTATAGCAAATAGACCGCTGTCCCCTTGAAATTTCGAAAATACATGTAGGTAGGCCTAGACTCCATACATCACAAACCATTTTTATATATATAATGACCTCTATGACCTTTGACCTTTGACCTTCAGACCCCAAAATCTAATCAGTTCATCGTCCCTCACATATGCATACATGGGCCAAGTTAGAGGTTGATCCATCAAACAGTTCTGAAGTTATTCCGAGAACGAACCATTTTTATGTACATAATGACACCTCTGACCTTTGACCTTGAGTCCCTAAAATCTAATCAGTTCATCGCCCCTCCCATATGCAAACATGGGCCAGGTTAGAAGCCGATCTGTCAAACAGTTCTTCAGTTATCGCGAGAACTAACCATTTTTATGTACATAATTACCTCTGTGACCTTTGACCTTTGACCTTCAGACCCCAAAATCTAATCAGTTCATTGTCCCTCCCATATGCATACATGGGCCATGCTACAAACTGATTAAAAAAAAAAGTTTTTAAGTTATCGCGAGAACAAAAAAGGGGACGGACGGACAGACGGACGACCCGAAAACATGCCTCCGGCACCCCCTACGGTGGGCGGAGGCATAAAAATATCTGACTTTTTGTTTAAAGCACCTGAAAATATCATCACAAAGTTTGACATTCAATTCATCACAAATCACTGAGATGTAAAAAAAAAAAAAAAACACCATTTTTGTAAAACAATAGTCCTCAACAATTTATCCTTGATTTTGTCTACCCCTTCTGCATTTGCTGGTTTTTTTTCAAAACATACATTTTTTTTCATATGGATCTACTTTTATAGACCAATGTTTTCTGTTTATTGTATATATGTATTTTATTGTATTTTCTTTTATATATGTATGTACAATTATGTTTGGCATCTGTGGAAAATAAATTGAACTGAACTGAAGAACAGGAACTGTTCACGGATCATATCCCCTGTGCACATGCAGCCAGAAGGGTGTTGACTCATATCGATCAAAACAGAGTAAAAGCACTTCTGGCAGTTTATTTATTTAATTGTACATCCTTTATAATCTGCCAGGTGTTTGCATTAAGTATGGTTAGTTGAGACTCCATCTGTTTGAACCTTCTTGTTTTTACCTTTCCCAGAACTGAACTTAAATCTGTAAGGTTACCTACCCATTTATTGAGGTACGGCTAGGCACAAGCCAAAGCACCAAAAGTCATTTCAATGGGTTTGTATCCCACTGCTGCCACCATGATAGCACACCAACACTTCAATCACAACAGTATCATCTAATGAGGTATGGCCCATTTAATGAGGTATGGCAAAGTTGATGGGGTGAACATAGACCAACAACAGCTAAACATAAACATGCCACAAAATAAAAGGGCAGCAAACAATGGAGCTGACATGTGAAAATTGTTAAGTTCATTATAGTTTGATCAAATCTTACCAGAGACTAGATGGCCCAACAAAGCCAGCTTTGTGGGAGTAGGATGGACATTGCAGCAGACCATAGAGGGCTATTACCCCCGTCCATATGGCAGAATACCAGTATGTAGTGAAGAACGCAAACAGGACAAATAACCAGTTGATGTAGATGGATGCCTGGAATTCAAATATGATCACATTTTAGCTTTTACTATGCCGATAGTAACAACAAAATTTATAAATGAAGAATCTATTTGAACGAAAAAAATACACATAGGAAGTGCAGTTAGCAGTTCAGCGTTTACAACAGTGATGTTGGAACCGAGTGATCTTAGGCACAAAGCAGTGTCAGAGCACAAGAGACCTTACTGCAAAGAACTGACTTTTGTATTACATAATCCATGTCTAATACATGCTTTCTTAAGCATTCTAGGTATAATAAACACAAATCAAACTTCCAAATTTAACTAGTACAAGTATTCACATACAAAATATGAAAAAAATATAGTTCAGAGAAAGAATTGGACCCATAACACTTTGGAATCAATAACCTTAAGTCTTATGAAACTTCAGGGAAGCGGTCTGCGGCCTATTCACAAATGAACCAATAATTGAAGTGAATCGTGAATCTTACCCGGAAATCACCGAGCATCGTCTCTCTCCATTTGAGCATGGCGACCTCATGAATAAGACTATTCTTGATCTCTTCCGTTTGTCCAGCTCCCAGGTCATGTCTGCCTTTTGTCTTCATATCAACAAAAGACTGAAAAACAACCAAAAAATGTCAACATATGAATATCACAAAACACTACGGCCCGAATTCACAAAGGAGGTTTAAACCTAATCCATGGTTTAAACCTCCATAAGCGTACTGAAATAGGCGTAAATAAGCGCACATTGCCCATGCGCGCGCAGAAAGAAAATATATGATTAGATCGGATCGGGCGTTTAAACCATGGTTTAAACCAAACCTCCTTTGTGAATTCGGGCCTACATGTTTATGTATGCCTCACCTTTGGCTTTACATCGACAAACGTTTGACAAAAACTGCAAAAAACAAATAACAGAAAAAGGAAAAAAGCATATATATACTATGCTTGGAGTGCTGTGATTCATTCAATCTAGGATATGAGAATTTTGTAAAATTGTCTGGAATGTATTTCTTTAGACAAAGCATTTCATCTACAGCTGACCCTCTCGACCATATTAAATTCCTACCAGACTATCGGAACTAAAAACAGGCTAATGATTTCCAAAGCCAAAAGACACTTTTAAATGTGACATACTTAATCTAAACAGAATATCATTCAAATACATATGTACAGCTTGCCTTCTTTCATTGGGAATTGAATATGAACACATCAAGCAAATATGGTCCGGGTTGAAATTTTCAGGGTCTGTATGCATGATCAAAATTCAAATTTTTATAAAATCTAGAATTCAAATTTGGGTCCTGCTCGTCTAGTGAGGAGCACAGCTCTTACCTCTTGTCTCTTTGCCATGGGAACCATCTTAAGGATACACCTGTCAGCGATGCGGTAATCATCCAGAGTGTAGGCATCCCTCAGGTACTGCCCCTTGAAGCGTAGTCTGAACTGGTGATCCTCCCGCCCCATCACATAGAGGATGTGTAGGAGTTTGGCCCTGATGCGAGCCAGGGTGTCCAGTGCGCTGCATTGCAACACAAACGTGTGCACCTGATATCAAGGAAAATTTTACATTAGATAGTGAAATGTAATGAACTTGGTATCAACTTTATTTCTATCTTACGTGCCATATACAAGATTTAGTAAGATATTTTGAAGAGAATAGAGATCGAGCAAAAATAAAATATTACATATCTATCCCAAAATCTTAGATTTAAGAATTTAAACCTCATCCTGTGCAGGTGGATTTGTAATCTTTAATGAGCCATCGTGAGCATGCAGTATACTGTAGGTAAAAAAAGATAGTTACTATCTACATCATTAGTATCACAGCATGAATACTGAAAATATCTTATCTTTACAAAACCTGTTCAGATCTATATATATACAGCTATCATATTTTCATATAACTTTCATTACATATGTATGGTATTGTTTGGACTCTATACAAGATAGTACCTGTCAAGAGCCTACTTCCAGCTTATTTCCATAACCCTTGTGAGATATCCACTTGTCAAAGTCTTTTGCGTTCACAAACACATTTACTGTCTACGAGGCCGTGACTCATTCTATTTTCTACAACTTTACAAGACTTATTTCGTTTGGGAATATGTTCCGCTGAGACTATGTCTGGCTTCACGGAATCCCTCTACTACATACATCTGCAGACCAAAGTCTGCCCTACCCAATCCCGTTGGGGTACTCTGCCTACTAACAAAAGTTAAAATAACCCCAATTTTATGAAATTATCTACCATCAAACAGGTATTAAATTGATAAAAAAAATTTTGACATAATTATTACTTCAGCATAATACACGAAGGAAATATTCATTGTATATATTGCAGAAATTTATATCCATATCACGTCATCGACGTTCCTTTAAGTACATGTAGCCATTTGGTGTTTATGAAAGTTCACGAAACCTGTATATTACACTTGCTCAGATTGGCTGATGGACTATTTCCGTCGATCCAATCGATATGAATAAGGCAAAATAAAAAAAATTACATGTTTAGCGTCCCCGCCCGCTTCCTTTTTGGAGGCCGCTTTTTTTTTTGGGGGGGGGGGCGTAACACCCCCAAAAAGTGTAAATTTCATGATTTTTTTCAGGAAAAGTTGGTCACTATCCATTGCATCTAGCCTATGTAAAAGCAGGCGTCATTTCCTAAGTCCAAGTGGTGATTTAAAAAAAAATATATGGCGGCCATCTTGGAAAAATAGCCAGCCGGTTGTTTTGGAAAAAAGGGCCGGTCGGCCTTTTTGGAAAAAAAAAAAAAAAAAAAGGGCCTCCTCCTTCCTTTTTTCCAAAAAGGCAGGATGCTAAACATGTATTTTTTTTTATTTGGCCTAAGCAAACATGCAAATAAGCAAATAAGCCTTTCATTTAAACCCCTTTTTGACCTTCATAAAGGATTAATAAAGAAAATAGACTTTTGTGTTGGTGGGCATTGGTGTCCCTACTACTGTAAATGCAGAAATATTCGTGGTACATTAATTTTCGCGGATTTCGCGCTATTTTCGGCGGGCGCAAATTCTAGAACACGCTAAAAAATTAGCACGATTTCTTATGCTTGTTTTCAATGGACGCTGCATTGCGCGCTTCATCTGATTGATATGTATTTGCATCCAATTCATTTTAGAGTGCAAGTGAGTAATTGTGCAGCGCGAATTCAAGAACCGCGAATATGTTTTTGGGTCGCTCAGCGCGAAAATTTAATCACGCGAAAATAACAGCGTTTACAGTATTATCAAAGTAACTAGGGCTAAGTAAAACATCTTTTTCTCAAATTTCTGTCTGTACAACTACAAGAGTCAAGACTATCAATGTATTGCAGTGACTGGCCTAGACAGAAAAATCCATCTGTTTGGAGGAGTTTTATAACATTTTTTGACCTTCGAGGCTCTCCTCCAAGACAATGTAGGACTAGGAGAGAGATTCCGCGAAGCCAGACGTGGTCTCAGCGGAGCATATCCCCGAACGAAATAGACTGATTTTTCGGTCTATGACTGGCCGTGACATGCATGAAGCAGGACGTTATTTCATATAACCTTGCACATGTATAAGTTGCATGAAGCAAACAAATTGAAGTGAAAAGTTATGCATCTTAAAAAGTTAATGTTCATCATCATGTACTCTCCGCCGAGAAGATCCACGGCCCAACCTCGGTCAGGCCCGAGCAGCTAGCCGGAGCCGCGCGGCGGAGCAAACTAGTAGTAGTAGCACCGGCAGTATCACTCTTGCTCAGAATGACGTCGAAAGTCGAAAAAAAAACTCACCACAAATGCACTGCTCTCGACGTAAAGAAGCATCTTTCTTTGCTCAGCTTTGTTACACCAGTAGCTCTAAAGATTAGGCATAACTGTCACTCTGATTTTATACACGAGATTAGCACATAAGTCCGGGAAACTTCTTGGTAAATATTATTATCGGACATTCTATGGACGTGACCCTTCTTCTTCCATTTTATAGTCAATCAATTATGCAAATGAGCGTCTTCATGACGTCATTGGTCCCAAGGAAACCTCGCTGGTATCCAGAGATGGCGGTATGTAGGATCTCTATGCAAATGTATCAAAGTTATTTTACCCACTTTGTACACAATTGTTTTCTCCCCACCCCCCCCCCCCCCCCCCCCCCCCCCCTCTCTCTCTCTCTCTCTCTTTCTTCTTCTTCTTCTACTCTTCAAAGGGCTGTGCAGCCTACCACGAAGATGAATTAAAGATTGCAGGGGGTGCGAATTAAGAAGAGTATTGGTTTATTGAGATGAGGGCATAAATTATGCTGCAGGAGTAGTCACTGGAAGCACTGTGGATTGTCAACATGTCCTATACAGTTGCCAGCAAGCTATTACTTTCTTGAATAGAGAGTTGGGAAACTCTTCACCTCACGATAACAATGAAAGTATAATCCTGACTTCTTCGTGAAATAGTTCATTCAAAAGTACTTAAAATTCAGGTTTTGATCCTTCTTGTAAAAAAGGGCTATTAAATTGGAAGGGTTATCAGTTTTCATCGCCCTCCCCAGCTCGTCAACGACTTCATCGATGCTGGGAGAGTTCTGACCAAACAGGTTAGCGGTAGTTCACTGAATACTCCAATCAATGTAAACAAACAAAAAAAAATTTAAAAAAAATAATAAAGGCAGCCGTCCAAGCTGGAAAACTGTTCGTTTATTAGAATGAAGGAAAATCTTTAGGGCACATCGCCATAATATAGGCGTACAGGTAGGGGCAGGGGCTACTCCCCCGATAATTTTTTGAGCAACTTCACCACCGCATCGATTCCACAGCAATGTGCCCTAATATGTAATTTTAATAGATTTTTGCCATTATTATACGGATGTCTTTCTCTTTTTTTTACGGGGGGGGGGGGGGGTTCGCTTCGCTCGCTCGAAATGATAGTAGAGATTGGAAAGTTGATATGCGGACAAGAAGGGTCAGATCCCAAGACGAAATGTACTTGCATGCCCATTATCCAATGTTATCATGAAGCTTGTATAAAGGAAAGTCTCGCCTACCAAACTTGTTAAAAAAGCACATGCTTATATAGCATATGCATATGCTTTCCTACCTTCAGAGAGTTTCTTTTTCATCTCTTAACATTTGTCAAAATTTGCACGTACGTTCGGTGAAACTCTGACCCGAAGGATAAATAGCAATGAAAAATTCCCCCACAAGACAATGAAAAGTATCCAATCACAAAACATGCGGTTGCGGAGTAACTTTCAATTACCAATTACGACTTGTTTCTTTACCAGTACACAATTCATCCCACAGGTGTTTGGTGTTGGTGTTCACAGACATGTCGGATCGGATCGCCGTCGTGACCCTGAGGAAATTAGCCCCATGCACCAGATAACAAGATAACCATGGAACATTTTTTTTTACATACGTTTTCAGAAGGTTACAGAAGAAACAACGTGGAAAACAAAAGCGATACACAGATATTTATTTTCAGCCTCTAAACGATAACAATTTTGCTTTCAAATGTGTTTGCTGTTACATATTTTTACAACTGGATATAATTTTAGGCACATACAAAGTGCTAAACAATTAAGGAAGGTAATAAAGAAGGGGTGGTAATCAATTAATAATAGCATGAAAAGAAAGTATGAAAATAACAATGCGAAATGTAATCTCCTTCGCAGTGGCGTAGCGTGAGTCAAGCCATTGAGGGGGAACTAGCACCATGGGGGGGGGGGGGGGGGGGGGCGGGACACCAGTCTTATTTGGAAAATTCAAAACGAATTTACATTGATTTGGGGGAGCGTGCGGGAAGGGGTCCTATCGTCTTCTTTTCTCGTCCCTTTACCCTTACTTCCTTTCCTTTTCTCCCTTTCTCTCGTTTTCTTTCTTCTTTTTCTTTTCCCGCCCTTCGATTGGGGGAGGGCGGGCACGTGCCCGTCCTGTAGCTACACCCAGCTCCTTCATGACAGACGCAGTTGGCCCAGTATACTATAGTATAGAGACAGGACAAAGTACACATAGAATAAAATCATGTTCTGTCCACTATTCCACTTCTTTTGCATTCCGTCTTGAAGAAAGTTTAATAATATTGTCCCCAATAAACTAACCCAACAACAACAATAACAACAATGTACAAAGGAATATGTCAGAGTCTCGAAAACAGACTAATGAAACACGACCTCGACCACGGAGCTCCGACCTGGATAGGAAGCCAAGATTGAGCAGCACAATTATCATCGTGCACTTGCGAACCTTTGTGTCATACCATTACCATGTACCCTTCGTACTCACTTCTACTGCACAGTTTACATTGTGCCGACATGCCCGAAGTATGTGCTGAGCGTCGCATACTGACGGGGACTGTACTGTAGCTAATAACAGGCTACTCTTCAATAAATCAATATGGTATGTATTATGTCAATAATATTCTAACTATCGCAGGTAATAATTTCTTGCCATCTATTCGCACTATCGCTAGGATTATGAATATGGTGTGGTTATACTAAGAGCTATTATTGTGTTCAGTCATCTTTACTATTGCTTTATTGAATTTTACCATAATTGACATATAACATGTATAATCATATTGTGAATGACTCTCTGATTTGTTTATTATGATATTGCTAATAAAAAAAGTATGATCATGTCATCATACCCATGAGTCGAATTGGATATGCTCTAGCATTGTACAAGGCTCCTGAAATATATTATGTACTATCCCATATTCTATCTTGGGCAGGGAGGTGTGCTATTAAAACCATATTCCCCTCCTATTCTTCGTTACGCTCCCGCATGCATTTATAATATCTGACCCTTATTTAGGAGGTCACAGAAAAAATACCGGTATTGTACCAATAACTCATTGACTGTACAAAAGAAGCCTGTTTATTCGGGGAACGTGTAACTGTACTCTCTAAAAAAAAATCGAGTGATCACTGACGTCACTCCCCGGGCGAGTGAAAATGGACTGAAAATAGAGTGAAAAGCACTCTTTTCTTTTTAGAGAGCACTCGATATTCACTCAATATTCACTCCTAAACAAGTGATCACTGACGTGACTCCCTGGGGAGTGAAAATAGAGTGAAAATTCACTCTTTTTTTTTAGAGAGTAAGTGTAAACTCCGTGCTTCCTTTTTATAGGAAGTGCAAATAGAAAGATCGGAAACCTAAAGGCCAAGTCCACCCTAATATCAAGTTGATTTGAATAAACAGAGTAAAATTAAGCAAGCGTAACAGTAAAAAAATCACTGAAATCGGATGTAAAATAAGAAAGTTATGGCATTTTTAAGTTTTGCATTATTTCATGAAACAGTGATATGCATAGCATGGGCGGTATGCAAATGAGTGAACCGATGATGTCATGCACTCACTTTTCCTTTTGTATTTTATTATATGAAATATCATATATTTCATTTTTTTGCTTCAATAATGTAAAACATAGTTTGACTCCATATGGAACATGTAAAATCGTCATTATTGTAACTTATTTTCATACAAGGAAGGGATTCTTTATTATCACATCTATAAAAATTTAAATATTTGAAAATTCAAAATGCCATAACTTTCTTACTTTACATCCGATTTCAGTGAAATTTTTACTGGCATGCTTGTTTAATTTTACTCTGTTTATTTAAATCAACTTGATATGGAGGTGGACTTGGCCTTTAATGACATGTCTACTCCTCATACCCTATTAACCATTAGACCATGAATATGCCATATGTCACAATTCTAATCAGCACTTCAGTACTGTTAATAAGTCATTGTGTTGATGTGAATTGCAGGGATTAATAATATCATGAATTTTGGGATGATACGTGCACAGACGGTTTACAATACTAGTGTCGGTAGATTCTGAGGTACATGATTACAGCGCGCGATGCGACGGAGGCTTCAGTCGAGGGGCATTTCTATCAGCAAAATTAGACAATATCAAGCCTTGATTCAAGTTGCTCGACTCGGCAAATTTTGAGAACCATTTCTTTATTTGCCTGTTAGAAAATTGTCTCTTTCTGCTAACTTGTCAATGTTGTATATAGCTTGCAACATAGGACATAGTGTAACAATTATAACTCCATTTATGTTATGAGATTCAATACAAATATAATGCTATTCATTTCAGTATTTGTATGTAATTAAATAAAAGTGAACAATATTCTCAAATATTTTAATATACCAGCAAAGGTCACTAGATCTAAACTGCCTACAATTAATTTGAATTGAAGACGTCATATCCCATGCGCTCCTCATTTAAGTCCTCTTATAATACTGTGCCGACGGGGATGTTTTGAGATTTGCTGTCTTTTCACACAAAATAACTAACATTCGTTAGAAAATATTTTACATAAGTTTTTGAAATGTTAATCGAGATTTGAAATCAAAATCATTAAAGTGTTCCAAATGATCTAAATTTCGGATCTTATTTCTTCCTTCTTGAGAATTCTTTATTGTTGTTGTTGATACTGTTGCCTTTGTTATTGCTGTTATTTTCATCATCATTGTTAGCATGATCAACTCTTTTCAATTTCTCATCATCACTTTTATCACTACCATCATTGTCATTATCGTCATTATCATTATCAACATTGTCGTCATAAATCACAAAAATCAAAACCTGAAAAAAGGACTCGTTACTAAATTACTCTATTTTTTTGGTTTATCAGATTGGGTCTCATCACATCGATGGAGTAACATTTTTGGAAGTAAAGCGGTGAACCGGCTCAACAACATCTCTGCCCTAAGCAGTGCTAGTGACGACGAACTCTTTAACAATTCTGCACCCTAATCAGCAACTAAACCCAATGCTTGGACATGCCGTGATATAAACGATATGTCGTCCCGACGACTCTACATCTTGGCCGTGTGTTTTGGTTGCCTCATTATAGCGGCTGTCATCAGCTTCTCAAGAATATACGCCGTCATTTGCAAACAAGGAGAATCCATACTCAACTACGGGAGCAGCAGTAAGGCGCATGCCTTGAAGACGCAAGAAAGGCTTCATCCTCCAGGAGGTGGGTCAAGTTCGCGGGGAGGCAGATGTTACACGATCTCATCAGATTGGGTGCAGCATCTGAAATCCAATCATGGACGAGATTCACTCGGATGCAAGCAGAAGCTACCGAAGGTCCTCATCATCGGCGCTAGGACGTCGGGTACGAGAACTTTAAACAGGGTACTGGGATTCCATCCGCAGCTGGCGACGACGGCATACGAAGTGCGGTTCTTCGATAAGAACTATCATCGTGGATTGGAATGGTACAAGAGTCAAATGCCATTCAGTACACCCGAGCAGATCACGGTTGAGTCGACAGAAAGTTACGTGTATCATCGGAATGCTTCTTTGAGGGTATCTAAGACTCTTGGAGATGACATCAAGATCATCGTGATGTTGCGTGATCCTGTAGCGAGGTCCATCTCGGACTATCTCCTGACGCAGCACAGGATCAGCGACTCCAAGCTGACCTCCACACGCTACAAGCGCGTCTTCAAGGCATCGCGATCTGCAGATCGTCTGCTCGTCAGCGGCAAGGGCAAACACGGCCGAAGAGGTTCAAGCAAGATGTCTTACACCATAGAAGACACCTTCGAGAAAACTGTCATGAGGAGCCCCGATCTTGTGTCCCACAAAAACATATTCATTGCGGACAGTCTTTACGTGTACTACTTGCGGAGTTGGGTCAAGAAGTTTACGTCGTACAACATCCTGGCGGTCAACGCTGAGAAATTTGCAAGAACACCCGCTGAAACCCTTGCACAGGTCGAGGAATTTCTCCGTCTGAAACCATTCTTCCAGCCGGATTACTTCAAGTTTGATATGAATACGAGTACATTCTGTCTACAAAAACCACAATCCATTTGCATGCCTCGATTGCCCGTGCAGTACCCGGTAATAAGCGGGGAGACCATATCAAAACTTCGAGGACATTTTGAAAATAGCTGCCGGTATCTGTTCCTACTCCTTAAACATTACTTAGAACTCATTGGTGATATTCCCCTCAACTACCATCCCATTGAATGACAGGGTAAACAGAAGCAATATCAGTAGGAGTAGTTGGAACATGAAAGGTGTAAATTTGGCTATAAATACTTCTAAAAATATTTATTCTTACTGTAATTTATAACTTGTGCATGTATTATAATTGCCAGTTTGCTTTCGCAAACAGTTCGCTTTATGTTTCAGGAAATGTGGATTTTCTCATCTTGAGCTTATTTATCACAAATATTGGTATTTTACGTTTCTTTTGCCGAGGAATAATTTATGCATGATAGCGTTCAAGTGAAGTTAAAAAACATGAAGTATTAAAAGGGATTCGCATCTCGAATGTATTTCCGCTCTTGTATTTATATTGAAAAGCTCATGTATTCAGAATCCTTTTACGGAGGATATCTATTGAAGCGCAATTTCACTTAGACAAAACTAACGGTGCTAAAATATCTATGTTTGTACTCTGTAGAGCAAGCTGTTATCAAATGGAGGAACAGATTCGTGTGAGAAATTTATAAACTATACCATTAATGAAACGTTGCGAATAGTATATTCCTGCATTTTTCTGCATGGTAGCCTATTTGACCTATTCATAATTTGGCGTAAATATTCAAAATTGAATGAAACGCCGTAAAAGCCAATTTAACAACAGCAACAACAAGAACAAGATGACTTCCCTCTTTTCTGAAACCCTTCTCCTCTGACACCCGTCTTTAGACAAAAGTTTAAGAATCAGGCTTTTGCTATATCATCATGATATCCTCAAAAACCATTGAATAATAATGACCGTTTCTTTTATAGCGTTATTTCCAATGGTGTTGGGAAATAGGGTTGTCGGAACAACATATAATTTGGTATCGGAAAGTAGAGGTGTCGGAACATATAGGGTGTCAGAACATGGAAGGACGGGGTGTCAGAACTTAGGGATGATTGAAAAGGCTATCGGAATATCAATGTTAAATCATAGGGGTGATGGAATTTATCTGTACTGGAAAGTATTGATGCTGGATTTCGTAACATAAAGGTTAGTATTCTGCTAATTAGTTTAAAACCCAACGCTATGTCTAAAGTCATGCTAAAGTCATGTTTAACAAGGCCTCGGTCTAACCATGTCCATGGTCTAACTTCCTTTGTTTAAACTTTAGACCCAGGGGAGCGTTTCATGAAAGGAAATTGTCGGATATTTTATTCGACAACTGTTATAAGCTACTGAAATCCTTGCAGCTGATTGGCTGAGAGCAATTTTGTCGGATGAAATATCTGACAAGTCCTTTCATGAAACGCCCCCCCCCCCAGGTCAGTGTTAAATTTGAGCAGAATACAGGCCAAATGCATCGTAATAATATATCATGCATGTTGAAATATTAGGGTGTCTGGAAATATTGGGTTATTGGATTATATTGGGATCTGTAGGGAAAAAAGGTTTGAATACGTTTATGTTTTGAAACATATTCTGGTGGTGGAACATAATTGGGCATTGGAGCATCTTCATGCCAAATTCAGGTAATGTTCTTCCTCTTCTGCAGTATTATTTTCTAATGTTTATCACAAAATATTATCTGCTTTGGGCATGAATGTGCCTAAAGTCGTTCATTTTCATTTGCAGTGAATGCACTTATATTTGTGACATTTACCTCTGTTAATTATTCTGTCTTCGTTAACAAGAAAATCGCTTGAATCGCTTATTTCAACTATGTTACTTCATTTTGATTTCTTTGAATAAAGCCCTGTCAATTTTCGTACTATGTTCACTGATGGATAATAACTTCACTCTAAAAACTCAAATGTTAAATCTACATTTAAAAGGTTGGAGGAGTGACAACATTTTTAAAATGGTAAATTAACCCTTTTAACATGCTGGATCTAATAGTTTAAAGGTTGGATGCAGCATGTTAAAAGTGTTCATTTACCATTTTGAAAATGTTGTCACTCCTCCAACCTTTTAAATGTAGATTTAACATTTGAGTTTTTAGAGTGTTGTGATATTATACATGAATGAATGAATGAATTTCATAATACTGCAGAAATCTGCCATGAACATTACAATTGAAAAGTATACATCGTTCAAAATTTCGATTACATATATCATAATCAATAACAATTTAATGTAGTCAAAAGTGAAAATTTACATTAGTCAATAGAATAACATGTAGTTATATGTAGAAGATAAAAAGGGGAGGAGGAACACCCGGAGAAAGAGAGAGGGGCGGGAAAGAGAGCATTTTACTGAGACCGGAAACAGACAAGAGAAAGAAAGAATTAAAGAGGGGATGAAGGAATAAAGGAGGGACAGGAGAAAGAGCGACTGAGACAGACATACAAGCAGATAAATGGAGGATTATCGGTTTTACGATTGATATAATTTGGTTCCAGATTACGGTTCAGATGAGGTACAGGTTAATTCCTCCTTTTCGAGATACCGCTTTGTCACATGAACAGTAAATCCAAATTGCACGTTACAGTCATCAATAAGACGAGAAAGACTCAGAATCTTGGAGATGCCAAATTTTAAAGTATGATGACTGTACGCATGCAGTCACTAAAAAGATCCGAAATCGACACATTCAGAGGACGTACTTTTGAAATAATTAAGAAAATAATTACAAACACAATAATTCAATTGTTAATGTGTTATTCAATTTAATATCTTAATAGTGATTGATTTGGACAAAGTGAAACAAAAATATATATGTATCAGTTATACACATATACTGATTATGTCACAAATTGTATATTTGCCAGAGCTCTGGCTTCGATTAATAAATTCATTCTAGTAGTTAACAGCTTAATAAATTTATATAAATATATACCTTCAAGGCATATTGGATTGGGAAAATGCCCTACCCATTAGGCCTCTAAATATCTCAATATTATGTGACCCCTCTCACAAGCACTTCGTTTTAAAAGTTATCACACCATTTCATCTTCTAATTTTCTTATTTTCGTCATAATGGAAATAAATGAAACATGAAAATATGTAACATTCTATTGTTACTGTTTTTGTTTTGAGTACTGATTGATATTTCGGAAACATTTTCACGAGCTTCCTCGCCCACCCCCTCCCCTGACATAAACAAAAAAGAATAAAAATCCGGCTACGATAAAGGAATTATATCCAGCTTATCAGGGTAACAATTGCAGGGTTCCCCTATGATTTTCAAACATGCCCCAAATATATTGACAACGTTTTGGTCAGAGATTCTGGATATGCAACGGTTCAGAAAATGTAAGAAGCATATTTTTTTTAATGTATGAGATTATTTTGTTGTGGACGGAAAAATTAATCAAATTAAATATTTCTTTACAAAAAAAAGGATTTTCTAGAGAAATACCCTCATCTTGTCTAGAAATATATTAACAAATGCCAACTAGACGTAGAAAATAAACCAACAAAAGATAGGTATTTTCTATGATCATTCTGCAAACTTTGTAATATTGTTAAAAGTGTTTAAAATAATTTTATATTTATACACAAATTAGCCACTTACAGTTTTAACAACAAATTTATTCATACCCCTTGTAATTTTGAGGTCTTTTGTGTTTTTCTTAAGAATGGAATGTGGACTAGTGGAATTTGGGTACTGGTTGAATACGTTTAATTGTTAGCTTGAGGTGAAAAATAATTGTGGTTTTACTTCATTTGCATAACAACGGAAATGCTGATATATTAATTTCCTGGCACTTCTAGAAATATTCATATCTTGGTCAAGGCATGGCATCGGGGCATATTTTAATGAAAATGCACATGAGTCAGACATTCGTAAGATTCTGTACATGTTTTACAACTATTCTAGAAAGATTATGAAAAGTTATGGACAAGCCATCTAAAAAAAAAGTGAATAAATTACCTCTGAACCATCAAAATGTGGTAAATTGTCTTGTGTAATTATTTTAACGATTGATTCGTAGCCTGCCCAAGTAACATACATCATGACAAACCAATTTTTCACAAAACAAAATTGAAAAATATGTCAAAACTTGGTAAGGGTATGAATAATGGTGTTGTTAACTGTACATCTTTCTTTGAAAATGATGAATGAAACCTTTCAACTGACTGTGCATAATACTAATAATAATCATCATAATAATAATTCGTTCTTCTGTAGCGCATTTCAGGATCGTGGACCCTCTCTGTTCATGATAGTGTGTACGTATTAAATGAGAATAACTGATATGGTTTGGATACTAGAGTTTCTATTTTGACCGTGGTTGACACTTTGATCGTATCTCCTTGATGAATATCGGTGAAATGAATAGGACAGATGAGCCGACCTGAGGAAAATAAAAAGAAATTGCAATATAAACGTTCTTGTCATAATTTAAATAACACTAATTTTTTTTTAACTGTTTCATTAGGAGTCGTGATGGAGATCCGAAATATGCTCCGGCGACATTTGCCCCCGACTTAATAGGGTTAGAATTAGGGTTAGGATTACAATTTTGAGTTTTAGATTAGGTTTAAGTCTAGGTTTATGGTGATGATTAGGTATATGGTCCATGGTCGAAACGGGGAAACTCGGTTAGTGTTGGACCAAACAATATACTTAACCCTAACCATAAACCTAGACTTAAAGGAGAATTACGCTCAAAAATAAAGACGATAGTGTTCAAAGGTGTTATTTATTCCTACTTGTTAGACTATATGGCTTCGCGTCAAAATATACGAGATCGATACGAATCAAGATTTTCTGAGCAAAATTTACCATCTGCTAGCAATATGTATCGTCTGCTAGCAGCACATGGGGGCTGCCATTTTGTTTATGTGTACAAGAAGACTTTCTTAATCCAAATGCTCAATTGCCTTTTTCAAAATTAAAAACCCATTTGAGATTAAAAATACAGAATAGATATGTCAATTTATTTTTAAACTGAAGATTTCCTTATATATTTCTGTTGAAAATCGATATTCGCTTAATAGAAATCTATTTTCTCGATACTGGACGTATGGGACGGAGCAAATTAATTCAAATTTTATGGATGCTTCTTCCCTGTGCATCTATAGCGGCAAACTATGCATTCACCTGCTTTCGGATAATGGACTTGAAAAGTCACAATGCATGCTGCATATATTATGTTCTGCTCTGTTTGGCAAACCCAAGAAAATAGATTTTTGTTAAGCAAAACCAGACAATTTAAAAGTATCATTATAAAGATTTAATTTTTATAATACATGTAAACACCCACTTTATATTTTTCGTCACATATGGGATTTTAGGTAATGAAGAAAATCAATTTAGGATTTTGATTCAAAATATCTTCCTGACTGGAACATTTCTCAATGGTTCATATACAACTCCAAATCAGCAAGAAAATGGCAGCCCCTATGTAAATAAGTAGGAGACGATACCGGGTGTTGGAATATCTTTATTTATACCTTTTTCTGATATCTTATTACAAAATGATTTAGGCCAATAAGTAGGAATATATTACACCTTCCAATATAAGTAAATTTGTAATCACGGGTTAATTCTCCTTTAAACCTAATCTAAAACTCAAATTGTAATCCTAACCCTAATTTATGAATTTAATATTACTGAACGACTCAATCGTGACTAAGTTATATAAGTTTATGGACATGTAATATACAAGCTTTGCTTTTAAACATGTCCAACTGTTTTCAACATCACTTAATAGGTCAATATTTGTGCATCATATATTTTACTTATTGATATTTGATTATGTGCTCATATTTATGGAAAACACATCATTGTTATATTTATGTTGTTACCGTATTTATGTTATGTTATGCACTACAGTATTATGTTAATATGATTGAAAACAGTCGATAAAATCTGAAATCTGAAATATCTGACTACGGAGGAGATTATTTGTCGTAGAACCGCCATAGCCAGTCATACATTTATGCACATATGCACATATACATGAAATATTAATGAATGATCGTCATGAGAACAAATGAACCAAACAGGAAAGGGTTTTTCAAGCATTTTCAAGCTCTGATCTGCTCTTCATCCTATCACTTCTTTCTTCTTTGAATCAGATGATACTGTTTTGAGTTATTACTTTTTTTCAAGTTATTATTGAGTACATTGGCCCATTAACAAATAGAATTGTAGGCCTACCATTACAACGAGGAATGCGAAAACCGAACCCCAACCATAGTTGATCTTGAGAAGAGGTATCACGACCTGTATGATACAAACAAAACAACATAAATGATGAAGAGGATTGATAAAAGAAAAGAAATTATTTACAGCGTCGGCATCCCACAAACTTATGAACAAGGTGCAATGAACCTCACAATAAAAATAATAGTGTAACGTTTTTTTAATATATATAAAACGACAACTTTTATACTCTCTGTTTATGATTTCATGTATACACGTAAGTATTCAAAATCCAAATAAACGCTTATTGTGATAGATCTCAATATTGTTTGCCTTTAATTTCTTTCAGGTATCTGGAAGTAATTGATACTACATATCAAAATTACCAACGGTAAAGTTATTTGGTTTTTGTTGAAGAAAATGTGTCTTATTAAAAAGAAAATATTTGAGACAAAATATAAAAGAACCACACTGCAAAATTCAGCTCTGTATCTATTATGAGCACACCTGATACGTGTTAAAACAACATCAGTATGGAATCAAATTAATTTAATTCCATTGTTTTTGTTTCAATGTTAGTGATATTGTTAACACATTTTGGGAGTTGCAAACAATGGAATAAAATCAGTTCAGCTAGACACTGGTGCTGTTTTTCACACTTATTTGGGTGTGGGGATCGAGGTGGTGTTAGATATTAACATCCTGGTCCATCACCTGTCCGATAGCAGCTCCGATGGTACCCGTGCCATCGACAATGCCCGTGACAGTTGAGAGTGCCTCTCTGTCTTGCCCTAGCTGGCCTTTTTGCTGGCCCAGATCAGCTGCTACTGTGGACCCTATCATGTGATTGACACCGCACACAAAGGCACCTTAAAAATAAATATAAAAACAGATGTATATATATATATATATATATATATATATATATATACAACGGAATTAATTAATAAGGTTGAAGATTTGTCAATCTGTCGGTCAATTGAATCTGGTGTCGCCGAAACCACTGACCCGTCTCCGTGGTCTAGTGGTTAAGGCATTGGCGTTCTAAGCCAACGACCCGGGTTCGATTCCCGGCGGAGACATTTTTTCAGCCTTTGCAAAAAGATTTCAAAAAGGGAGGACAGCTCTGGGGAACTTTGATTTAAGTTACGCAACCATTATTCTCTCATTTCCTTTCGCATTGTATATGTTTCCACGAGAGTTGCCAAAGCTGTTGTATATGTTATTTCCTCACAATATATATATCTATCTTTAACTCTAAAGGCTACATTAACTGGACAGTTTTTGTCTTATTTCTATGATCAACTGTCCAGCTAATGTACCAACTGTCCCGCTAATGTAGGGGGCGCTATTATGACGGAATAAACCGCATTGTTGTGTGTCCTCCTAATGTACCCTTTAGTCATATATATATATATATATATATATATAATTTAAAGTAAGATAAAGTTCACTCCGTAGGTTTGCTTCCACAAGCGCTTTCGTTTAATTCTTCAGGTGGAATGATTAACCTGTTAGTTACATGCGTTTATATATCGTACAAGTAGAAGTTACAAACATTTTACAAGTCATTCAAATCTCCGTTGTTAAAGTTAGGAGATCTATTCGATGGACGGATAGTTGCTGGTAAATGAAAGCTAGAAGAATGAGTTGTGATAGCATGGAGGATGTTGAATAGTTGGCCTGGTGAGCGGGGGAAGAAGATTATCGTTCAATGACGTCCAAAGAGATGTTTGCATCATTTCCTTGTTTTCGGCGTTTGTTTCGTAAACGCATCGAAGGGTATTTAGTTATAATGCCAAAATATTGTAATCACATCATAACGAATCTTCCATAAAACTCACCTGCAACAGCCATCACTACAGCGTTCCAACCATTCGCCGGAGCAGCTGAAAAAAAATTAACACATTTATTACTAATGGTTAGCAAGTAGTACAACTTAGCGGCCGTGTTCCACTTCTCACAATTCAAATCAATTGTATTTTGTTGGAAATGAAAAAAATAAAATATGAACATGAAACAATACATCTTCATTCTGCCGAACGGTCATAACATTCGCAGAGACGACACCACTCCGATTCCATTACATTACGCACTTTGACCTTCTAGAAATTGACATAAAAGACCCTATAATCATGATAATATGTGATATAATATAAAGGATCAAAATAATGGCATTCATTATGACGCCTTCCTGCATTTTCCTTTGACTTCCTCAAAGCGCCTTCCAAAAAGATATTCACCAAGGCGTCTGTTCTGTATGCCTCTGATCCTCTTCGCATGAGCACTTGTTTGATCTGCATTATATTTTGTTAAAATATTCCCATTTTGTACTTGAAAAGTATCTATCATAATGAGGAATAATCCAATATTAATCTTGAGCAAGCTAGTTGCATTTTATCATTATGAACGGGGCTTGTCTTCGAATTATTCTTCTCTTGGTTGGAGTGTCACCGATACGTTAATGTGGTTCCTCCCTTTTTCTTTATGCATATCCTTTTGTGGCATTCTTATTTGCTACCCCAACATCACGTCGGCACCTTAATTCGGCACCTAAAGTCGTCAGCTAACTTCGACACCTTACGTCGACACATCACTTAGCAGCTCACTCCATCACCTCACTTCGGCAACTCACTTCGGCACCTCACTTCGGTACTTCTCTTCCGTCACCTCACCTGGGCACCTCACTTCGGCATCTCACTTCGGCACCTCACCTCAGCATCTCACTTCCGCACCTCACTTCGGCACCTCACTTCGGCATCTTGCTTCAGCACCTCGATTTGGCACCTCATTTTGGCATCTCATTTCGTCACCTCAATTTGGCACCTCACTTCGGCACCTCACTTCGTCACCTCACTTCGGCACCTCACTTCATCACTTTACTTCGGTATCTCACTTCGGCACGTCACTTCGGTATCTCACTGCTCAGTACCTCACATTTGCACCTCAAGTCGGCACCACACTTCCGCATCTCACGTCAGTACTTTACTTCGACACATTGGGCCTATGTTGACACGCATGGTCGACACCTAAAGTCATTGACTTAACCGACCTTAGGAGTCTAGTCTTCCTGTCGACTGTCACAACATCGGATTCCACTACCGTTATGATTCATTGCTCACACCTGCTCATCATCATTTATTCCCAACTTTCTTATACATGTTCTTGCAAACTGCACACATAAACACACCATTGTAATTACTCCACCCTAGACAGCTGTCAAAGCTTTTAGGGTTCATCAAATTCAAGATTCAAGTTGTTTGGAGATAACTTACCGCTATAGCCATAAAGTGATCCCATGGAGCCAAACAGCATGATGATCACAACGGGGGATCGGATTCCCATGAAATCAGAGATCAAACCACCAATAGATCCTCCTGAATACAAAAATTATCACAGTGAAAATCATGTGAGCATTTTTTGACATTCTTTACTTTCAATAATAAAGTATCGTGTTGAAGAGGATACTGAAAAACCTATTCAGATATTAGAATATTACTGATAACACACTAATTAATTTGATAGAAACACTGCCTTTATACCTCTGCATACTCATGTTCATGTAAGAAGTATTTAATTCACACGAGACATGAAAATCGTTACCACAACATCTGCAAATATATGTTTCAAACAAAACCAAATCAAGAAAATGCATTATTATTCAGTTTGCATATCAATTCCGTTATTTCTTTGATGTCTAAATGCGCTTAAATATGAACCCTTTAAAAAAAATGAATTTTCAGAAAAATTATTCTAAGTTAATCTACATGTTCTAATTTACCAATGATTCCGCCAAAGTCGAAAGCCATGGATACACGATCAGCGGTGACCTCGGACCATCTGAAGTTGGATGTGAGGTAGTACGGTATCCAAGAGAACAGGGAATAGCTTACAAGCTTCAGACACGCGAATCCTAACGAATACTGTAAAAAAAAAAAGGGAATAAAAATCGTTTTACATGTTGTTTTCCGACCTTTCCTAATTAAAAAGTGTTAATAATTCCGAAAATGAAATAGAGCTCTATATCATTTTCAAAACGACGAATATTCTTTATTATGAACCCTATTTCATTTCCAGCTTTACGAATCTTCCGAACAGGGAATGCTATTTCATTTTCGGAATTACGAACCTTTGGGGAAAACTAGTGTTCCCTCTAATAATCATTTAGGAATATCAATATTGATCATTCTCCTAACCTTTAACCAAAAATAAGAAGAGAGAACAGAATATTGTTGCTTTGATTTCTTTCGGTTAAAAACTTTTCCTCTCGTTTAATTTATTGCACCTTTATAAAAATGTATAACATCCTTATATAAAATAACCTCAGCAATATTCAGCTACAGTTTGATAATATCAGACTGGATAAAGTTTATACGTTATACTTACAACTGACTATCATTTTAAGTCCTAATTTAAGCTTTACTTTTTAAAACTTGTCAGGACGAAGAGCAAGGTGGAAACAGATTTTTTTCGGTTTATAATAATTGGATCCTTGTTATCCTGAATAAATATACATGTATGTCAATGATAAATAAATAAATATAGATTCAGAAAAATGTGAATTAATATTTACACAAGCAACACCGGGTAGTAAAAAAGCTTGAAGGAATCCGATAGGCTCAGGTCTCGTTCTATGTTCTTCAGTGACGTCATCATCGTCGTCATCGTCACTCACGTGTTCATCTGTAGTCTTTAGCTTCTCTTTTTTGAATTGGAGTTCATCTTTGTTCGCAAAAGCTGCAGTAAAGAATAATAGAATAAAACGGTATAGAATGTTAAAGAAAATGGCTATGGAATAAAGTGATTGACGAAATGGTCGAGTCCGATTGTGGACTATAATTCTAAGAATCATTTTCGTGGTTGACGATGGTAATACAAATTTTCTAAATGCTCAACTGGTAAGGTTAACTATTTCTTCAATTTGTAATTCCTTTTTTTTTTCTCATCAGATCAGTGGGTATCAGCCTTTTTTCATTAAAACAATCCTCTGTTCTAAGCTTTTGGAGGAGAAACCAAAGTGCTCTATTCGATATTGACAAAGTCGTCATACTCAAACTCTGTGCCACACTCCTTCATTTTCAGGATAGTGTTGCATTCTAACAATTCCATAATTGTATTATTTCCTTAGATCACGGAGATTAGTATCTTTTTTCATTGTGTTCCATGATTTAGCTTACCATCTAAAATACATAACAATCGCATCACAATTGATAAGCAATCCTGAAAAACATACTGCTACATCATAAAAGATTTTGTTCGACACCTTTAAAATGATGTCAGTGAAGGGTGATTAATCTGTATACATTCAATAGGCCTTACGTTTTTTGTCTCCTGATTTTGACTCCTTTTCCCTCTCATCGTCGTCATCATCCTCCTCTTCATCGTCCGATTCGGCAGAGAGATATAATCCTGATAAAATAATATGTCATTTATCAAGAGAGAGAGGGGAGAGAACTACAACCCACATCAGGCGGATACCAGACACCATACATCTACGATCTGGGGAGCGTTTCATCAAGCGTTTGGTCAGTGATTTTTACCGACAACTGTTATAAGCTCCTGAAATCCTTCCATCTGATTGGCTGAGAGCAAATTTGTCGGTAAAAATCACTGACAAAACGCTTGATGAAGTGCTCCCCAGATCTTGCTCAGAAATACATTAAGCAATTATTCTATCATCATAAAGAATTGATACATGAAACAAAAACAACATTTTTTTTATACAAGTTTGTTCTAGCTACTAAATAAATAAGAACATGATTCTATACATCAAGATCATTCCAGTCTGGATCTACAGCTTTATGACTGAGGTACTATATTAAAGTCTTGAAACGATGACAGCGAACGAGAAAGTGAGGGAGAATTAAAGAGAGAAAAAAGGGACAGAAAGCGATGGAAAGAGACAGATTTAAAAAAAAGGGAGAATAGGTAAGAAAGGAAAAGAGAGAAAGAAAGGAAATAGAGAGAGAGAGGAAAAGAGAAATAAGAGAAAGTGAAGACAACGAAAAGGACGAAAGTAAGTGAGAGAAGGGGAGATGATGAAAAAGAAAGGAAAATAAAATAAGAGAGATAAACAAGAGGAAAACGAAGATAAAGACAAGAAATGGGAGAGTAAAAGAGGAGAAAGAGATAAAGACAGACAGACAGACAGACAGAGAGACAGAGAGAGACAGAGAGAAAGAAAGGAGGGGAGGGAGGGGAGGGAGATCATTTGGTTATAGAGGGGAAGAGAGAGAGAGGTGGGGGGGAGTATTTCATCATACATCCAGTGTCTTACCAGCATCACGAGGTGCTGGATTCAAGAACAAGAGGAGGACTAAACCCCAGAAGAACATCAGTATGGCCGTCAGAAGGAAAGCGAACTAAGATTGGGAGCAAACACATTCGTAACTTCAGCGAATCAGTTTTGTGAGGGTGTGTGTGTGTGTGTGTGTGTGTGTGTATATATATATATATATATAACTACATTGTTTTTGTTAATTAGTTCTGATAATGTCTAGAATAGACTTGGAAGACGGGACTATGTCAACTTATTCTTTTATCCCTTCTCTACCAACAAATAATAATACGGTAACTGGAAGATATATGTCTTAAGTTGTAGATGGTCAGTCGACAAACCAAAGTATAAGGCTTGTCAAAATATTCTTCATACAGTAGATATATTTCATGACTATTAAATTGTTTCGACAAAATAAGTTGAGTTCATCGGTGGCGACTGTTTACTACTGCATTGGGAAGGGGACGCATCATGTTTATTTCTCCGATTCTTGATCTTTTAGATTTAAAAAAACAAAAAACAAAAACCCACTCATATCTGTATTTCAATCATGAAAAGTTTTTGATAATAAGTTTTGAACTTTTTTAACTGCCGGAGAGTCCGAAACCAAGAATACTTTCCCACATTGAAAATAATTATAAGAAACCCTTAACATCGATGCATTAATTCATCAAAAAGTTTTTTTAATATGTTACAACTCTAAACAGGGGCGTAAATCGGAGGGGGGGGGGGGAATAATTTCGAAATTACCTCTGAATCATAATGAAGAGGATAGCCTATGTACGATTAATACCCTTCCCCCAACCACCTTCTGAAGTAGACCCCGACGTCCCTGCCTCAGGGTGGTTGATTGCACAGGACCTACCTTTCTTAAAACTGGGGGGGGGGGGGGGTACATTTAATTTAATTATTTACTGGTCTTTTACGTATTAGAAGCTCAAAAAAGTTTTAGAAAGAGATTTACCATAGGCCCATATACATATAGGTCAAATATGGACATTTACAGATCATATCATACCTCATATCCATAGGTGAGGACGAGAGAAGCAGAAAAAGCTCCGACGATGTTACCCACAGAACCACAAGCACTCCAGATTCCAAACACCAGCCCTCGACTGTGAACCGTGAAAAATACCATCAGAAAATGGGGGGGGGGGGGGGGGGGCGGAGACACAAAACTTGATTTAAACTTTATATTCAGCAACAGATATTGAGAATAATCTCGATTTTACACTCTAACATTGCATATCAATTGTGATATGCAAACATAAATTTCGGGAAATTTATAGCTTTGTCGTTGTAGTTGTAGCATTTGTGCCTGAACAAAAATAGTGTAATACAACTTGATCTGCTTTTTAAAATCGAGGTATGGTTTATGACTCATCAGAAAAATTATAAATTGTTGATTTTAAAGGAAGTTAGTGGAAAATGTTCTCCTATCGGTATAAAATGTTAGTATGTGAACTTGTGAAGTTTTCTCGAGTTCTTAGTTTGTGTAGAAGATATTCATTATACTTATTTGGTTTTGCAATTGTTTTTTTTAAACATATACAGATAAAATGTTCAGAATGGAAAGGCATATAGAAGTTTAGAAGATTATGAGAATGTACCTTTTTTCGGAGAACCAGTTACCCATGACTGCGATGAGGGTAGGCCAACCAGTCCCTTGGAGAAGACCATTCAGGATCCAGAAGACTATGTAATACCAATGATTGTAGACCTTTACCCATTCACTCACTGTGCCGAACAAAAACATCTTCAGAAAGGAACAGATAGGTAAAATAATATTAAATAATTAGACATTAACCACCAGGGGCGGATCCAGGATTTTGTAAAAGGGGGGGGGGGGGGGGGCACACAAATCTCCGAAAATATTCTGATAAGCAAAAACCCACAAAAATTACCAGCATTGTTGGACTCTCTATTTCGTTCAAATTCTCTATCAAGCAACACAAAAAGGGGGCACAGTGCACATTTTTCTTTCAAAGAGTGGGGGCACGGGCCGGAAATACCCCGCCCTAAATACGCCACTGTTAACCACGATAAAATGCGAAGAAAGAGGCCTTGCTTCTGCCACACCAAGACACGCGCCTTGTTTTTTCTACTTGTTTGGGAATATGAGGAAATTGCTTGTTCACCAAATGCTACGGTGGCAGGGACAGACAGGTAGGGTAAGAAAACAAGGAAATAAACAAAGAGAAACCACCACCAATAACAACAATAAAAACGGTACGGTACAATAGATTGAGAGACTCGACAATGTCAGTTCCCTCATCTTATCCCGGTCATGCCCCTGTATTTTATGTTTGTTTAGAAAATTATGTCAAAATTATCTTATATCTAAGATCATTAGCTTTATTTACTGCAAATTGTCGCAGCTGAAGAGCCGTGCCCACATGTCAACTTTAAAGGACCTAACTTCATTATTGATAACAGGAATGATGTATGTATTTCTATTTTGAGGAAAATACAACTCCAGTCCTCTTTAATTTCATGGTTAAGAGTTCATTATTACGATACCTTGTTATTTGCCACGTCCTTCTCAAAGAGAAGCATTATACCAACAAAACTTACCATCATGGCTGAACTGCACATTCCAAACGAGAGTACAAGCCTCAGATCAAATCTGCATGATGGATATTCACCAGTCAGAATTAGTTCATTTCATTCAAAGTATACTGTTAAGATTTAATCTGTAGTATAGCGCAGCTTGGACAGGAGAGGGCCGGATAAAGCGTTCAGTATTGCAGTCATGTCTACATGGCCTTACTTTTATGACCATCCAACACAGTTTTCCTTGAAATTCAAGTTACTCAAATATGAACATTTTAATTTTTCACATTGATCGTAAAAACATGAACTATAGACACGCTACATGATTATATATACAGTACTATAAAAGGCATATATGTAAATACACTGTGAAAAGCTTTAATGTACGAAAGTCTATTTTGCATTCTTTTAAAAGAAAAAAAATTAGAATGATTCTGCCAAAAATATTTATGAAAATCACTATTTCTGTTTTCAGACAATATCAAAGCATTATGCTAATATCGGCATCATGACCGTAAAGCGGAGTTTTTTGTGCACAAGTTCAGAAATTTTGTTGTAAAGATATCCAATTTTAATTTTACCGTTGTTAATTAACATTCGTCTTATATTCTATATCATAAGTAAAACACTACTTCGATATTGACATAAAATATTTGATTACGTAAGGATGACAGCATCTACTATTTTATGATGATGTGTCCATCTACAGTATTTGGGACATCAAGCCAATAAAACTACACTGTGTGACATTTTATTTCTCTCATAAAATGCAATCCGTATGTAATTCTGGCACCCCCCCCCCCCCCCCCCCACATTAGAGGAAAAATATAGGAGAAACAAACATTTCTTTCACACATTTCACAATAGTATGTTGCCTAATAATTTCAATACAGTATACTTTCTCCAGCGGCGTAGCCAGGATATTTTCAGTAGGGGGGCACCGCCTTTCTGCAAGGGCACAGGACGCGGTTTTGTTGTCATTGTGACATCGTCATCGTAGTTCGTGCGGGCAGGGAGTTAATTTTCATCCTTTTTTGTCACTGGGGGTATAATGGGGCAGTAAATGGGGCAGATCACTAGATTGCTGATGGGTTTGGATTTTTCAGGGGGCACAAGAAATTTGTGGGGGCACGTGGCCCCCAGGCCCCCCTATGGCTACGCCGGTGGCCTTCTCAAGTGGTTAGATATGTTTGCGCTCAATCAACTGATCAACCACTTTTATTTTTAATGTTAATTTTTTAATGTTATGTTTAATTTTATTTTTAATAATTAAAATATTTTCCTGGAAGACAATTATTGAAAGAAATCTGTTTGATATACCTGTCACCGAGGAAGCCGCTTACAAACAAACCAATTGCATATGAAACTAGGAAGACAGTGTCCAGAATGCTGAAGAATAACTCGGCCTGTCCTATAGTATCTAAAAACGGGTCTTCATTAGGATCCTATGGGAGACAAGGAACATGATAGATTGATTGATTGATTGATTTTATTCCAACAACTATATACGGTATACCAACAAAATATATTTTTACAAGAAATGTGACAGAATCGATAAATATGAGAGAAGGAGAAGAGAAATCAAATGTGTAAAAGGAATAGGCACTGGAGGAGATGAAATGAACATCATTTCTTGCGTGGCAAAATGGAAAAGTAAAAGAGGAATAGAATGAACAGTAAGCCTTGCATTTACTTGACCTGAACTGTACTGCATTTATCCTGGGCATTTCATATTTTTTATCCTGGGCATTTTATAATTTTATCCTGGGCAAATATTTCATAATAATTATGAAATGCCCAGGATAAAATGCACTACGGTCCGGGCAAGCTCCAGGCAAACTCTCAACCCATCGACAGTGCTCATGAAATATAAATTTATAGGTCACTGCTCACAGAAATTAGACTATATGGTATTAAACGAACGCAATTGTTTCACACAACATACGGTCCATTTCCAGTACATGTATTAATCAATATGATTTTGACACATCCTGGTCGCAGCCGCCGTTTTTTCCATGCAGCCACTGACGCTATTATACGCCCTCTCATACGAATGCCCGGAACTAGGTCAAACTTTGATTATTGAAATATATCTGCAAATTAAAATATTCATTTTCTTTTCATACAGAGGAGCAGCCAATCAAAATACATGCTTTTTCACAACAAACAAGCGTTTCTTGAAATTTTCTTTTTACGACTGGACATTCTGATACAATATCAGTACGACTCTGATCTGCTGATATTATTTTGAGCATTTTTTTCTCGCAGTCTCCGTTCTTTACATAAACTATGATGTAGAATTTAAGTGTACACAATCATTTTCAGTCTTGATGAGAACAATGATGTTCAACTTTTGCGTACTAACCTTAATTTGTCTTTTTACCCCCAGCTAAATATGAGCACTCAATTTCTTCGATTTATCGCTTAATCTCACAAGATTAGAGCAACACGATTCTATTAATTAGCAATACCTTCATCGAAGGCATTTAACAAGCTTAATAACATAACAACCGAGGCATTACGATTGGTGAAATCTAGCTCTCACGAGTCTCATTTACTTGAAGAAATGCTTTTTTCTCAAAGTTCCCCTCTACAGATTGAAATGTTTTCCGTAACCACCATTTTGCTTTCTTCGTTTTTGTTTTCATTTCATCCTAAATGGATTCTGCTATGTCGTTTATATTCATGATAATAATAATAATAGTGGATTCTTGTACAGCGCACGTGTCTGTCAGACTGGACACTCCTGGCGCTCCACATTATTATTACTCTGGCTTTAGCATGGCTGCTCTTAAGCGCTCTAGCATTTCAAGGAATTAATTCCTCACCTGACAAATGTAGATTAATGTCTTGCTAAAGGACACTGTAGTTGATTCGAACCCCGTACCTTGTGGTTCACAGTCCTGGGGCTTGTCCACTAGACCACAACACCTCTTCATGACCCATAAGGGAAAGGGAGCAGAAGATTATTATGTTGTGTTTATTATTTTCTATAACAAAAATCATCCTCACCACTGAGTCATTTGTGAAGATTGTTTCGTTGAGAGGTAATAACGTCCATGTTTCAGTCAGGGCTGTTCTCACGTTACTGAATGTCTTTCTGGCCGCATGAATAAACACAAACCTAGATCGAAATAACACATATTGATCGTGGATTATTGTCAGTAGTTACTGTATTTCAGAAGAAAATATGTAGAGTTTTAAGAGGTATATGCATAATGGCAACCCCTCTATAGAGATCATCTCATGCCTCTTCCTATATGGGAAAGTGTGTTGTAGAACCTGTCTATACAGGTCACTTTATATTCTATACCTCAGATGGCCTTCGACTGTATATAAGAGAAGATATTCTTCAAGAATTACCCTAAGAATATAAGAAGTGAAAACTGACTCTTCGTGGAATTATGGGCTCCTATCTCAATTGCTGGTGGGTCGTCAAAATATCCCACCTTCGTTTCTCGTATATGAAAACAATGTAAAATTTTGTAAAATTATTTTCATAGAAAAATAAGAGAAGAAAATCCATTACCTACTTCTGTACAAGAATGCATTATTGTCTTAGTATATTGAAGTTTGTAAAAGGGATGCACTACCAAAAACAAATATCGAGATAGAATTATAGAGTATCGCATTATAGTAGTATGGAGCAGTCACGGAAGACAATCTTCAAATGTTTTATGTAACGCTGTTTCAGAGTGTATCGACGCATATAATTTTTTGGATCCCATTAGATTAACAACTTTCATTTGGGCTACCCTGAAATTCTATCTTCGTTTCGTTATAAGTTTTCTTTTTAATTCATCATGCTTGATTAATCAAATCACATCAAATCAAATCAAATCATAGTAGTCATGATAACAAGATAAAATTATAAAATACTACTTTAGCAGTACGGAGCAGTTTGGGAAAACGGTTTAAATGAAAGTTTAGAGGTTTAAAGTTTAAGAGCAGTTAAACAGCTTTCATGGACTATACCCTGAAAACATTGTATTCGTTCTGTCAGAACTTTTCTCTTTATGCTTCACTAATGAAATCAAATTAGCTTGTGATTTCAACGAGTGCGATATTTTATAAAATTTTGATTACATTTTTAAAAGCTGTTTAATGTTTGAAAGCGTTTAATAAGTGGATAATTGGAGTTGTTTACAGTGAACCATTCATATGAAACCAGGATTAATCTTTATACAGTTATCGTGTACGTCTACTGATTTTAAAGTGAATATACCACTTCTTATAATTATTTCACATTGACAAATCACTTCCCGAATTTACACTACTTTTATCAACCAAGTATATATCCAAATAAAATTTTCCCCTGCATTATGCTTATTCACTGCTATCTATAAAAGTATGGGGTTTTTCTCTGTAGTCTTTTTAACGCTTTATTCCTCTCAAAATATTGGTATATTACTACAATTATCCTCATGATCATCATCACCATAATCACCACCACAATCACCATTACTAAACAGAAACCCCCAAACATTTAAAACCAGTCATGGATGACACTCCTCCAATGACAACTAAAAACATACACCGAACATATGAATTGGAATTGAAAAATCGCTATAGAAATATAAAAGAAAACAATAACAACTTAAAAATAAAAACGACAAAGAAGACATAAGTTTTGAAACGGAACATGTTTCGGAGTCATACTCCATCATCAGCCTGATTTTTTTACAACAGAGACGGTGCTATATATACTTTCAGATTACATAATACTAAACATGAACAGTTAACAATATAAGGTGTGTCAAAATGTACTTAATGGGGTGAGGGACCTGTCTGGTCAAGGACCTGGATGAACAATACATACTGTTAAATAGAAAGCAATATTTGGTAATTGTACACCTGTTGGTTGAGTTTGGGTTTGGTCCATAAAATTTGGTCCAATATATAGGCCTTCTTTTATTTTGAGTTGAAAATCTGTGTGGGCAGTGTCCAGTATTTTGAAGCATTGTGGGTTACATTCTGATATACATTGTTTTGAAGATCGTAAGTATTTCCAAACGTATATGAAAGCATATGAAAGTATATATAGCACTGTCTCTGTTGTAAAAAAATCAGGCTGATGATGGAGTATGACTCCGAAACATGTTCCGTTTCAAAACTTATGTCTTCTTTGTCGTTTTTATTTTTAAGTTACTATCGTGTCGTTCTCTTGGAAAAACAATAATAACAAAAAAGTGATAAAAAGGACATTTAGTAACCCTCTTTCAGTTGTACTTACGCGAAAAATGTAAGGAAAAAGACGAGAGCATGGTGCCGTGTTAAGGTCCGGGAGTACCTCTTTGGCAGGATGGCCATACCGTCCAAGCCGCCCGCTAAAGACCAATACTGCACTTCGCCAAATGTCTGCTTCCTTCTACCGCTATCCGATGGACTCTTCGACTGAGACGACTGAGGGACCAACAGTGGCAGCAGCTGTTCCACCGAGTGACGAACCTTCATATTATTTTCCGTAGCCGTTCCAGATGGTGTTGATATGGTTTTTCAATCGATTTGTATGTTTTTTTGGTAAAATCCTATATATTTTTTTTTCTCTGAATACCTAGAGATTAAAATAGTATACCAGTGTTTTAGTTGGTCATAATTGTTCACGGTTCTCTAATTTCGATTTCTTAGTCGATCGGAGTATGAGTAATTAAGAAGGCATTCACGTTCGAAGGGGTAGTGATCTTGTTAATCATCTCAATATGAAAGATTTGAAAATTGAATATATCACACTTAATCGAGTAAACTGTGCATATTTTCGATATCTCTTGAATCTCATGTCTCTAGGTTTTAAAATACATATATTACTACATAATTTTAATTTTAATTCCTATATAATTTCTCAATTATTATCTGAAATTTTCATTTGTTGTAATTAACTCTGAATCATTCGGTATATCGGTATTATGTATTATTTTCATCTTCCATCCATTTAATTCCAATGAATTATCGTTGTGCCACAATTTGCACGAACAGACAATTTATTATATTTTTTTTTCACCCGCAGAACATCTCAAGGAAAAATATACAATAATGTTTGCCACATCAGTTTGATTCACAGGAGGTAAATATTGACAATCAACATACAGAAAACAGATAATAGTCGTGTAATTCATCACGCCTATCAATGACGGCGATTTGCTGTTCACTTAATTCTCAAAATATACGGTTTTTTTTGTTGTTCTGATGCCCCCATTTAAGAGGACATTACATTCAATACAAAGTTATACCAAATTAAAAGAACAATCCCTCAACGAAGGGGATCATTTTTTTAAAATCTGCATTGTGCCTTTTTTTAAAGTTCAAAGTTTTATTTTATGAGCTTCAATAAGAAATGACCTAGAAAAAGCGAAAAATAGGGGGAGGGAAAGAAATTTCATGATTCTTTTTTAGTTGATGACACATTCATAACACCAACCGGTAGGAATGTTCTCATGAATTTAAAATATTTTGTCAATATAAACAATGTATTATCAATGATACATTTTTCATGAACACAGAAATACAATCTTAAAAGCCCATAATATGAACATTTCCTTATTGCTGAGGCCTATACCAAACCACAAACTAAATGAAATCTTTAAGATATGTGACTTACCTTGTAAATTTAGAAAATTTACCAAGAATGTATAGAAATTAACATTCTATAGAATGACAAAATCACTTCAAAAATTTCAACTGTAAAAGCGATAAAAATAAACGAACTGAACATTTCCCACTCTAATCTTGAGGAAAAGTGGACAATCTCCTGAAATTGTTTGGACATTTGGACTTTGGGTTGACAGAGTCAAGTACTAGTGTATTCTTTGGTTTATATGGAGTCAAGTATACTTCGTATACGTGATCTTATAAACACAATATATACACAACTCTATAGTTATAAAACGTCTTTATCATCGCTCATTCTTTACCTCAACAATCCCCTTCATTCAGCCACCCCCCTCTATTCATCTCTCCCTCGCTCTTCATATCTCTCCCTCCCTCACTCTTTCTCTTCCTCTATCTCCTTCCCTCATTTTATCTCTTTTCTCACTTTCTTTCTCTTTTCTTCCCCTTCCTCTTTCTTCCCTCTAATTATGTCTCACTTGATCTATTTTGCTCCTCTTCTTATGTTTTCCCCCTCCCTCTCGTAATCTCTCGTTTTCTCTTTCTATCTTCTTCTCTTTATTTCACTTTATATATCTACCTCCCCATCACCCCTCTCTCTCCCACTCCTTCATTGTTTTCTCTCTCCCAATCTTTCTTTCTTTCTTTTTCTCTCTCTCTCTCTCTTTGCTCTTGACCAAGTTTACAGAATGCTTGTCCTGCCCTTCAGTGAACAACCAAAGCATACAGTATCTCTCCAAGAGGCACATAGCATTCCAGGTAGCTCTACATCTCCTTGAGATACTTTGCATTTAAGAAAAGTCTTTTTTTTCATAAATACTGTATGCATATACTGTGCGGCACTCCTTTCATGACTAACAGTCACACAGCCATACCCATTCCAAACCGACCGACTCTTTGCCATTCGGGGCAATGTAATTGTTTGTAAGGTCTGGGGAGCGTTTCATCAAGCGTTTTGTCAGTGATTTTTACCGACAACTGTTATAAGCTACTGAAATCCTTGCATCTGATTGGCTGAGAGTAAATTTGTCAGTAAAACTCACTGACAAAACTCTTGATGAAATGCTCCCCTGGGCTCCGTTTCATAAACTTGTTACCAGTACCAACTGCCACTTTTCTATGACAAACTTGCTCTCAGCCAATCAGATGCAAGGATTTCAGTAGCTTAGCTTATAACAGTTATTGCAACTTGATAACAAGTTTAATGGAAACAGGGCCCTGGTGTCGTTCTCCTTGGTGTGACTGGTGGTATAACAGAATATCACAAAGCTTGTGTGGAAAAAGGTTGGGCTTCAGCCATTGCATATACATTTCACACATGCATATTTGCTAAGAGGTACTTCACCTTCCTTTCAACAGACATGTTGAAAACCCAGTTCAAAAGGTGACAGAAAGCAAGATTATATGGCTGGTGATATTTATGAAATGGCATTCCTTTGAAAGCACTTCTCTAGTTATGATATCTATGATTTTCGATTGAACATCAGTTCTTCTTATTGCATATTAACCCTTTCGAAACAATTGACCAATTTGTGGTTTAAGTCAATAACTTTTAATTCAAAGCTCTAAAATATACCAGATGCATGAGCATAAAGAGGTAAAATTTCTGCACACACTATGTCCATTTGCGTTGCATGACCATACTGCGTTTGATGCCAGAAATTTTATAAACGAGAATAAGCTTTACAATTGTTAAATTGGCAACACATTGAGAGGTTCAAAATCATTGTTTTTTAATCAAAATTGGCAATTTTTTCAACTTTTCGACAAAATTACTGACCATGTACAGTCAAACCTGCTTTAGCGACCACTTGTATAGAAAGACGACCTGTCTATAAAGACCACAATTTTGGTTTCCCTTGAAAAATGTTTCTCATTGAAACGTGTATTATAGGAACCTGTATATAAAGACCACCTGCTCATAAAGACCGCTTTTCTTGTCTCCCTTGAGTGGTCTTTATAGACAGGTTTCACTGTATATCATTTTCAAAGACATTACACCTTTAATATTAGAACCATGTAAACTAAAGGAAAAAAATATTATTGTTGCTAATTTGAAGAACAAAATTTGATCAATTTAGCCCTGAAATAATTCCTGTCCTGAAAGGGTTAAAGGGCAATCTGACCTTGGTAATAAGATGATTTGTGTGAAAGCAGCAAAATAAGAGAAACAGGGTGGTGAAAGTTTGAAAGAAATTGGACAAGGAATAAAAAAATTATGGATGTTTGAAAAATGATATCACTACATCTATGCGGATTTCAAATTGGCAATTTGGTGAGTCAATTGTCACATACTTGTGTACAACTCTCCCGTTTGTCATACACAAAAATATCATTAATTTGCGGTTTTCTCCGAAGCGCCTTTACCCTCGAGGCAGTACTCAAAATATAATGGATATTATTGTCATAGGTCCGCATGAAAGAAAATTATCCTACCGAGTAAAACATTTTGAAAAAAAATGACTTTTTAGTCATTTTGTGTGATGGAGGAAATAGAAATTCCCATAGGCATAGTGATAAAACTTTCAAAAATTCATAACTTTCTTATTGCTTCCCAGATTTCATTCAAACTTTCACCAATCTCCTTTTCTGATTTTTCCTCTTTCTTTCAGAGCAACTTGCCATTATGGCTGGATTTCCCTTTAACTTTAAGTTTTCCCTTACTGAACATTGATGCTTACATAGTTCTTTTTTTCTTACATTTTAGACAAATTCATTCATTATTAAATAAACAATTCAACTACATTAATGACCATATTAATAAGTTAAATAATACATTGAAATGTAGAGGACTTGATTCAGACAAATTGTTTTTATTGCCTTCAAGTTTTAAATGCAGATCCAAAAGCACTTCAACATTATGAATATGAAATTCAATATTTTGTTGTCGCTGTTGCCAACATTCCATGATTATCAATGTTTATGAAACAAAGAGATATTTAGATGGAATTCAAAGATATAGCAAACAAAAATGTATAATTCTTCATTCATTAGAGGTAGTAATAGTGTCAATTTTTCTTCTCTAATACTGAATTTTTCAAACTTTGATTGGAAAGTACAAACCAATTCTGGACATTATACAAGTCATGTCAATTCACCATGTCACACATTGTCTTTCTAATATGCCAGATGAATTAGCTGAAAATTATCAGACAAGTATTTTAAAATAAAATTTCTGACAAGGGTCTATAAATAACAAATTTGCTGACATAAAAATGTAAAGGGGAGGGGGAGGGTCACATTCCCCCATGCCCCCCTTCAGTGAAGCCCCTTTTTTGCTAAAAGTTAACACTATGCATCGCATAGAAAGGTTTATGTATAACCTCTCGAACAACCATACTGACTAAATACACATACAGTAAGTGTAGCACTCCTTGGTAAATATACAGTAAGTATTAGTATGACATTTACATTGCTCTTAACTTGTGCTACTGATTCAGCTTTCTGTTAGTATTAATAAAGTCAATATTATATCCGCCGATTAAGACCAGGGACTGGGTCAGACTATATCATCAGCTCAGAGCCAGACGGGCGTTAACTCTGTGTGTATATATATATAGATGTTGAGAATCGAGGACAGGAGGGGGCAATATGAATGCATCATTATGAATATAATGTGTTGGTAGACCTGAGAGCGGATTAAACGAGAAGATCACGAAAGATTTAATAAGTCAAAATTAATAACAGCAGAAAAATGAGAAAACAGATTCGTGAAAGTCTGAGGCAAATCTGACAAGCTGTAAGAAAGTGAACTAGTTTTAAAGTTGTAATACATCTATGGCACAGTTTAATGAAATATCTTCTCCAGACAAAACAGCAATTTTTGACATAGCAAAGGTGAGAAGAGCTTGCAAGGTACATCACTAAGTCACCAATTTGTGTTTGCTCAATTACAACTTTTAATAATTCATAATTTCATTGATCTGTTTCACTCATTTTTCTTGTTTGTTTACAGCCAACATGATGCCAGGGTAGCTTTCCCCTTTAAAAGCCATTACATAAGAGGCATATTCTACATGTCCATCAGGCCTTCATAATCTATGAATGTCTAATACAACCAAAATGTGACTTTATTCAGAACTTCTGTCAAGAGAGGGCTAAAGTATGTAACTTATTCACATAGTCACATTTTAGATGAAAGTACATGATTTTTGTACAAAGCATGTAGAAAAAATATTGATATTTCCACTTTGAATAAAAGTCAAACTTTGAAAGTCCTCTAGTAAAATACTGTATAGAAAATGAAAGCAATTGTTACGTACATCATTTCATGGATAATTTCTTTGGTCTTCCTGTCAAGGACCACTTCAAGTGGTTCCTTTTAAGATAATCATATCGTGAAAGGCTCCTCAGCCTCTTCAATACATTATCAAACTGTCCAACCACCTTCACAAAGGGTCAGAAATGATAATCATGTAGATATCTTGATCATACAGTCTTTATGACAGCGATGGAAAAACAGATTAAGGAATCCAAATAGAGATGTTCATACTTTCGTCTTGCTCATTTGACATGCTCCCATCATGTTCCTAGCCCCAAGGAATCAAACCAAGATTGCGTCTTCACAGCTATACTGCCCTCTTTAGACCAGGCTACGATCTTAGCATCCACACCTCCGCCATTCAGTTCACCTGTAACAACAACATCATCAACAGAAATGGCTACTACTTAACATCCATCCATTTATCCATCTATATGTCTGCCTAATATCTAGTATGTCTAATATCTCACCATTTTTCTGTGTGCCCATATAAAATAATAATAATAATAATATTCTGTTCTTGTATAGCGCATAACACCTTATGATACATACGTCTCTATGCGTTTCCAAAGGGTTTGGATATTATTACCCTGGCTTTAGCTCCAGCAGCCGTAATCAGCGCAAGTGCATTTCAAGGAATAAATCCTGCCAGGTACCCATTTACTACACCTGCGTGGAGAGTGGCAAATGTGGATTAATGTCTTGCCAAAAGACACTAGTATCTATCTTTCTATTTATCCATATAATTGTTGTCCATTTATCCATCTATTTAGATCTATCTACCAAAATATTATCCTATTCATATACTACTCATCTATTCATCTATTCATCTATTCATCTGGCAATCTATTTGAACATCAACATATCTTCATTCATATATCTCACTCTAGATCCTTATCTATTTATCCTTGAGTAAGAAAATGGCAAATTCCTTCAAGGTTTCATAAAATCGTATGTAACCTCTTGATTGAGCATTTCATTAAATGACTTCTATTCCTGAAGGTATCAAGCTGTCTTGCTTCATATTTCTATGAATAAAAATATCAAAGAAAAGATTGTGCATCTCTTCTAAATGGCTTTCAATAAGGTTTTGTTTTCAGGCAGTAAACTTAGAAAACAATACCTGCACATACTGAGCTTACTAAATGCCCACAAATTAGCAAATAATGTATAATTTACTGCAACATTTTGCTTGCTGCTGTACGCTACTGTAAAATCAGGAAGTTTTGTGAACTGTTGACGACAGCAATTTTTGTGGCAAGAAACCAAATGCAAGGTTTCCATGTTGTGATTCAATTATTTTTCAGCACGAAACTTTCACGAATCTCAAACACTCGCAAAAAATTGTGAAAGTTTCATGCATCCTAGAGGACGTCTCTTAGAGGACATATCCAGTTCAGTGCCAGTACTCACCTATCACCCTTTGATGATCAGAAGGCTGGGTACTGAGGAACACAAGAGCACTATCCATGTCAACCTGCTGTCCAGTAAGATCCACATGTGATACACACTCTTCAGGTAATTTTATCTCTATGTCTCCTACATGAAGAAATAGAACAATGAGAAGAGCAAAGACCAGTTTTATTTAAAGAGCCGGTAATGAATTCAATTTATGATTAAAGTTGTATTAACAGATTGCTGTAAGTAACTGTAATTCCTGTTGAAACGCGGCAACAGCACTACTAAGAGTGCGACACTATAAGTGTTTTAGGATAGACTTAAATCATATAGCAACAGCAAGTCACCGACAGATGAACCTGGAGATGGGCAGTTTTCCAAGCAGTTTCTGCCTTTGAAACTGAAGAAATACGCAGACAAACCAAGGGAGATTAAAAAGACTAGAAATATCACTGAAGATGATGATTAATACCCCCACCCCGTGACAACAGCCTTTCTTGACTTTTGGTTGAAAACTGAGAAAGTAGTTCGATCCGCAAGATTCTTCCCTGATTTACTGCCATAGATATGCCATTTCCATGGCAACGCAGCTTCCGACACATCCAAAAAATATGTCTTGCACATCTTCCCACCAAGACCAATGTGTGTACCAAATTTCTTGACTTTTGGTCGAAAACTGAGGAAGTAGTTTGATCCGCAAGATTTTTCCCTGATTTACTGCCATAGATATGCCGTTTCCATGGCAACGCAGCTTCCGACACATCAAAAAAATATGTTGTACACATCTTCCCAGTAAGACCAATGTGTGTACCAAATTTCATGACTTTTGGTCAAAAACTGAGGAAGTAGTTCGATCCGCAAGGTGTTTCCTTGATTTTCTGCCATATATATGCCGTTACCATGGCAACGCAGATTCCGCTCATCCGAAAAATATGTCTTGCACATCTTCCCACCAAGACCAATGAGCTTTGGTCGAAAACTGAGAAAGTAGTTCGATCCGCAAGATTTGCAACAGACCGACCGACCACCCGACCGCCCAACCGTTGACTGATTCCTATATACCCCCTTCAAACTTCGTTTGGCGGGGGTATTAGTATACCCAAAGTAGCATGAACGACTACTTCTTACGTGAAGCCTACAGAAGCCATGTGCAACCGCAGCAGGCCTGGCTTCCATTCTTAGAGCCACCTGTAGTTTGTTTAATATTGATTCATAATTAGTCTCCAATAGATGTAACATGACTTCCATCATCATCATCATTACTCTATGTTCATATCAGTCAATCAATAATTTAAGATTTACCTTTCTCCGTTTGGATGTTAATATCATCGTGGCAGGATAGGTAGCCTCTAAAGGAAGCCTGGCCTGGTAGACTGACTGACATGGAACCTTGTACACAGCCTGACAGATTGAAAGAAACACATATCAAAATAGTATACAAATATTCAATATTTATGAGTGAGATAGCAAAACTATTTCATGAGGTGAAAGAAGCAGAGGTCTGTTCCATTCAGCAGAGCTGAGTTGAATATTACTACAGCGAAGTCGATTGGAATGCTGCATATTTCACTGAAATAAATAGTTTTTCCTTCTCATGAATGAAAAACACTGAATATTTGTTTTATAAAAAACACCAACAATTATTATTATTATGGGTAAGAGAGGAATTCCAATGCAAGAATTAATTTCATCTCAGTTCTCATACCTTTTAAAAAAATGTTTTCACTGCATACATACCAGTAATAACATCCCCTCCTGTGGTTATTTTGCAATCACTGTGCATGTTACTGATGTGAACGGATCCTGTTTGACTAGAGACTTCAGCTTTCCTGGCGTAGATGTCCTTGATGTGAATGGTACCTGATTCGGTTGAGACTTCAAAGTCTAGGCCCTGGAGTCTGTCTGCAGTCACTGTCTAATAATAATAATAATAATAATAATAATAATAATAATAACTAGCATATAGTATGCTTACCATAGTACAACTATATCAGAGCGTATACAAACTTAATAATACTTAACTTATACAATTAATAATGCATAACATAGCATTAATAATACATAATAAAGAATAAAAATTGCGTAGATGTCCTTGATGTGAATGGTACCTGATTCGGTTGAGACTTCAAAGTCTAGGCCCTGGAGTCTGTCTGCAGTCACTGTCTAATAATAACAATAATAATAATAATAATAATAATAACTAGCATATAGTATGCTTACCATAGTACAACTATATCAGAGCGTATACAAACTTAATAATACTTAACTAATACAATTAATAATGCATAACATAGCATTAATAATACATAATAAAGAATAAAAATTAACTTACTGAACATGAAGTTTGAAAGAAATGTAAGGGTTTAACTATTCCAGGAAGAGATATATTTTCAAATATTTCTTGAATTGGTCCGTGGAATTAGCTGCTTTTAAGACAGATGGGATATTGTTCCATTCTTTGGATGCAGTCATAGTAAATATACGATCGCCAGCTTTCAGGTTTTGGGGATGGTGAGAAGAAATGGGTCCCTAAAAGAGCGAAGATTAGGACAGGATGGGTTATGAAATGTCTACAGAATAAAAAGATTCATTGGGAGATCCAATTACAAACTAAATCTAAAGAAATAAAATCATAATCAAGCATTCTAATTTGCCAGACATGAAAACAATGTCTTGTTTATATATCTACATTTTAAGAAAAAAAAAATTAGAGACCAGCACACAATATGTTTATTGAAAGTGACTCTATAAATATCATTTGGCTAAGGCATTAGTCCGCAATTGCCAGTCTCCACTCAGGTGTTGTAGGCAGGAATTCCTTGAATGCTGTGAACACCAAACTTGGTAGCCTACCTAGAGTCAGAGCAATAGTGGAGCATCTTGTAGGGTGGATAGGAGCACCTTGTAGGTAGGATATGAGCACCTTGTAGGGTGGAAATGAGCACCTTGTAGGGTGGATATGAGCACCTTGTAGGGTGGATATGAGCACCTTGTAGGGTGGATATGAGCACCTTGTAGGGTGGATATGAGCACCTTGTAGGGTGGATAGGAGGACCTTGTAGGGAGGATATGAGCACCTTGTAGGGAGGATATGAGCACCTTGTAGGGTGGATATGAGCACCTTGTAGGGTGGATATGAGCACCTTGTAGGGTGGATAGGAGCACCTTGTAGGGTGGATAGGAGCACCTTGTAGGGTGGATATGAGCACCTTGTAGGGTGGATATGAGCACCTTGTAGGGTGGATAGGAGCACCTTGTAGGGTGGATAGGAGCACCTTGTAGGGTGGATAGGAGCACCTTGTAGGGTGGATAGGAGCACCTTGTAGGGTGGATAGGAGCACCTTGTAGGGTGGATAGGAGCACCTTGTAGGGTGGATAGGAGCACCTTGTAGGGTGGATAGGAGCACCTTGTAGGGTGGATAGGAGCACCTTGTAGGGTGGATAGGAGCACCTTGTAGGGTGGATAGGAGCACCTTGTAGGGTGGATATGAGCACCTTGTAGGAGCACCTTGTAGGGTGGATAGGAGCACCTTGTAGGGTGGATATGAGCACCTTGTAGGGTGGATATGAGCACCTTGTAGGGTGGATATGAGGACCTTGTAGGGAGGATATGAGCACCTTGTAGGGTGGATATGAGCACCTTGTAGGGTGGATAGGAGCACCTTGTAGGGTGGATAGGAGCACCTTGTAGGGTGGATAGGAGCACCTTGTAGGGTGGATAGGAGCACCTTGTAGGGTGGATATGAGCACCTTGTAGGGTGGATATGAGCACCTTGTAGGGAGGATATGAGCACCTTGTAGGGTGGATATGAGCACCTTGTAGGGTGGATAGGAGCACCTTGTAGGGTGGATAGGAGCACCTTGTAGGGTGGATAGGAGCACCTTGTAGGGTGGATAGGAGCACCTTGTAGGGTGGATATGAGCACCTTGTAGGGAGGATATGAGCACCTTGTAGGGTGGATATGAGCACCTTGTAGGGAGGATATGAGCACCTTGTAGGGTGGATATGAGCACCTTGTAGGGTGGATAGGAGCACCTTGTAGGGTGGATAGGAGCACCTTGTAGGGTGGATAGGAGCACCTTGTAGGGTGGATATGAGCACCTTGTAGGGAGGATATGAGCACCTTGTAGGGTGGACATGAGCACCTTGTAGGGTGGATATGAGCACCTTGTAGGGAGGACATGAGCACCTTGTAGGGTGGATATGAGCACCTTGTAGGGTGGATATGAGCACCTTGTAAGGAGGATATGAGCACCTTGTAGGGTGGATATGAGCACTTGTAGGGAGGATATGAGCACCTTGTAGGGTGGACATGAGCACCTTGTAGGGTGGATAGGAGCACCTTGTAGGGTGGATAGGAGCACCTTGTAGGGTGGATAGGAGCACCTTGTAGGGTGGATATGAGCACCTTGTAGGGTGGATATGAGCACCTTGTAGGGTGGATATGAGCACCTTGTAGGGTGGATAGGAGCACCTTGTAGGGTGGATAGGAGCACCTTGTAGGGAGGATATGAGCACCTTGTAGGGTGGATATGAGCACTTGTAGGGAGGATATGAGCACCTTGTAGGGTGGACATGAGCACCTTGTAGGGTGGATAGGAGCACCTTGTAGGGTGGATAGGAGCACCTTGTAGGGTGGATAGGAGCACCTTGTAGGGTGGATATGAGCACCTTGTAGGGTGGACATGAGCACCTTGTAGGGTGGATATGAGCACCTTGTAGGGTGGATAGGAGCACCTTGTAGGGTGGATAGGAGCACCTTGTAAGGTGGATATGAGCACCTTGTAGGGTGGATATGAGCACTTGTAGGGTGGATATGAGCACCTTGTAGGGTGGATATGAGCACCTTGTAGGGTGGATAGGAGCACCTTGTAGGGTGGATAGGAGCACCTTGTAGGGTGGATAGGAGCACCTTGTAGGGTGGATAGGAGCACCTTTTAGGGTGGATATGAGCACCTTGTAGGGTGGATATGAGCACTAAACCAGAATCCAATAGCATCATCATATTTCCCAGAATGAAGACTTACCCCATTGTTCCTTGTGTCAATTTTCCCACTTCCTTGTAAAGCTGTAAGGCAGGTGATATTTCCACTGGCTGACTCAACTTTAACATGGGCAGACTGACATGGAGAGAGAGAGAAAAAAAACATAACAGAAGATAAAATAGCTGTACAAATCATTAAACAGAAGAACTTGATAATGATAACTAAGGAGAATTTTCATTCATGCAGGGAGTATAACAACCTTGGTGCTAATACCCATTGCAGGGGACTTCGGAATGAAATGCCTGAAGGGCAAAACACCCGGACAAGGGTGACAAGGAAAGTAATATGTCAAGACAGCCTCTCAACTTTCCTCCCAGAACACCTTCCTGAGATGCTATAAGGCCATTCCCTTTTTCCTTTCAATACTGACCAAAGGTAGACAATTTTGTTGCCGAGAAGCCTGCATGTATTTGCAAATAATTGTTTTAATGCTGCACTGACTAGATTCAAAGCAGAGTTACTGACCTTTGAATACAGTAACTAGAAAAGTGTAAATGATGAAATGATATAGTATCAGTTTCATATTTTGTCCCGTAAACTGTCAAATACCACACGAATAAATAATTGGTTTGGACTGTATAATTCCCTATGTGGGCCCAATTCAGGGCTAATTACTGGCCTTTCTAAACATTTACAACTAGCAGTCGATTTGTATTACTCATGGGGATAATCATCTTTACATGCTCACTCAAATGTATATTTTTTATCCCTACAACCCCCCCCCCCCAAAAAAAAAAAAAAAAAAAAAAATCCTAAAAGAATTAAACCAAACTTGATAAAAGCAAAATCAAGCATATAAACATAATCCACATTCATATATTTGCTTCAGTTTATTCCAAAGGACATACCTGTAGGTGGATAATCAACCTGTCATCTAGTACAATGCAGTTGTAAATTAGTCAGGTATACCCTATATCAAAAGAATATTTGTGATTTTTCGGTGAGATTTTTCTTCAAACCATTGCAAAAAGTGTACCTACACAAAATTTAATAAAACTGCTTATCACAACCCCTCCACATTCTAATTCTGCCCCTCCCATTTCCATGTAGGAATATAAAGGACTTCTTTCTCTAAAATTACCTTCATGCTCTTGAGTGAGATGTTACCCTTGTCAGTGTTAATATAGCACACTTCATTCTCCAGGTTTTCCACGGAAATATGGCCATCATGGGTACTTGACACATCAATATCTATGGGAAGAAAGTGAATAACTACAGTATCAACAAGATATACTGTAAGCACTTATATACAAGCTGATCTGAGATAAGCTTGTACTACAACACAGCTTTACCTGTTGAATAGGCTTCAATAGGTTTTGTTTCTATTAGCAGGGATTGGTCCAGTCTATATCATTCATACATGAGAGAAAAATAATTATTTAAAATTTTACTTTCAACTCTGAAACCCCTAATGTGTAGCAGAGTTAAGAGTTGAAATGTCCCTGAATCAGGTAATCTAGTAAATTCAAGTACCGTAAATTAAATTTTGCTTAGACCAATTTTGGTGTCCTGTTTTACATTAGTGTAGGAGTGAATTCTTGTAATTGGCGTTTGCCTGTATTAGAGTACTAACATTGCATAAATATTCACCAAATGTTGAGTGATAAGTACTGTTAAAATACAACAGAAAAAAGGGAAAAAAGGGAAAAGAGGAAAACTGGTACCATAACAACTGCTTTAATTATTTCCTTTTTTTCTTCTCTCCTTCTTCTTGTTAAAGTGCAATTTGATATAGTTTAATATTCATGAATTCTAAGAGTAAACTACATCTAGCTCTTTCCAACAAAACAGGAATATGTTTGTACTATCGACATAGAATCTACTACAAAATATTGGCATGAGAAATCTTTAAAATGGATATTATCCATTTAAATAGGGGGTTTGGCTCTTTATTTTCAAATGTTGGCAGTTTGTAGTTTTTCGTGATCAAAATATGCATCAGAAAAAAAAACAACAAAACAATCAAGCCTGGCTTAACAATGACACTGTCATTTCTAAAACTTTAAAAGAAATTAGATCTATGTTAAGAAGGAAATGTAAAATTACCATAACAAGTTGGCACTTCAATAACCAAAGCTAATGATGATTGTACACCTGAGCTTTCAACATGTGAGATTTGGATGCCTTCTTTATCTGATGAGCATTGGATATTTGCAATTTCATCTGCAAATGATGATGGATCCAGTGGCAGTTCTGTATCCTTGGCAACCGATGCTAGTAAATGCACAAATACCCTGTCGCCTGCCGGATAATCATGAGGATTCGTAGGCACAATGCGAGCTGGAAACGGAGTCTCTTTCATCATCAATTTTCCAAAAGGTGTTTCAAGATGGAATGGCCACGACTTTACTTTCAATATATTGCAACTTGACTGGTCTGACTCACATTCACCATTGGCAGGCGCACTGAAGTGAATTCGACGGAAATTGGTCCAGGTGGCCGCCGAAGCTATAGGCGCAGAAGTCCTTACGCGCCCCGCGTCGTAAGCGAGAATTGAATAGTCTTGCACTCGATATGTCCTTACGATTTTCATCTTATTCTGCCTTTGACTAGTTGATTTTCTCGTAGAAAAGGCGACATTACCCATAAAGGAATATCGTAGTCTTTTGATTCCCGAAAGGAGTGCCATTTTTATGCTCGTTCAAGGCAAAAATGAGCAGTTATATCATCTGTTTATAAATCTGACGAGCAACGAGTTCGACGTTTTCTCATAAAACATGTTTACACTTTAATAGTCTATTTCCAGCCTTTACAAGGATATAAATGTGCCTTCCAAACAAACCTTCTATGGTACGGTGGAGCTGGCGGGAGTAAATTATAGTTTACTCGTTATCTCATACTTCAATACGTATCCAAATTTGCATTGATTTATACTGTAGTATAAAACTGTGGATTGTTTTAACAAACAACATAACAGCTCGGGACTTCAATTTCATATTTCGTTTCTCTGCTGATATTTTTTCTTCTTCTCAATATAAGTTTGCTTATATTAATTAGATCACTGCCCTTTTTCATTCTCATGAAAATGTCATAGTTGCCCCTCCCCCTCCCCCTTATTTGAGCATGAAAGTTGACTCCCAGATCCCATCTCCTTGATTAGAGTCAGCATTTTTCTTTGTACATTGCGTTTCTCATTTCTGTCACGCTTATTTATTTTTCCTGATCCCTCTCTTGTCGCTTTGTCTTCCTGCTTCTGCATCAAAATACATGTAACCTCATTTTCTCATACCATCAACCATTGTAGGGTTCATAGTGGCAGAGAGAGGTATTTGTTGTCTGCAATACCCCCCCCCCCCCCCCACACACACACACACACGCACGCACAATTAACTGAGCCGTTTTGTGTTGTTTTACTCTCTGACATCCTCCAATTCTCCAATTCTCTTGATCTTTCTCTCTCCCCCTTTTCCTTTCTTTCTTCATTACTATCAAGTGATATATAGCTCTCACTTCTCATGCTCAATCTTTCTCTCTACCTCTTTCTTTTCTGTCCTTCATAATTCTACCCAAATACTAAGTATGATGGAAATAAGCTATTTCCAGGAATGAGTTTTCCCTATGTTCCTTGTTTTATAGTTTACATTCTTATATAAACATATAGATTATAAAACAATAATGGCTGCCAGAGTCATGCTTATGCGTACTGCTGAGCCCTGGCCAAGGTATTGCCAATAGACCTCTTTGGTAATGTTGCAAATTTTATGCATACCTTTCAAACAAAGGTTGTTCTTGACAACCTGAAAGCTTGCCGGACATAGCAACAAATAATGTATGCAAACTGGATTCCAAGCATTGAGGCTCATTTATAAAATGCAGGTTCATGGAATAGCTCGTCACTAGGTGCTCAGAAAAGCCCTTTTAAATCCCTCAAATAAATGATACAATGGAAACCCACTATAACGAGGACCTTGGGACCATAAAAATGACATTGTTATATCAGGAATCTCGTTACATCGGAGCTCTTTATAACAAATTTTCCACTGTATTTCAATAGACGTGTCTACTAAGTGATTCAAATTTATGGATGTTTCTTTCCTGGGGACCTAGTAACGAGTTATTAATGAATGAACTACAATACTTGGAATCCAGTTTGCATACATTACTTGTTGCTATGTCTGACAAGCCTCTGGCAAGCTTTCAGGTTGTCAAGAACAACCTTTGTTTCAAAAGTATGCATAAAATTTGAATCACTTAGTAAACAGATCTATTGACTTAGACTCTTGTACGAAAAGGAAACCAGTCTCATTTCCCAGACAGTATGGCAATCATGACTTCAATAAAAATACACATATTATCCTGCAGATATCTCTCATAGTCTTTCCCAGCCATTTCGTCTTCACCATGCATTAAACTTCCTACCGGTATTTGTTTAATTACAGTAAGAGAATGAAAGAAAAACACCACAATATGCAATAATTTAAGAGTAAGAGTCTTTCTTTTTATTATAGGTCAAACAAAATCACAACATCAGATTTTTTTTTATAAGCATTAAAGTATACATCTCTTTTCATAATAAACAAATATGGAGTACATTGCCATCACAACAGCAGGTGCTCATTTACATAATATACAAAAAATATATGTACATTTACAAATATCTCATTTCAAATTCTCATCATGGAATACATAGATTCATTCAAGGTTCTGTCAAATTATTACATTCACAAGGTGATAAAATTAGGCACAAAGAATGGAAAGAGATTAATTACTCTGTCTCTTCCCAAGACAATATATACTTTCAAATTATGGTATGATAGAATATGACTTTCTCCCGATCCATTTTTTTCTGGAAAAAAGTACTAAATGCTTCCAAAGGGCACATATCTCTGCAAATAATAAAAAAATATATTTACACGCACAAATACTGGTTTGAAAAGAAATTTCTTTTTTATCAGTTGCATACATAATAGCACTGATAGTGCTGAAGGCATGGATTATTTATGGACAGAGAAAATTATAAAGCAGTTCATTTGGTCACATATTACACCACTCTATTTGGAGAAAATTTGAAATTTCATGTACACTACATCCTCATAAAATAGAGAAAGTAGAATGGCTATTTTGGTACTTCATAGACCATTGAGCGTATTCTTGTATCAGACTCTACTTCGGAAAAAAAATTATATCACTTTGGCAAAAGTGAAAATGGACGGGAGTAAATTTGACAGTGGACAGTAGAGCTGGACGGAGGTTATTTAGGAAATGTACACATCTTCACCTCTTTACAATAATGCATATATTATACAAACATAATATCTCATCGCTGGAAATTTTGTGCAAAATGTGCATGTAACTTCAAATCTGTACATAAATACATATCTTAGTTGAAACACAAGATCTATCCATATTTGTATTTTTGTCATATCATAACATTAATCCCATATAACCATTAATTTCATCTGAACAAAATTTAAAGAATATAATATATACTTTATGAAAAACAATCTTATGTTCTATAGTGTCACATATTTTTTTATAAACTGACTGCATTCATAAAGCAATCACAGCAATGATTAAAAAAGAAATCAGTTATCTCTCTCTCTCTCTCTCTCTCTCTTTTCCTTTTTCTCTATCTACCTGTCTTTCTAACAAATATAAATTATCAACTGTCATCTCTCTTTTTCTTTCTCGCTGTCTTTCTAACATATCGCACAAATTCTCAACTGAACTCATTTCTTCCCATAAATAAAGTCTAAATATAATCTAAACTTTCTTATTTCATTTCTAGTTCATCAGGGAATAATTTTCCATTCATTGTATCCTCCAAAATATGAATACCCTTATAAAATTGGAGAGGGTATACACAGCACACACAAATGTTAATTTACAAAATCTTGGTATCATGTTGTATGTGCTTAATATATTTACAAGGCATTAAAAACATAACTATTATCTGTACAGTCATCAGAATAAATCTGCACTATGTACATATCATCATCAATATTTATATATACGTATCTCTAGACACATTTGAAATCATTTACTGTAAAAGTGGAAATTTTCGCGTGATTAATTTTTCGCGCTCGGCTGAGTAAAGTGAATTTCGCGTGTTTTTAATTTCGCCGATGCGCGAGGCTCATGGGCAAAAGAAAACATAAACAAAAATATTCGCGTGTTTTTATTTTCGCGCACATTTCATGCAGCGTGAAATGCGCAAAAATTTCCACACCGCGAAATATTCCACGTTTACAGTAATCCTTACAGTGCAGTTAAAATAAATTCCAATGAAAAGTACTTGTGAGGGAATTCAGATCAGGGAAAGAATTTGTACAAAATATTGAACAAAGAATATAAAGGCATAATCACATTTTCTTTCATTCTTTACTTATTAAAATGCCCTGTGGATAAAGAGAGTTACATTTCAGATGTTAGTGTAAGACTTTATTTTTCCAATCAAAATTTCAATCAAAGATTTGATTTGTTACCTAAAACTCACAGCTATATTTAACAAAAACTATTATCTACTGCTTGTATCATATATCTTTGAACATGTGATGTGAAAATTATGTAAATAAACATTTTTAAATAGTTTAATATGAATACTATATCCAAGATATATGATTGAAACTTAAAAAATAAGTTTTTGTTAGAGAAAAACTGCAGTCCAGATATAGTCATTCAAGAAATTATTGCTTCATGCAATATTAACCCTGTCAATACCATCATAGTCTGTTACACCTCTTATATACCACATTATCATTTACCAGTATGCCTCTTCATATGCAAGTAAACACTAAAGAAAATGATCAGAACTCCATATGAAATAAGCAGTAATATAAGAAATGCTTGACTATGAAGCAAAAAAGAAGCGCACATATCTGATATGGTATAATGATACCTTTTCAAAGGTATAACCCTTTGAAGCTGCTCCTACCAAACAGCCAGAGGCATAGGCAAGCATTCCTTAAAAAGAGTGTAAGCATAGTAACCTCAGAAATGCTCAGTCATCCAACCCACAGAGCAGGGCAACACCCCTCTTGATCCAGTGTTCTACCGGGCGGTCAGTGGGCAGATGAATGGCAAGGACAAAGTTGGTAGAGTGACCAGTGGTGGACAGGGTACCTCTCCTCTCGCTGGTCTTGTACAGGGGGCTGATGTAGTCCCCTTTGGACTTGAAATCAGCTTTTATGCCTGTGGGAAGATAAGGGATTAACCAGTATATAGGATTTTACCACAATGAGTCATTACTAAACTTAACAAGAGAAATCCATTTTGTTCAAACAGTTTGTTTTTCAAGAACAATATTGTATGCCATGTTGGTATTTTTCGGAGTTTCAAGCTTATCTTTTCTTTCCTTGAAATGTTCATAAGCTTTTGCTCTCGACTGTTTTTTATCTTCTAGATGATTCCACCGGGTCTGTAGAATCCTTTAAATATCAAGAGACTCTAATAAAATAATGTTAACCATACCTATTTTGAAAACAGATAATGAGAACAGATATCAAATGTGTTTTTAAATTATTATTTTTTTAGTCTTCAAACATGCTATATTAATGAGAGCTATATTACACTGAAGTCATTTTATTGAGAGTTGAGATATCTTAACTCTCAAGAAAATGACTTCAGTGTAATGGAGGCCTACATTTCTTTCAAGGCCGTACGCAGAAATTTTTTCCTGGGGGGGCAAGATGATCGTTTTCAAAGGAACCCATAACTTGAAGTCTAAAACCCGATTAAAAAAAAGTATGATTTTGAAATTTCTGGGGAGGGGGGGGGGGGCAACTGCCCCCCTGCCCCCCCCCCCCCCCCCCCCCCCCCCCCCCCCCCCCCCCCCGCTGCGTAATGCCTTGATTTCTTTAACCCTACAAAGGCCTCTTCTTTTCGGTGACCTCTCAGTCAGTGAGGTCTTGGGGGCTACGGAGTGACCAAAAATCATGAAACTTGGCATATATAGGTAAACTACACTCCACTTCCCTGGCCTCTTAGAATATAACGAAGAATGAATCATCGTTACCTGGTTTGATCCAGATGATTGGCACAGAATCAAATAGAACCTTGGGTAAAGACTCTCCTAGCATGCCACTGTAAAACAATGAGAGAGAAAAACAAAATGATATCATTTGTATTCTTCATTGTTGGCATTTAATCACACTTTTGTTCACACCTGGTAATTGTAGGGTATACAAACTAAATAAGGAGACAATATTCAAAATGCTATTTATAAGCAAAAGATTACGGATTGTGCAGTAAATCAAATAGGACTATTAAATAAAAGAACATTTTCCATATCCAAGCAAAATTCAATCATCAAATGCAATAACAAGTATAAAACAAACCTGATATAATGTAACTGGTCTCCTTAACAACTATTATTAACTAACAATTATGTTTTAGTTACAATCATGTTCTTCTTTGGTATGGAATGTATAAAGTCTACACTGTTTTGGATCAATACTCACCGTTTTCTGTCCCACCTAGCTCCATCCAGGAAAAGTCCATTCACATAAACACCATCTTCAGGAGCTTTGTCAGCTGTCTCTGAAGGCAGCACCTACATATGTGAAAGAATTACAGGATAATATTATCACATTGGAAATGCTTTCAATGTTCATTTAACAAACATCTTGATTGGCTTTCAACCCAATTACTTTCAGGCCCAGTATAAAGATAAACATTTATTAAATCTACACAAAAAATAGAAATCACACACATAAATAAATTTTAAAAGTAATACATGTATCTCCATTTGAAATGCTCAAAACACTTATTATTCATTATTCTAGGATCTGTGATTTATTTTATCATTAAATGCTTTTATAGCACAACTATAAAAAAATTAGTAAGAAAGCTATCTTTCTACAGCAAAATCAAAGCAATAGCCTATAAGCATCATCATAGCAGCTGTTTATAATTCAGCTATTACTACAACTTGGTAACGAAGATACTCACCTCAAACTGGAAGCCGCATTTGTCAATGGGGATGGTGTATTTCCTTGCGTAGTTCTGCATGGCTCCCGTAAGGAAAGCCTGTGTGAAGAAGAACCCAGACAGCCAGAAGATCATAGGCTTGCCATCGTCGTACCAATCCTGCAGAAACTTCAGCCTGGCCAGGAAGTCATTGATGTAGCTCCCCAAGGGCTTCAGACTTGGGTAGGAACGTTTGGCCCACATCTCTGGCACCTGGAGAAAGTAAAGAGGACAAGATACCAATTTAGCGCAGTTATTCTTGACACATTTCTCACTTCCAACATAGCGTGTGTCTAAAAAATGTGAGAGAAAACTGGGCAATCTTTCAAATAGACTCCAGACTGTCAAGTCTGACAGTATGTGATTGATCATTGATCACTATAACTTCATTGATCAATAAACCTTTACTACCAGACTATTAGTCCCAAGTTTTGCATTTTCAACTTTCTCTCTCAAATTCCGGGAAGACATCAAATTGTGATTTGTTTTGCCACGAAATGTCTTTCATATTTTGTAGCTTATGAAGATTTTGAGTTGTGCACAGGTCAGGTCAGGGAGATGACTAAAACTAAAGCAGTATTTCCATTCTTATGAATCATTCTTAGAAACACTTTTTTTCCATGAAGTTTTTAATGTGATACTTTGATTGTAACCCCATTGCCTTCAGGATACACTATTATATTAAAGAGGCCATTTATTTCTTAAAAGAAGTGAAGTGCATGCAATGTATAAAAAGACCCTAAGGTCTTTCTTCTCCTTACCTTTCCAATGAGTAGATTATGAGCTACACCCTCCAGATTCGAGGACATAACAACCAGACCCTTGATGGCCTTCTGCAGATTGAGCAGACTGCTTCGGATGGTTATCAAAAGTCTAGGGAAACCAAACAAATCAATAATGATAATAAATAATAGTCTACCTACAGTGCAATACAATTATAAAGCGCTTTTAGTGTTTTCATTTAAGAATTAAGGACACTGAGTCGCATGAAAATAATTCTAAACTAGATGGGATTTAACATAGCTTTGAAAAATTCAAAAGATAAGTTCTGATGCATATCACAAACACGTCCACATATACAATTAAACACTTAAATGAAGATAACGTAAACTTGTATGGAGACAATGGGAGTATGATTTCATAAATCTGATCTTGATCTACAGATTGGGGGAGGGGGGGGGGGGGGATAGTAATGATTATACTTCAGAAATGAAAGTAACTGACAATAATGTCACAGGGATGACATTCTTATCAGACAAATTCACATAACTATGTGAATAAGATGCCTGTAAACTTACAGTACTTAAACAGGTTATAGAAGACAGCTATGGAGATGAATTCCATTCAAAATGTAATAATTAAAAAATACTTAGGTTTATCACAGGTCCTTAAGGTAGCTCAGTGAAACGCAATGGCGCATAAAGACGCAGGAAAGACACAAAGAGGAAAATTGCTGATTTTCTCTGTGCTTCTAAAATTAGAATCAGACATATCTGAATTAAAGTTTTTATATTAATTTGCTTGAAAGCGTTCAGAGGTAAAATACTAATTCTACATCCTAATATTTTGCTTCTGCCTCTTTATAATAAAATTTTGATTTTGAATAGTTTTTTCATATGCATCTTTCCTGCGTTTTTATGCGCCACAGAGTTTCGCTAAGCTAGCTAACTTAAGTGCGACTTACGTGTTAAATCTCTCCATCTCCTGCACTAAGACTGTGTTCATGCTCTCATTGTAGGTGACTGGATACTTGTTCAGACCTGCCTCAATGTCAAAGTTTTTAGGAAGCTAGAGGAACAATAATGATCAATAAATATTCATTACGAATATTCCATTCACATGGAGTGCACATAGAAATAAACTTAAAATAAAATTATTATAACTTCCTGTCTGCAATACAATTATACAAAGGTAAACAAATTATATTAATAAAATCAACAAAAAAATATAACACCAATACACCCCCCCCATTGTTAATTTCTATTGCACAATTCATTAATCAGCATAATATACATACAAAAAACAATTTATGAATTAGATTAAAGTGAAAAATTATGCAATATGTTAATATATTCCATTAATTGGGCACAATATACTTAATATTACTTAATGAGCCTGATCGGTTAGTCACGGATGGATATTTGACAAATGTTGGAAGTTTGAAGGCCTGTACAAAATGAGCATTTAATTGAAGCAAGGTATATTACATTTCATTGTGAAGGGCATAACTGTAAAGTTGAAATTTGATAAAAATTGCCACGGTCGCCTACTAAAATTATAAGCCATAAACTACTCAATGTCACAGACGGACAAAATGCCTACTCTTAACCGATCAGGCTCTAATACATTGAATATCCATCACAAACACCATGAATGTATGATAGACTACTGCTCTCTGTCATATTTTTGTCTCCCTCAAATGATGCGAGGAGTAACTGAAGGAACTAGAAGGCTGACCTTGGAAACGATGTCTTTGGCGATGTCAGAGAGGATGTTGTCTGTAGAGCCGCTGCTCCCTCCCATACCCTTGCCTCCCATGGTTAGGAGGATGTTGTCAAAGAGAAGTCTGGTTTCCTGCAAGGACTTGGAGATGTCTACATTGTCATGCATACCAAAGACCTCAGGGACCTGAGTTGTTGGCAACTCCTGTAACATATCCAAGAAGAAGAAAAAACAGTATTAAAACGAAACACTACACTGCATTAAAAAAAAAAAACCTATAGGACCCTTCACATCTCAGATAAAATTTTATTTCACGATTCATATATCTTTAAAAAATAAGAGGAACAATGGAATACATACACCATTTCTGTTTCATTGAGAAACTGAATGAATTTTCTTCTATGTGCATATAAATCTTTCAAAATATATATTATCAAGATTATTTTCTAATCCTTGATTCAATGATATACCAGGTAGTACATTTTCACATCTTTTTATTAATTGAAAATGGAAGTGTTGAAATGTCTTATAAATAACCATAATACTTGGCCATTTAGCAGGGTAAAAACAACAAGAGCCCCAGGGGGCACGACGCTCACCTGAGGTGGATCAATTCACATCTGGTGCATGTTCTCTCTAGCACCAATGTAAAAAGTTTATGGATGGCGGACAACTTGCCCCACCCCCCACCATGTTACCCCCACAGACCCCCTATAGGGCCACCCAGAAAAAATTCATGAACAACTTTCATTTTTTGTCTATAGAGGTATCTCCATACACAATACCAAGTCTGAGCTATTCCTGGTTCTGGAGAAGAAGATGTTTGAAATTTACATAGCTTTTACACTTGTGGGCCCTCCCCCTGGGCCCCCTAGGGGCCACATGTACCATTTTAGCAACTTTGGATCCCCTACCCCTAAGGATGATTCCTACCAAGTTTGGTTGAATTCCGATCATGTGTTTTGGAGAAGAAAATCAGAATGTACATTTTGCCTGGCAGCGCCCCCCCTCCAGAATGTTACCCCCACCATTTTAGCAACTTTGGGTCCCCTACCCCTAAGGATGATTCCTACCAAGTTTGGTTGAATTCCGATCATGGGTTTTGGAGAAGATGATGAAAATGTAAAAAGTTAACGGACGACGGACGACAGACAAATTTCCATCGCAATAGCTCACTTGAGCCTTAGGCTCAGGTGAGCTAAAAAGACAACTCCTTTCCTGTTTCACACACTTCTACCTTTGGACAAAGACCACATCAGTACCAGATTCTTCCAGATTACAAATTTCTCAGTATACCAACCTTGATGAACTCTACATAGCTCTCATAGGACCCCTTAGGTGGTGAGTGGTAGTCTCCGCTGGGTGAGAACTTGTACTTGGGGTCGTTGACGATGTCTGGGGTGTAGAAGTCTGCCAGGATTGTCAGGAGGCAGCGTCGATCCCATTCCTGGGTGACCCTACCCCCGTAGTTACACTCCCCGGTCAGGTACGTGATTGCGGCGTACTGTACCTCATCGTAATCATTGACAAACATCTATAGGATTAAAAGTGACAGAAGCCAGTTATCAATAAACAAGAATGGTATTAACGTTGTAATGGTCCCTGAGATTCTACATTAAGCCAAGGAATCTGGTTGTTACAATTGGCTTCAATGCCAATCCCCATCTCTATCTCTATAAAGTATTTTGTCAGACATGTAATACATGCCCTATTATCTTGAAGGCTATTGGATTGACAATGTGATGGATCTTGAAACACAGGTTCCCCATACCTTTTTGTCTTTGAGGCAATCCCATGAAATGTTTCCCACATGACACAGGCCCAATTTTCCTTATTTCATTAAAAAAAAAAAAAAAATCCTGGAAATGTTACTTTCTGTTATCGCTGTATAGTGACTCCACAACAAGTTTTTTTGTCAAAAGCTAGAAAGGTTTGTCCTAATGTCTTGTATGACACACAAAACATCAATATTTGACAGCCCTGTTCGTATCAAGTGCAATTCATTCTTCGTAATTCACATGCAATTACCTGTAGTTGCCTGATACTGATACGAAGGTCAGACTCGTTGAAACCATAGGGAATGTTCCAGCCCAGAGGACCAAACTTTCGCCTCTCCTGAACCAGGGCATGGAAGAAACACAGGCCAAAGAGAAGCTTCTCCCACACCTAGAAGAAAAAAAAAATGCAACAAAACAAATTTGAAGTAGTTAAGTCATATCCAACTCATTGCTACAAGTATGAAGAGCAATTTAGCTACCTGATGCCAAATTCATAGTACATCTACTACCAATAACTAATCATGTACATGTAGGCACTGATATTTCTGTATGCTCTTTATCTCTAATTTTCCTTTTTCACATTAACAAACGGGAAACTATGAATACATATTTTCATCACAAATTATCTTTCTGAAAGTCCTAAAAATGGGAATCTTACGACAATACATTGTCCCCTCCCATTTAAGAACAATCATCACAAATAAACTTTCAAATTCTGAATTTGTAATTTTTTTCCTTCATATCTGAATTAAGCAAAAATTACCTTCATGAAAGTACATATCACAATGAATATACCCGTTTCTCTTTTTAGAAAAGGATAATATACAGCAATTATTTCATGAACTCACCAGTTCTTTTCCTGGGCATGAGGCATAGAACTCAGGGTCACTGATGGGATCACTGATGTAGGACTGTAGAAGGTTCATCCTGAGACCTGTAGGGGGTTCGTTGGTCATCTTGACTCCATTCTGAAGAACTGTCACTGGGAACTAGAAGATAATCAACAGCAAGTCAGAGAAAGGTTTTATAATATGTAGTCTGAGGAAATTCTGTATTATTGATACATCTACGTGGAAATTGATAAACTACATTGTATGACTGACAGGAATGATGATGATGATGATGCTGATGCTGCTGCTGACAATTATAATGATATTCCACTCTGGGCCAAGTATGGCAAATGAAGATCAAAGTTTTGAAAAAGAACCTAAGTGCTGGAACAGGGATTCAAACCCTGTGTCTTGTGATCCAGTCATGTGATTTATCCACTAGACCACAATACCTCTATCCCACAATACAGACACATTATGAAAGTATTTCTACATGAATTCAACAGACAGCGGCATACCTTGCCTGAGGGGTAGCTAGTAAGCCACAGCCTGAATTCAGGGTTGACATTCTCTGGACTGAATTCCTCACAGAGCTTCTCCAGGGCCGGCATCCAGGAAACAGCAAGATGGCAGTTCTGCAGTACAACCCATGTCCCCTCCTTGATAGCTGTGGCAATGAGAGCTGCAGCCACAGGGCCCTACAAGTATTCCCAGAAAAGGAATTGTGAGTCACAATGTTTTTAGTTTCACAAGAAGTGACACTGATGTGCATACGTTTTGAAAGAATGTCATGTAACGCGTCAGATAGAAAAAATAGGTGATCAACTTTCCAAGGTGCCAATGGATGTAGAATACATGATTTCCTCAACATACCGTACATATAGAGTAGAAGTCAATTGGAAGCACTTGTCAATGAATCTATACTATTGTTGTTTCTTTCTTGTAGTTCCATTTTCTTTGTCACATTATGTACAATTAATTTCATATTCCAGTTTTTACTAGAAGAAAATAATGAATTAAAAGTGGACTGATGTGAATTTCTGAAATTGAATATTCCATGTACACCTTGAGATAGGAAAAGATGTAATTATATTAATTCATAACAATACTATCTTTACAGTATGAGAAAGATCTTTACAGGAATATTCAGTTACAATTGTCAATACGACGATTCTGTGCACTATAAATCAGTCTCAAAATCTGCCTTCTATTTTTGTATTATTGGACTGATTCCCAGTTATATATTATTACTAATGCCAAGAAATTTATTTTTCTTATACTTCAAAAGAAAGAACAAAAATATCTTCTCACCTGTCCCTGTCCGAGAGAGATAGCATTGAACTTCTCTCCACTGAATCCTTTATCTCCAGCAAATTTGAGGAGGGCTGCCATGGGGTCAGCCCCAGGGAAGAGCACGAAGATAAGGGGCGCACAAGCATGGGAGTCAGTGAAACTTTTGGCCAGGTCAAAGGGTGGTGGCTGGACAAACTTCTGACCAAGCTTGCTGACAACAAAGTCTGTCACCAGCGGCAGGACCTATAATGAGAAAATACAAAAATAGGTAGAAAATAATCAATATCTTCGCATTACAACTAAGATAGAGTACCAAAGTGTGACGTCATACCGGCCAAGTTGTCAAGGTTGCTGGTTCCAAACAATTTTGTGCTAAACAATGGATGATCACACCAGTGCCAAACACTGGATTTGCCCTGCTCCAGCCCGCTGCTTGAATGGTTTCACGGTGAACCTCATGCACAGGCTCAGTATCCCGGACGCCAAGCGAATATGACGTCAGCTCTTCGGTACTTTATGCCCACACTGAGTTACTACCATGCCTTATAATAGATCATTTTTCACATCATTTCAATTACCAAAATTTGCCTAACATAAAAAGGCTTTGTTCAGTTGTTGGGAATGCAAGCTACATGAGCAGAAATACAGAATATCTGATAATCCAGAAAAATACATTGAGTAATCCCAGACTTCATCTTGAAAATAAAAGTGAAAACACAAATGTGGATCATACTTCGGAAACTGTTCTTCTCTATATTATTCTTCTATGCTAGATCAATCATTCTTCACAGTATGTATACCTTATCTGGTCTGAGGCACCTAACAACAATGGCTCTCTGGAAGTCGGTCAGTTTATCCTGCCAGGGGGCAGGGAGTGACTCACGGTGAGGCTCCTTGCTCTCATAGAACGTCTTCCACTCTGCCACGGTGTCCTGGAAGTTATCCCTGTTAAATATACAATGAAGAACACTCCAAAATGAGATTGGAATCTGATGGAGACAGACAAGTGGATGTAGAATTCTGTAAAAGTGTCCAGACTTCTGTACTACTGGGAAATCCCACTGAAACAGTATCATAACTAACACTTCATTAAACCCACTTGTCAAATCAATGTATCTTTTTTAGGGTATGTTTAATAAGAATGATATAAATTACACAAATGTACAAGTATAAAAGCAGCAAAAGTACAATCGCTCAACAATCTGAGTCCATACCTGGTGCATTTCAGAAATTTAAGAGCCTCTACTGAATAAATTTTGAATGTGTTGAATGGAAAGAAGAAATACTTCAGCTCTAAAGAAGATATTTTCTTGATGAGTTAATACTGACCTGAATCCCTTGAAGGCCGGCATGTCACACATTCTGCACAGCTCGTCCCAGCTCTTGTCTGAAAGCCAGGTCGAGTCTGGGTTCTCCAGCTTGTTCTCTAGACCTACTCCTCCAGTCAAGAAGAACATGGACTCGGTTTGGTCCATCTCCTTCTTGTCTCTGTAAAACATTAGATCAAATCAAAACTTTAAATATTAATGAGTGTTCTGAAAAACACATTTTGGCCTGCTTTCCATCTCCAGGATACCAACTGAAGTGCCATATAGCGATCCAATGATGAGGAGAAGTTTTCAGTGAAGAAGTTATTTTCATGTCTTCATCAAATCTCAAATTGTGTTTTTCATTCAAAAGAAACATGTCCCCCTGAGTATTGCATTATTTGAGGAAGAGTTAGTATTTCATCATTAGGGTACTTCTTTTTGCCAAAGCATTTTGTTAGCTATTTGACATGGCTTTGAAGTTCCTATCTGGGGAATCTGGGGAGTGTTTTTATAAAGTTCTTTGTATCAAGCTCTAATCTCTATATTTTGAATGAACTGGGCTTAACTACGTATTTTACATCACTATTGCACTGAAAACAGTATTACAGCTAAAACAGTATTGCTTACTGGTCAATAGAGTTTATATGCTTCTGAGTACTGTCCTAAGTTTGTCATGTATATGTATTAGTTTTAAAATTGTTAATTTATATAAAATGTAACGAGACCAAAATGATGATTATATTATTCTTGTGATGTCTTTGTTACAAATCCATCTATTTTTAGTAATGAACTCATTTTCAAACCCATATTCTCTAACTTGCCTTTTAGTTCTAAGTTTTAAAATAAACACTCCAAGAATTAGTATACCATCACCATCAATCAAATATACTAAAAGATAACAAAATTAATGCTCCTGAATATTACCAGATTATCCTCATGCTTCAAAAAATTGAAGAAAAAAAAAATGAAAAATTCACATTGAATAAAAAAAAATGCTGCAGATTTTGTATGGAATTACAGAATCTGGAACTCAACAAGGACACAGATATCTTTGTGAGGGATGTTTGTTGATATCAAGCCAAAGTACAGAAATTGTCTACTGGTAAGTGATCTGATGTGCTTCACAAGACTTGTATGTATAAAATATTTCAGTTGCTGCAACAGTGTTCTCTTTAATGCCGTTTCTATGATTCACCAAAAAGTGCCCATCTATTACACCATTACTAGTGCTGCTACACTTCCCTTACATAAAATAAGTTTTAAAAAAATAATAAAATAAAAACACAAATCCATGAAAAAAGGCATTCAAACAATTTGTGCAAACCATTCTGTGTTAGTGCTTAGTTAATAAAGGAAGTTTCAAAACAGGTGAAAAAAAAATTAGAAGGGAATAAAATTGGTGAGTTTTAGGGATCAAACAAAAACCAAAAAATATAAAGGCAATGCATAGTTTGAAGGAAAAAAATGAAGTCAACATCTACATGCATCAGTAAATCAAGACAAATTATATTCTCTTTACGTAAGAAAAATTCAAGCAAACTGAAGAAAATTTGTTTCTTTTTCTTTTTTTGTATTTCATATTTTCAAAACTTTGCATTGCCTTTAAATACAAGCAGTTTGGTTTGGAGAAAACAACTTACGTATCTGGAGCGGCCCTGTATAATTGATGAAAATAACACATTTCGTATGAAGATATACATGTAGCATAGCAAGCATAAGAATGACATGCCAGATATGATGCAAACAAGACTTGATATGATTATGTGATTCATTTTTATGTGAGAAATCTACTTATATGTTGATAAAGAAATTTTATGAAATGAGATCTCTGAGTAATGAGACAGAAAAAGTTAAGAGCTTTTTTTTCATGAATATAATGTATGAAAACAAAAATATATTCATCATTTCAAGCTTTATATGCTGTTAGCTATAAGGACAAAAGGAAGCCTTAAGAAATGCAAAAGAAACTTTTTCTTCCTGCAAACCATCTTCAAATGTAAGGGCTATCTCCCTGTCAAAGAGGAAGGAATATTGATTGAGACTTTTTAAAATGTATCAACATTCTAATAGCATAATACTAAAAAATATTTACAGAAGGTATCTGTTCAGAAAGGGATGAATGATGTAATGATATATAATTGACAAAATTAGATGCCTTTTAATTAAAGGATAAGAAAAAACAATAAATGATATCTTTGAATGATGTATTGAGTATTGACTGAAATGACATAATGATATGATTGAAATATGATGGACAGGAATAAAGGAAGGAATAAATGGTATTTCTAAAGTACCAAATAGATCTCACTACTTACAGGAGGATGTTGATGCAGAGGAGATACGAGAAGAGCAGCTTATCCTTCTCAAACAACGAACGACAAACATTGCAGTAGAGATTGTAGGTGAAGTGGTCAGACAGGTATCGAAGACGCCTATCCAAAATTTTGGACTTGTTACTGTGGTATGGGGGAAAAAAAGAAAAAAAGTATCATTACTATTGGAACTACAATCCACACTACAGTCACAAAATAAAAGCCATCCTCGCAATTTGAAAACAAAAAGGATTCTGGCTGTAAAGTTAATCTCTCATTAAAAGAAAATGAAAAAATATTTCCATCAACAGCTGGACATTACTTTCTTTTAACAGCATGATAGTGGGCTATTACAAAAAATTCCAATTGTCCTTGAAACCAGATGAAAGTATTAATTCTTGTTTATATGTTAGAGGATCCTACATGTATGTTGAGCAAATGCCACTGTTACAGAAATAGAATACCTCATACTAGAACCACGAATCTATAGGTTCTCTTTGCATTAAGAAGCCCCCAAAACCTCTGAAAAAATAATGAAAGCTAATGGCTAACGAGAGGTCTGGGCCTTGTTTCATAAAACTTGTCATCAATAACAACTGCCCCATTTCTATGACAAATTTGCTCTCAGCCAATCAGATTCAAGGATTTCAGTAGCTTATAACAATTATTTCAACTTGCCATTGATAACAAGTTTTATGAAACGGGGCCCTGTAATCACTCTTTTGGCCTATGAAATCCCCAGAAGAAGAAAAGAACAATTACATGTACTTACCTGTCTTGGATGGAATTGATGTAGAGATTAACAAACCAGGTGAGAGAGTATTGGTACATGGGGTCAATGTTGGGCAGGTCAGCGATAGAGAAGAAGAGAACACTGGAGTGTTTGGCAATAGGACGATAACCTGCACGGGACTCGTTCAATTTTTTCTCCGTCTCTTCGGCCACCTTCTGTTTCTTTGAAATCTCATCGGACAAGACCTATAGAGGATAAACATGAATATCCATGGAAATAGTATTCTCCGCTTTTCTCATAGTAGAATTTAGAATGAAGTTTTAGACTTGACAATATCATGTATATCAAAGAGACGACAACATTGTCCATCACCACCCCCATTTTGTGATGCCATTCAGCCAATTAATGAACAAAATCATAAACAAACATTCAAAGCGTCAAATCTTCAGTTAAAATCCTCGTTTTTATTTTAATTAGGGTATAAAATCTCACCCACATGTTCAAACTTACAATGTATAGAGCCGTTTTTTTTTCACTGAAAGAAACAAAAAGAAACTACAAGGAAAACAAACAAACAAACACTGGTATTATTTTACAAAACATTTTCAATGCAGCAAAACTTGTGTTTTTTTTTTGAGCAGGACAAGATTAAGCAGAATTTAAGTTAACAAGAGACTCACCTTGGATGAATCTAGGACTAGGATGGCGCTTTCATCTTCCAGGATGTTGCCTTCTGAAGAGGACAAGGTTTCCAGGATCTTGTCTTCAATCTCCTTGAGCTGTTTCTTGTTAGCTGCACTCTGCAGGATCAACGCTTGTCTCTCCTCCTCAAGCTCGGGTCTTGAAGGAGAAAAAAACAAGATGTTCGAAAAGCGGTTACAATAGTGACTCGATTCTTGATAATTTTGATTATCATTGCTTGTGTTGTTTATAAAGTGCTTCAGAAGATGATCTCCACAGTGATAATGCAGGCGCAGGTAAACAAACCTAAAGTGCCCCCCTCCTTCCCCCAAAACAATTTGGAGTAGTGTCTGGTTATATGTGCTTAAAGTAATTAAAATGGCTGTAATTCTGTTTCACCTCCAAGATATTTGGTCAAAAACCATGTCTGGGGAAATGGACATCTAACCAGTAGCTGAAACAAACCACAATCCATCACATTAATATGGCAGCCTAAAGAATATCACTTTAATACTGCAAAATCAACTTGTCTTGAGTTTACTATTAAAGAGAAATGATTCCAGTGATTGCTGAACTATTACAGAATGTATAACTCGAAGATCCAATATAATTTAAACTTAAAAATAAAATAATAAATGGGCATTAGAATTTGACATAAATTGTCAGTATTTAGCAAGGTACAGTCCAACATGCTTTTGCAACCATCTGTATGGTATATATAGAAGACTACATTTCTTATGTCCTTGAGTGCGCTTTATAAAAAGGTTGACTGTAATCTCTTACCTCTCTTTAGCAACCACAATACCAAGGAGCTGGTCCTCTAGACCATCCTGAGTGATCATGAAGTTGAGTAGAGAGACCTTGACGGAAAGTTCGGGTAAGTAGTGAGGGTTACGGAGCTTGGTGGTGATGTAGAATCGGAAGTCCTGGGAGTACTCTATCACGCTCTCTCCGAGTTTGATGCAGTCCACACCACCTAAATTATACCAGGAGAGTAAAGGAAGTCATTATTAGGCTAAAATAGCAAATTCTATAGTCTTGTTATTACGTTTTCCCTTGATGATCATCTTTCCTCTTATCATTATTTTACACAACCATCAAATACTATTAGCAAATTAGAAATGTGCATTCCTCGTGCCGCGCAATGCGAAATGTATCCCCCGGCGCTGGCAGCGATTTGAAGGAGGGACAAAGACCCTCCCCCAGACCCTCCCCCATCCCCTCTCTCAAACAAAAGGATGGTGTAGAAATTGCCGCCAGTGGCCCGGAATATTGTCAACACCAGGAGCAGCATTACCAAAACGATTTGTGTAGATTAGAGTATAATGCATTTTTATAGAAAATTCAGAAGAAATATGACCTCAGAGCGCACATAAGACATCCACTAAAATATGACCTTTGATCCTATGAAAGACGGAACACTAGAGGCAGCATCACCAAAAACTGTAGAGGTGTAATCTATAATGGACCTACATACAAAATTTGAATGAAATCCATCAAGAAATGCAGAAGTAAGAGTGCACAAAAGGGACAAATGAGCTTTGACCCTATAAAGGACGGAACAATGAGGGCAGCATCACCAAACAGTAAAGATGTGTAGATTATACCAAGATACATCTCCATACAAAATTTGAAAGAAATCCATCAAGAAATGTGGCCTGCAGAGTGAACTCACGCCATCCCTTGAAGTATGACCTTTGACCCTATAAAAGACGGGACACTGGTGGCAGCATCACCAAAAACTACAGGTTTTTAGATTACACCAAGGGACACCTTCATGCAAAATTTGAACGCAATCCGTCAAGAAATGCAGAAGTAAGAGTGTAAGAAATGGAAAAATGACCTTTGACCCTATAAAGGACGGAACAATGAGGGCAGCATCACCAAAAATTAAATATGTGTAGATTATACCAAGATACATCTCCATACAAAATTTGAATGAAATCCGTCAAGAAATGCAGAAGTAAGAGTGCACAAAAGGGACAAATGAGCTTTGACCCTATAAAGGACGGAACAATGAGGGCAGCATCACCAAACAGTAAAGATGTGTAGATTATACCAAGATACATCTCCATACAAAATTTGAAAGAAATCCATCAAGAAATGTGGCCTGCAGAGTGAACTCACGCCATCCCTTGAAGTATGACCTTTGACCCTATAAAAGACGGGACACTGGTGACAGCATCACCAAAAACTACAGGTTTTTAGATTACACCAAGGGACACCTTCATGCAAAATTTGAACGAAATCCGTCAAGAAATGCAGAAGTAAGAGTGCAAGAAATGGAAAAATGACCTTTGACCCTATAAAGGACGGAACAATGAGGGCAGCATCACGAAAAATTAAACATGTGTAGGGTATACCAAGATACATCTCCATACAAAATTTGAACAAAATCCATTGAGAAATGTGGCCTGCAGAGTGCACTCACGACATGTCCTGAAGTATGACCTTTGACCCTATAAAAGACGGGACACTGGGGGCAGCATCACCAAACACTATAGGTTTTTAAATTACACCAAGAGACACCTTCATGTAAAATTTGAACAAAATCCGTTGAGAAATGTGACCGCCAGAGCGCACACAAGAGTACACACAAGACATCTATCAAAATATGACCTTTGACCCTATAAAAGACGGAACACTGGGGGCAGCATCACCAAAATCTATAGGGTTCCAGATTTTACCAAGAGACACCTTCATACAAAATTTGAACAAAATCCGTTGAGAAATGTGACCGCTAGAGCGCACACAAACTTTCCCCAAAAATATGGCCTTTTACCCTATAAAAGACGGAACACTGGGGGCAGCATCACCAGAAACTATAGGGGTCCAGATTTTACCAAGATACACGTCCATAGGAAGTCTGAAAGAAATTCGTCGAGAAATGTGACCGCTAGAGCGCACACAAGAATGTGACGCGGCGGCGGCGAAACGCTGCTGAATCCAAAGTATCCTCCGGCATACTGCCGGGGGATACAATTACCATCAGTACAGACAATGGCAAAAGAATCTAGATCCTTGCTCTAAAAAAAACATCAAAATGAGCACTTCATGATATCTTTGAATACTACATTGTTGAAAAAGGGGTCTTTCAGTACCATGCATTTTATCTACCTAAATCAGAAGGAAATACAGTCACATAAAGTGAAACATTAGCCTTGTTCACATATGACGCGGTAGACCACCTTAAAAAACCGCCATGGCAAAATAAAAGCCATTTTATATACATGAAGTGGAGTGAGAAAAAAGTAGCTGTGTGCAACAGAGGTCTCCATGTGTTCTCACTTATTTCTGTGCTGTAAGATGCAGAAATGTGAAGTGGACTATCCTCATGTAATGTTATTTTGCTGTTGCGTTTTTTTTAAAAGGCAGTCTACCACATTATGTGTGAACGAGGCTTAATGGTAGGATCCCTGATGGACAGCATACCCTGTTTGAAGGTTTGTTTGAGGAGCAACGGCTCCAAGGAAGGATCCAGCTCCTCCGCAACATTCTCCAGGAGCAGAGGGGTGCCAAACTGGATACAGTTCTCCAGGGTCCTCATGTAGTCTCCATCAGTCAGCTTGATGACCGACAGTTTGTTGTCCTTCTCGGAGTTCTTGACCCATTTATTGGCTTGACCTTGAGGGTCTATCATTAAAGGCCTGGCCAGAAGAAAGACAAGATTCCATTTCACTAATGCCATGGGTGAATTCTACTTTGCAGAATACATGTAGTCATCATTAAAACTTCATTATAAATGATAATGTTTCAATCTCACATCATGACCATTGAAGGCCAGATGCACAAATCACCACTTCATGGAACTAATCATCATTACGTAATTGCTTAATGAACTTGGCTTTAAAAATAATTTTGGTAGAATTAAAAAAAAACAAGATGAATGCGACTGCGTCTCCTATATGCCTCCGCCTAAATTCAGTTGATGGCTCAAACTGTTCTAGAAATATTTGATAACGAGGCTAAAAACCAATAATTTCATGTAATTTCATGTAAAATGACCTCTGTGACCTCTGAACTTTGACCTACTTACCCCAAAATCTAATCAGTTCATCTTTCTATGGGGATACATACGTGGTACCAATTTTGAAGTTCTCACCTCAGATAGTTCTTGAAATATCGCGGTAACGGTGCTAAAAACCAAGAACTCCATGTAATTTCATGTAAATTGACCTCTGTGACCTCTGACCTACTTACCCCAAAATCTAATCAGATTATCTTTCTATGGGGATACATACTGGTACCAAGTTTGAAGTTCTCACCTCAGATAGTTCTTGAGATATCACGGTAACGGTGCTAAAAACCAGTAATTCCATGTAATTTCATGTAAATTGACCTCTGTTACCTCTGAACTTTGACCTACCTACCCCAAAATCTAATCAGTTCCTCTTTCTATGGGGATACATACTGGTACCACGTTTGAAGTTCTCACCTCAGATAGTTCTTGAAATATCGCGGTAACGGTGCTAAAAACCAAGAACTCCATGTAATTTCATGTAAATTGACCTCTGTGACCTCTGACCTACTTACCCCAAAATCTAATCAGTTCATCTTCGTATAGGGAAACATACTAGTACCAAGTTTGAAGTTCTTACCTCAAACAGTTCTTGAGATATTGCGGTAACGGTGCTAAAAACCAAGAATTTCATGTAATTTCATGTAAATTGACCTCTGTGACCTCTGACCTTTGACCTCCTTACCCCAAAATCTAATCAGTTCATCTTCGTATAGGGAAACATACTAGTACCACGTTTGAAGTTCTTACCTCAAACAGTTTTTGAGATATCGCGGTAACGGTGCTAAAAACCAAGAATTTCATGTAATTTCATGTAATTTCATGTAAATTGACCTCTGTGACCTCTGACCTTTGACCTACTTACCCCAAAATCTAATCAGTTCATCTTCGTATGGGGATACATACTAGTACCAAGTTTGAGGTTCCTACCTCAAATAATTCTTCAGATATCGCGGTAACGAGAAGTGGGACGGACGGACGGACGGACGGACGGACGCACGGACGGACAACCCGAAAACATAATGCCTCCGGCACCCACCTTCGGTGGGCGGAGGCATAAAAAAGCCCCCCATAATGCTTAGAATTGACGAGACTATTGAATTGTGTGCTATAAAATGACCTATCATCTTTGCCAGGAATGGCATTTTCTGTTTGAGGTAGCACTCACCATCTCCTAGCATTGTCAACGATGACACCATTGTCGATAGAGAAGTTGTCTGTGGGGAGACCTGCAATGTTCCACGCTCTGATCTTGATGGGTTCACCCAGGGTGTTACTCAAAGAGAACTCTTTAGAACATGGAATTTTCTTCTCCTGCAGTCAAAAAGATATATGCCCAAAATTGCAATTTTAACCACTTTAGATAAGTAAATACTAGGTACACTAAACTACACTGATCGGAGGTATCCTAGCTCAGTGCATATGGCAATATTCTTCTTGGGATATCTCTGGCTAGAAACCATGTTTGGTATTCTAGTGCCTCCGGGTAAGGCATTCAACCTCATATAATCACCTAGTCCCTCTGATAGGACTTAAAAGTAGTAAGTCCCCTTGGTTGTTTACTTATCTATAAGCATATACTACTACTACTACTAACTACTACTAACTACTACTAACTACTACTACTACTACTACTACTACTACTACTACTACTACTACTACTACTACTACTACTACTACTACTACTACTACTACTACTACTACTACTACCACTACTACCACTACTACCACTACTACCACTACTACCACTACTACCACTACTACCACTACTACCAACATCACATCACCATTACTCCTAACAAAATCAACAACAATAGTATTGGATATTTTCTAAAGCACCACCCTCCTAGATCAAAAATTAAAACTATATAGTTGTATAAATAGTACAAATGCATTTTTGCACAATTCAGTCACAAAAAGAAAACCACATACCGCGCACATCTTGGTCCAGTCTGATGTACAAGTGTTTCTATAGGAGGAGGTGAAAGCCCCTAGGTAGGCTATGACACCAGATGATATCAGGACATCGCCAATCAAGTTGTCATAGATGTTCTGCAAATTAGCAGCTGCCAGTGTCCACCTGTATTTGCAGAGGATTCAATTACTTTCACAGTCATCTACGAAATACCTAAGCAAATGACATTGCCACGATGCTGTCAAAATAGTTTGATCTCACTGGAATCATATGAAACAGAAATAAATGTTTGTAACAAACAGTATGCTAATTGTGCATTGTCATATATGTTTTTAATTTTTTTTAAAATTTCAATACAACAGATTCTATTTCTAAGAAAGTTCTGGTTAAAGTAATTTAACCAGCAGGTTAAAGCATTTTCCATTTCCCAAGTGAATAATTTTAAATCTTTCCAATCTCATTTACATTGAACTATTTCAAGGTACACACTGTGCAAAATAAGAACAAGAAAGACTAAAAAATACACAAGAATCTAAAAAAGAAATTGTGGTGAACTAAATATTCTCATACCTCTCCTTCTCTCCACCAAGTCCACCGATGAGTTTCTCTGCCCTCTCCAGCTTCTTGGCACAGAGGTCCACTTGTTTCTCCAGCTGGTCCTTCTTGTCTGTCATTTCCTGGAACTGGTCTTTGAGAGCCTGCAGACGTTCTTCAACAGCTTTCAGCTCGGCTCGTTTGGCTGTAAGATGAAGAGGAAAACATGGATGTTATACTACAGATTCAGGTTTATGTAATCTCTATTTTTCTAGTATTGCTGGAGTTTGAGTGAAGGATAGATAGGAAATGTAGTGACATTAAAGAGGCAGAGAGCAGGAGACACAGATTGACAAAGAGGAAAAATACATCCAAGCCTTTGTGTCAGTATTTTTTTGTGTGTATGTATTTTTTTTTTATCAACACAATAAACTGACCCAAATACTGCAACAGATTGAACAGTGAATTGTAACTGTTCATAATATATCTTTAAATCCAATTGTACTTGGATATTAAAAATTAAAGCAATAAAATCTCATCCTAATGATTAACAAAATATTAAAGGGTGTAAGAAGAAGGAAAATATTGTAAGCCTCAGCACTCTACTGTCTTGATCATGTAGTGTCATTTAAACATTATGTTTCAAACACAATCAAGTTTAGCAAACAGGGGCAGATACAGCTTTCATACCATTCAGGACTGACATGGTGGTTGCTAATGACTCTTCTGCCTCCTTCAGCTTCTCTTTCTTTGGTGCGACCACCTTGGCCACTCTGTCGTAGACTTCCATAGCCGTTACCCACTTGCAGAGACCTTCTGCAGCTGAGGAAGCTTTGGCCACCTTGGCGGGATCAAATTCTGGGTTGGTCATGTATTCACTGCGGATCTTCTTCATCGTAGGCACCTGATCACGAAACACCAAAAAGAGATTGTTGAATATTAGACCCTCTAGGATTCTTCTCACTACTTAAAACAATGGTCTCAGAACCATGGGTTCAAAAATTCATAACTACTTCTTCATCATAGCCACCTAGTCAGCAAATACCAAAAGAAATAGTTGCATTAGAAATTAAAAGATTCTTATTACTATACACCAGTGGTCTCAGAACTAAGTGATTCCAAATTCATCACTACATGGAAATCAGTGGGATATTAACCTTGCAGGTACTGGAACTGTCTATAACCCAGTCCCCCTGATCTGACTTGAAAGTTGTAGGTCCTATAGTTACCATGTAGCAAAACAACATTTGAGCTGAATCCCTCAATCAAGTTTCTCATCAATAAACTATTACTGGTGACATTTCTCCTTCACTTACTGGGATGTTGTCCTTGTCGTAGGTCTTGAGCATGTTGAGGAAGTTCATGTCTCCCACAAGTTTCTTGGAGGGCCCCCAGTAGTCGAGGATCTTGCCTCCTGTCCCAGCAGGATCTGCGATCTTCTCCGGCTTGATGTCCTTCATCACACACACAGCGGACATCACAAGCTTGACGCCAGCAGGAGGGTTCTTCATGGTCTTCACTACAGCAATATCAGCAGGCTGGTAAGATCGAAAAATAGGATTAGGGTTAGGGTTACATTTTTAAAGTCTTTAAATATTATAGGAGTTAACCAGTTCTTACAGCATCGCACATTTGAATAGTAAGCAGATCTTTAAACCTATTCTCTGGCAATATAAATCTTATCTACTCTAGATAACCTCTTTTTTTGATTTGCTATATCAGTAGTTACATTGTATTTGTATTGCAGTATTTTTTACGCAGTAAATTGTTTTTGACCAGAGCTCTATTTTCAAGCTTTCCAGAGCTAAATCACTCATCGCTCACATGTATTTTTTTCACTGGGGTGTACCTGTATAATGGTGACTTTCTCACATTTGGAAGAGAGCTATATCAAAAAGCATTCTACTGTTTATCATCAAGACTTGTCAATACCTTGAGTGTATTGAGGGCAGCTAGAGCAGCCTCGAGGGCTGGGATAGCTTCAGCTAGGTCGCTCTCGCATTCATTCTTGAGGGCCTGGGCAGAAGCGGCTTGCTCGTTGGCAGAGGCTTCATCCCGCTTCACCACCTCACTAGTAGCCAACACTTCTACAGACTCCTTCTCTATCACCTGTAAATAATAATAAAACATTGGCATATAGGATGGAGTGGATTGACTGGCATCAAGTTAGGATGTTTCCACAATCGCTCTAGCAGCAACTACTCCAAGCCATCTGGTTTAGGGTTGCAATCAGGTTTTAGGATTGGTTTAGGGTTGGAGTTAGAGTTAGGCTTAGGGTTAGGTCCAGGGTTGAAGTTAAGAATGTGGTTAGAATAGTATATTGACTGCACAGTAATTAGTACAAGGTACAAAATATCCTGAAATTACCCCAATTTGTACGCACTTGCGCATCTGTTTTGGTGGACACGCTACTTGTTTAACAAGTAAAATCATACCGGTGTGTGCATCGTGCACTACATAATGACAGCATATAAAGGACAATTTTACTTGGTACAATGACCTTTATCTGCACATGTGCAAATTGTAATTACGAACTGGCTTTTTGTAGCCAGAGCATGTATCCTATAACCCAATTTAGGCCTAGATTATGAAAGACAAAGAAAGGAAATGATGTGATATGTAATGATAAGCATATAAAAAAGGTTCGAATTTGAAATGATGAACGACACTCCCTCTTGAAAGCAATTTTCCTTGATTATGCAAGAAAGTATTACTCGTACCTAATGCTTTTCGACAACATATTCCTCTGTGGTCTGTGCTAAGGAAGGGAAGTTCAGAGATGTGTAAAATGCATTTGCCTATGTCGCATGTAGTGCTACATAGTTTCACTTCACTATAAACCTAAAAAATATGTGGTATATTGTTTTCTCCAATTTATCACTATCCATATGTTTACATGTATTAGTTTGTCAAGCTCTAATGGACCAAAGCTAGCAAACTTCACCCTGATTACATTATTTACAAAACATAATGTACATGCGCATAAAATCCTATGTTGGAATTTGCCATTTGTGGTACTGAAAGGGTACACGAGAGGTAAAAGGATCTAACTCCATCAAAATCTTTTCTTATTTATTGAGAAAACTTAATATTTTGATAATTTAAAGAGAGGACGTGTATATATTTCATACATGTTCATGTATAAAAGGTTCCCCTGAAAAAGAAAGTAGTCTGTCTCTTATGCTTATCTCGAAAATATTATTGTTTCTGAAGAACTCAAAAAATTGTTTTGATGGAGTTGGGCACTTCTTCCTCTCATATATTCATATTTTTACAGATATCTTATCAAGAAGTAGAAAGGCAACTCACCTTCATCATCTTCTCATTCTCTTCAGAAGCCACCACCAGCTTCGGCTGAAGCTCCACCAGTTCCACCTGCATCTCACCGACCTGCTTCTCAGCAAACTTGAGCTTCTCCAGACCCACCACGTAACGACGCTTGGCCTTGGCCGTCTCGTCACGCTTCTTACCCAGCAGGGTTTTGAAGGCTGAGATCAGCTCGAGGTACGAGGTTGGTGTCACATAGTTGTGCCTCCCCAACTCAGAAAAGAACCTGTTTAGTTTGATTCATCACAATTTGACAGTAAGATTTAATTTCTGAAGGTATTTCTGCAGTTATTTCTTTTTTTTTACTTCCAAGATAGAAATTATATTTGCTAACTTGAAAAATGGAAGTTTCAATTTTATTTGTTTTCATCGTAAAGATTTCCTCTATTTTCGATGGATGTCATTTTCAGAAAGAAATTTTTGAAAGCGTTTAAAACATCAAGACATAAAGCTTTAGGCTAGTGTTCCTTATAGGATCTTACAAGAAATTACATAGCTGGTCTAATTATTACTGTTTATTGACCCAACCGTCTACAAGCATCATTAACTGCAATAGTTTATCATTCCTTTTATGACAGGAAACTAATGTTTATTTGAATATGTTTTTGCTTAGATTTCAAATCAAGTTTTTCTACAAAAGCAAACAAGACACAATGATGACATACTTTTCAGAGAGGTTTCTGGCACTGGTGTGGAAATGCTTGCATATGTTGACGACACTGCCCCTCTCCTCATCTTCCATCTCTACAGTTTCCAGGAATTTGTTAGCCACCCTTTCTAAGGCATCCTCAGGCCAGGCCTAAAAAAGAGTGGGGGTAGGGAGGAGAACAGTTTGGAACATCATTTGAAGAATGACAGAATCAAATAAGTACCAGAGGTTCCCATTAAAAAAATGACAATTTCACATAACAGTTATAGGGTGAAATATTAATTTGAAAGAATGTAGAGGTCTTGTGGTCTTGCGGACAAGCCTCTGGAATGTGGTTTTAATCCCTGTGACAGCACTAACATTCTTTGGCAAGACATTTAATCTTCAATAAGCTTGATAATGACTCTATACCTGGAACCAATCAATGGTACAGCAGTTGATGAGAGATGGGAACTGCCTCAGACGATTCCTGAAGGTGTCTCCGATGGGCGAGAAGGCGATGATGATGTGGAGGTTCTCTCGGCAGCGGTTGACAAAGAAGGCAAAGAGGGCCAGGGGACTGAAGTCTGCGTTCTTATCCCCTGCTTGAGCTGCTGGTCTCACAGCCTGGACAAATTATGAAAGTGCAAAAAATATTGATAAAGCCCAGATATACTGCAAGGTATCAAAATAATTTCATACAGCTTTTCTACAATATGTCAGAGACATCACAGTAACTGTACAAACAAACCCACAAATCAATAGATATTTTGTCCAAAGAGGCTTCAATGAAACTTTTCGCCAAATAGCAAAATAGATATATGAAATAGCGACAACCACTCATTTTTTGTTTTCACACTTTCAATGGTATATTCCTTGAAGGCTGAAGAGCTATTCATTACCTAACTTTTCAGCTAGCATTTCCCAAAGAGCAACAGAAGGAAAATCAAAATCGAAATAAATTTTAAGGAACATGCAAGATGACCCACTCCACAATGCGTACTAACCAAGCGTAGTATCTAATACATTTCCAAATCTTTATGGAGTATATTTTGATCATGTCGTAATATATTTGAAGCTCAAAATCCCATAGATCCTGAAATTTAAACATCTCTTATATTTAAAGTCCTGGCAATAGTCATATCATGTGCAAGGAGTATTTTGAGCTGAAACAGAATCATTACCTCCAACAGTTCTGCCTTTTCATCTGGAGGGTAAAGGTTGGGCACTTCACCAGCATTGAGGAGGTTGTCAATATCTTCCAGGAAGGATTCTTCCTTGATCTGGGTGTCTGTGATCAGGAAGGCTGTCGGCTTGCCAAAGGCTCCGGCATTCTTTAGCAGGTTCTGGAGGTGAAAAGAAAGGACAGTTTTATAAATATTTAGTCTTATCATTAACACTTTGTCTGAGGAAATTGTAATTCATGAAAGTATAATACTAGACAAGTTGTAGCTTTGTATATGGATCACAGTTTTACATAAAGTTAGTGTGTCTTAAGAAGAAGTCAAGAAATGCCGGAACCAAGTTAAGCAATAAAAAAAAACGTTTTAGATAATGTATATGCATTGGATTAGACAATTGTTAACAGTCTATTACGTTAGCAAGAAAAAAATTAATGACTGGAAAATTAAGTGCCTCTTAATGAACTATAAAAATATAATATTTCATACTACTACAAATCAAAGTATTAAATAAAAAACTTCTCAACAATTTCAAGAAAACTCTCAAACAAACTGAATGAAATCCAGAATCTTCAAGCTTTCTAAAGGATTTATCCCCTCGATAAGTATTCTTGTTTCATTTCATACCCCTACCATGCAGGTGTAAAGCAATATGTTAAACGAAAGACTTATAAACAAAAATTTCATGAAAACTCTACAACATCAAATGCTCCGGGGGGGGGGGGGGGTATGTGATGGTAATGCTCTTACCTTGAGATCATCTCTCCATTCGTTCATGCCGTAGCTCTTGGAGATCTCAGGCTGGAAGAGACTGAAGCCAGCCATGTGAGCAGCCAGGCGGGTCAGGGACTGACGGCCACTACCACCTACCCCTACCAGCATGGCATTGCCTCCAGGCTGCTTCAAGATACGACTGATGCGGGACAAGTGCTCAAGAACATACCTGGATTTTAAAGAAAGTAAGGAAGAGAGGGAGAGAAAAAGAGGGGAAAAAAGAGAATATCAACACAGGCTTTACTTAATGGATGATTCCATACCTAATCTACATCATATAGCATATTAATCCAAGGAAAACTTGCAGTCTAAAGGGGAAAGTTAAGACATGTCAAACTAGCAGAATACTCAGCAAAAATAACTTTATAAAATGGTTTGAGAGGGCCAAAGGATTTTTATATGTTTTAAAGTATGCACTGATATATATATTACCATTAATGGGCGTTATCGGGAAGAATATACACTTGGTATTTCTCTTTCTGAAGTCCCCACATCTGGTACATGTAATATATTTTACCATGTGTGTTATGTACGGGTAAGAACCATGATGACAAGACTGTTTTCAACTTAAAATGTGCCATACACAACAAGACTTAAAGATGTGACTTTAATCGTGAACCTACCTGAAGATAACAAGATTCATGCCATTCTTGTGCATCTGGTTGTATTCATCCAGCTGGAAGTCCACCACCTTGTTGAACTCCTCCAGAGACATCACCTCCTCATACTGTTTGTCTTCATCGTCAGCCTCAGGGTTCATGTAATCACCAAACATGAGAGAGCGCATGTTGTCTTGCTTGATACCCCGATTCTCAGGGTCAAGGTGCTCAAAGACAGTGTCAAAGCTGTCCTTGAAGATGTCTTTGACAAGAGTTCGGCACAATCTAGGGATGATGGGAAAGAGAAATCGGTAAGAACACCAACCTGTGGGAAAAATTCTGATTATGACACTTAAATTCAAGTGACCCAAACAAATCATCAAGTAAAATAAATTACTGTAATCTGTGTAAAGTAGCCTAATTTATTTAGTGACCTCACAGAGCAACAGAAGTAAAAATGAATTAATGGTGTGACTTTTATCTATACAAACATTGCACTGTAGAAAATGGTAGTAGCTGTGATCTAAGGCAGTGCTTTGGCTAAGAGAAAACACTATGGATTTATGAACAGTTTGATCTTCTACTTATTCCTGGGCTAAACTATATTGGAACTAGAAAACCAGAAACAAACAAGAAATATCACTGAAGATGATAATCAATACCCCCGCCCCGTACAACAGCATTTCTTGACTTTTGGTCGAAAACTGAGGAAGTAGTTCGATCCGCAAGATTTTTCCCTGATTTACTGCCATAGATATGCCGTTTCCATGGCAATGCAGCTTCCGACACATCCAAAAAATATGTTGTACACATCTTCCCAGTAAGACCAATGTGTGTACCAAATTTCATGACTTTCGGTCAAAAACTGAGGAAGTAGTTCGATCCGCAAGGTGTTTCCTTGATTTTCTGCCATAAATATGCTGTTACCATGGCAACGCAGATTCCGACTCATCCGGAAAATATGTCTTGCACATCTTCCCACCAAGACCAATGTGTGTACCAAATTTCATGAGCTTTGGTCGAAAACTGAGAAAGTAGTTCGATCCGCAAGATTTGCAACAGACCGACCGACCGACCGCCCAACCGTTGACTGATTCCTATATACCCCCTTCAAACTTCGTTTGGCGGGGGTATAAAAAGAGTTTTGATAGTGTCTATACATACATATACATGTATGTAACATATAATTGTTGAGAAAGCCCTTCAGGCAAACAAATTTGTACATTCTCCCTTTTTATGGAGCATCTTTATTTATTACTAGTTTTTTTTTTTTGAGGGAAGGAATATATATTATTAACATCTCTTGAAGTTAGTGTAGGACAAGAGAAGAATACTCACTGGAAAAGCCATTCTCTGTCGTGGTCATCAATAAGACGATCATAGAAGACACGGAAGACTTCATGCACCCAGAGTCTGGTGATCGTCCTCTTGCTCTCCACGGCCTTCTTCTTGATCAGGAGGACGCCGTTGATGACACGAGCAAAGTCTCGCAGGTTGAAAGTGTAGTGAGACTTGGCTGGTGTAGGGAGGAGGTTGTCCATGGCCTGCTTGTAGACCTCCATGGTGCCCTGGACCACCATGGTTCCGCTGGTGAACAGCTCTGGAGGGAACTCATTAGCCTGAAGAAAGAAATGAGTTGGTCATGACAATGATACCACTATTTCTAATGAACACACATCCATTTCAAGGGATGCTTAATTTTAATTAACCCCTTCCATGCTGAGGGCAGCAAATCCGCCCAGGAAGTGAAGTGTTGAACAAGGTGTTTGGACTACAAATGTTTACATTTTCTTCTAGAAACAAAACAGGTTACACCCATCATGAAGGATATATTCATAGAAGATAATTTATGCCCAAATTTAAAGATGAAAGTAACCACTATATGTCAAAATTTAACTCTTGAAAGAAAACCTTAATTTTTCGGAAACTTGGTGGCACTGAAGGGTTTAAGGAGCCTACAAAGTATATCATTACTACCCTGGCTTTAGCCAAGTGACCTTGAATGACACTAAAGACTTCTAAGACAAATTCTTTCTACAAGGCACAATCTACTACAGGGTCAAGGTGGAGGTAGGCCCCTTGTCAAACGTGCCCATACCATGTACAAAGATAATGTGATTGAAGCTAATGACAGATGATACAGAAGTAAAGAAAGTAATGAAGAGAAAGCTGGCTTAGTAACCATGCGTTATAACAAAAGGCAGTATACACGACAATTGCATGCTTTATAAAAATTTGTACTGAAAACCAATGACGAAAAAAAATTCATATAAAAACTAAAGAATTGTTGTATTTAGTAGACCGTGAGAATCTGTCATTGAATTGTGGCAGGTTTTTATAAATACCAAGTTTAGCACAATATGCCCTAGATTAAAACGGCATACCCTCATATAATAGCTGACAATGGTGGTGAATATCCTCTGCATGGTTTCATCATTGAAAGGCACAATGCCGATGACGTTGAAGTGACGGAGGAATCGAGGCGTGATGGGATTACGACCTCCACCGGGTGGGCCCATGGCAGTCAGGAATTGGATGTCAATCAAGCTGATCTTGGTGGTGTCCTTCTTGTCATACCTGGGTGACATAACAAGTGGTTGATACATGTAGCAACTTTGTTCATGGCATCAAACAAAACATAACTGTGTTTTCTCAATTTCACTACTGGTCATCTAATTCGTGGATGAGACAACACCAGGCAAATGAAATTGCACATCAACATTGTAATATAGTGATATTTTTAACAGTTCATCTCTATCAAAGGCTTGGAAAGCTTTTAACGCAGGAGAGAAAATTTTCTAGTTTAAAGAGAAGATTGAACCCTTTGATCACAGGGATCATAATGGACTATTAAAAGTTCTCTTCTTTATATGCACAAAATATATCTGAATTGAAATTGAGGTTTCTTCATTTTCTGCATTTTGTACATCGTATGTGTGTGTATATACTGTAAAACCAGACACTGTGGCAAATTGTTAACCCCTTCCATGCCACCAGATTTTTGAGCAATTGTCAAAAAACAAACTTTCCAGAGTTAAATAATAACTTTCAATGCATTTTGCTTGAGCAAACTGGGCAAAGATATATTGCATAGGAATAAACATTATATTGACAGCAAAAGTTTCTGTTTGAGGACATATTTTCAAGCCATTCTGAGCCTAAACAAAATGTTCAACACTCAAATTTTTGGGCGGGATTTGCCGCCCATGGCATGGTAGAGGTTAATGACTGCTATTTTGCAAATTGCAAATATTTGAAGCTTTCATTTTTTTCAAAACTGGAAAAACCTGCAAATTTGGGTTAAAATTCTGGTTCTACAGTACAGCTCTAAAATCACATGGTTATTCATTATTACAGTACGATTATTAGTAAGTTTATATACGACTTGTGTGTTGAAAGAAGAAGAACAGAATCAAATAAACTTACCAGTTCTTGTGATCAAAGTATTGTCTTAGCAGCTCAATGGGAGGCTGGGCACCATACACTTCCCTAGCAGGCATGTTAAGATCATCCACGAAGATGACCGACTTCTTGCCCATTGGCGGTCCAAATACACCTTTCCGCCTCTTGTCCAGCTTGGACATGATAATGTCCTGTAAGGAAGACATGTTTTATCATTAGATTTACTCTTCAAGAGAGCTCCTCGGTTATTGTTATGCTGATAAATTTGGTGTCTGATTGTATAATAATTTTGTGTAGAAAATTCATATCCCCATGAGAGAGAAGGTATAAAAATGTGAGCCATTTTAAACCTTGGTTTATAAAGTTCAATTGTGACTTTTCTTATAGAGCATAGCACTGAATCACATACAATGAGAATTAAATTTATATTTCTAAAGATCACACAATACCACAAAGGATTACCAAGCAAATTTGGGGTTCTTGCCATCCCCTTATTTAATATAAATTCATACAATTCAGTGTGATTATTATGTAATTATGCTGTACATACATATTGAAGCAGACATGAGTTGGATAGTATTTCAGTTTTAGTATACTGTGGGGTTTGCCACAGCCTGCAAGTACAATGAAACCTGTCTATAAAGACCACTCAAAGGAGACAAGAAAAGTGGTCTTTATGAGCAGGTGGTCTTTATGTTCCTTCAATCCATGCTTCATTGAGAAATGCTGTTCAAGGGAAACAAAACTTGGGGTCTTAATAGACAGGTGGTCTTTCTACACAAGGTTTGACTATATATGCGTTTAATACCTGTGTTTGGTTCGCACTTGTCTGAGCCGAGAAGTTGATAAACATTGGGACATACTCATCCTTGGACAGGTTGTTCATTAGTTTTTCCTTGACGTACACACTCTTACCAGTACCTGTAGGTCCCACAAACATGATTGCTCTGGAACGAAAGAGAAGATAAAATATAAACAAACGGACATTCAAGAAACTGCATTCTAAAAGAAATCTCCAATTCCTGGTAGAGGAGTGTTGATTAATCTGCAGGGGGTATATTTGGTGTTCCGTGTAACTACTTTTCTTTGATGACTTGACACATTCACGCCATGGTGGTAGTTATTTTTTGCAGAGTCTGCTGACAATAATAGATATTGATCTAACTGACTGGTATTCCTTAGGTCTAGTTCGTTTTGATTTATCCTCAATCTTTCTGAAGGATAACTATAGATTTAGAAAATAAATAGTTGTATACAGAGTTGAAGAATAAAAAGCTTTATGAGACTAGAAGATATTTCAAACTTGTGATTTGGTAACAAAACTGTGGAGATACATGTACTGGCAAAACATACATTTATAAGACTCACTATGGATATATCTTACTAGCTGGAAAAGAAAAGATGGTTCTATACAAACAAAGACTTCACAAATATATTGTCTTCCAGTTAATGATTTGTACTGCTTCTAAACAACTTGTTGCAATATTGAATGATATTGCAGGACAACTTTTATGAAAAGCAGATCTCACTCACCTCTCATGCCTGACACAAATGTCCATGAGATAGGTATAGCGGGCAGTGTCCATGGTCGGGACAATGATCTCTTGGACCTTCTTACCCTGGCCAACCTCTGCATTGCGGATGGTGTCATTCCAGTGGGTCCACTTCCCTCTGGCCTTGTACTGTGCATTAGAAAACAAAATGAAGCTTCAGTAACTATCTTTCTTCCTTCGCTACGAAGCAGATTCTGAATTCCATTTAATATCCTTTTAATGTTCGCTTTGCATGGACTTGTTATGAAAACTCTCCAAATATCATAATAGTAAATATAATGGAAGCAGGTAAATCATATATCATAAAAAATAGGAATTGATTTAAAAGACAATAAAATAGTGGTTCATATGAACCAAAACAACCATGGGTAATTTATAGTTATAGCAATACATTTCTAAATTTATTTGAATTATGAATGTGTTTATAGATTATGGATATACATTTCATTTGTAGAAGACTAGAAGCTAATTCACACCGGTAACATCATATTTATCTTACTGTCAAAAATGAATCTAAATTATCTTTCTTCATGGCTACATAACTCCCATTAAATTCTCGTAACCTACCTCAAAGAGATAATCATAGACCATGCCTTCAGGAGGGAGGGGTACATCTAGCTTGCCAACCTCCCCTGGGATGGGGTGGTCTTCTGATTTGCCAGTGATGATGTCCCTTAGGTAGAGGTCAAACTTTGCACGGCCATCGTTGTCTGTGGTACATCCCACTGACCAGATGATTGAGAAGAGAAATGTGTTCTGTGGGAAGGAATCGAAACAAATTACCAGGGAATTAGCTTGAGTTCTTTAAAAACTTTGAGGCTGATTCTGTTTCATTCATGATTAAAATCTCAGTGATAACACACAATTTAATAATGGCCACTTATATAGCGCTCATATCCGTAACACAGTGATGCTCATGGCGCTTAGACATTATTACCCTGGTTATAGCCGAGCCGCCAAAGTAACTAGCGCTCAAGCATATCAGGTACCCATTTACACCTGGGTGGAGAGTGGCAAATGTAGATTAGAGTTTTGCCAAAGGACGCTAGTGCCATGGTGGGATTTGAACCCCGTACCTTGTGATCTACAGTCAGGTGACTTATCCACTAGACCACAACACCTCTAATTAAATATAATTTCTATCACTACACTTTGGTCTGAGTTACTTACATCTTAGTTTGAGTACCTTAAAAACTTTGAGGCTGTTTCGGTTTCTATTTCAATCATTATTAAAATCTCAGTGAAACATAAACTTAAAACACATAATATCTACCTCTACACCTTTGGTCCGAGTTACTAACATCTTAGTTTGAGTACCTTAAAAACTTTGAGGCTGTTTCTGTTTATGTTTCATTTGTGATTAAAATCTCAGTGATACATAGAATTAAAATATATATTCTCTATCTCCACACCTTTGGTCCGAGTTACATACATCTTATTAAGTATAGATAGTTTTTGGTACATTTTGTTGCATTAGTTGTATTTTCATGCTGTGTTAATTCTCCATAAAGAACTAATAGGAATCAAAAGTGAAAAACGAGAATGGAAGGGAGGTTTAGGAGAGACAGACAGGGAGAGAGAGAGAGAGAGAGAGTGAGCAAAAGTGACTAAGTAATTGTATTCAAAATAAATTAGATGAGGCCAAATCATTAACTAAAATCTGAGTAAAAATGTTTTGCTTACAGTAAGCCATGATTTGAGGTTCTTTGGATCACAGTTGGGTAAGTTGTCGTCCATGAACATCCTGACAAAATACATCAAGGAACGTGCCATGTTGTTGATGCTGGTTGCAACATATTCCTTAGGAGAGAAAACATTCATATCATCATTTACATTTATTGACAATGTAAGATATCACCTTTAACTAACTACATTCATAAACTGTTTTTGTGGATAATGGTTGTGTTCTCTAATATGCACATTAAAGAAGTAAAGACAATAACAAAAGGAAGTACAGTCATCGTTGCCATCAAAGAGAGCAATGCTTTAGTGCCATACAGTACACAAATGAAAGAATTATCAGACAAATATGGTGTTTGAGACTTGAAAAAAGGGCAAAAAGCAAAGATAAGACACTGATTTTGTTATTAGACTAAATTCTACAACAGGTCTACCCTATAAAACATTGATCATTCAGCCAAACAAAAAGCTTACTTTGCAGTTTCTTCGGACGTAGTCAATGCAAGGTTCAACCAGCCAGTTGAAGAGGGCCTGCATAAGAGGAAGTTCCTTGAGGAGTTCCTCTGGCAGATCGTTACACCAAGATTTGAAAACCGGCCGCCAGCCCAAGTTGGAAGGCTCCAGATATATCATACCACAGCGACTAACTGTGGCAGGCTGCAAATGAAGAGGTAATTCTACAAAATATAAAGTTAGAAATCATGATTTAGTATTCATGATCAAGGAAAATTAATTCTTACCATCATTTTACGAACAGAAATATCGAGACTGTACTCACAGGAACTGCCCCTCATTTAACCCATAGCAGTTCAGAGTTTTCTTATCGTCTAAATTAATCAGCTTTCCCTCCTCTATTTTCTATGATTTTTTGTTCTTTCTGCTCATACATAATGTGTAATTCCTAGCATGCTGGATTAACATCACTAAAAGGAGACACAGCTGCTATGGGTTAAGCATTACATAAACAGTACTTTGGTATCTTGGTTCATTTTCTAGACTTTATTGGCAATTAAGTCCTGGGCTGCAAGACCAAGCCCCACACTTATGCCCAGGTTTACCAAAGGGGCACATCTTAGGAAGTACAATGCATTGTAATGAAGTGTGTACTGTTAATTATGATTGCCAGTGCAAAGAGTGCCTATAAGTAAACCCTAAAGCAGGGGTAATAGTATGATTGCAGTGCCCTCAGAGGGAGAACACTATATAATAATGATGAGGCTACCCTGGGTAAACAAGACATATTATTTTTATTTTTATTTTTATTTTTTTAAAATTTTTATTATTGTGTATGGAAAATATACAAATGGGGGGGGGGGGGGGGGGGGGTTTAAAACCTACAGGGGTTAAGGGGCAAATAATCCTCTAAAATTTATAAACATCAAACATATTCAGAATTTCATCACAAGATATGACAAAGAAACCCGGCTTGTATTTGCCCATTGCCTTGAAATGATCCCTTGTGCAGAAGACAGCAGGAATCCCATTATAAAGGAAATGTTATTGTTATCATTATTTTCCATGAAAAACTCACCGAGGCTTGTGACAGGTCCATGGCTTCAAAGATGAGGCTCATAGGGGGTGACATCTGAATGATCTCTCCACTCATCAGACACAGCTTCTTGTTATCATCCAGCACGGTGTTCATACTCTCAATCCACAGGGTGTCAATGGGCCCATCAAACACCACCCACTTGCGGTCGGGGGTGTCCGTTGACGCAAACTCACGGAATGTGTTGGCAACAATTCCATCTGTCCACTGTGTAAAGGGATGGTGACACATTATTAGGTTATAAAACTTGCTAAAGCAGGTATTTGACAATAAATATTAACCAGTAGGACACAATTTGATTTTTGAATTTGCCATAATATGCATTTTTCATAAACTTGGGCTTGGAATTCAAATCATGGCTGCAGTAATACCGCCTCTTTGTATTCTTAAGGGGAATTTACTTCACATATGCCTTAGATATATCAATAAAGCAATATTCTATATCAGTCACAGGTATATGATTAAATTAATTTCAACAAATAAATATCTATAAATTTATTATACATGCACATTATAAAGTAGTATTCCCAAAGCAAATATTGATAAAATAATTTATATGAAAAAAAGAAAGAATGATCAACATACAGATCAAAGAGAGTGTAGGCACAGTTCTACCTCAAGACATTTCATATATTTAGAGGCATTTCTTTTCCTCAACAAAAAATGATTTTCGACTTCTCTTTTCTGATTCTACTTGCTGATTATCTCACAATCTCACAAATCTGTACTTACCTCATGAGAAACTGGGTCAAACTGTCCAAAGAGTTGACCCATGGTGACGGCTTTGGGGTTGACCGTTCTGTGGATGACCTTCTCCTCTTCGTTCAGACCTCTCTCGTTAAGGAGAGTCAGGACATCAGCCAGGACGTGAAGAACCTGGGTCTTGCCTGCGAAAGGCTCTCCCACAAGCATGAAGCTATAGACAAGAAGATAGACAGAGGCTCAATGGCCAGCATCCATAAAAGCTTACTGACTTTAGTCCAGGCAACTTAGTGGGTAGAGTTAGTCCACTGATTCTTTGACATTGTCTTTAATGCAACTATGGGATAATGTAAAGTTAAGTTCAAAGGGCCCTGGAGGCTACTCTGAAAGTCTGAATGTCAAATTAGCAAGAGAATTGGTCGCCACAATACTGCTGTGCACAGTGCCATTGCAAGAAGATGGCTCATTTTCTGACCCAAAATGGTGTTTTTTCGTAAAATGCTCCCCCCTCCAGATGACCATGTAATTGTCCATTCAGTTCTCATCAAAAGAGAATAAGCACCTACTCTTGCCTTTTTTCAGAAATGAATAAATCGCTATGATTAAGTAGTTTCAGCATGATTTTTCTTCAAGCTGATGCATTTTGTGTTGGTGGTCTTAAAATTTTGCAAATGAATGTCAACAGGTGACTGGCTGAAATGCTGCCGAGAGGAGTAAACTGTACAGTGAAGAATCATAATGGAATCCAGCAGCACTGTGCAAAACAGACGTTTATAAACAACATTTTTCGATGCACCAACTTACCCGTGTCTGACTATCATCATCTCGTAGGTCTGGATGAGCTTTTCGAGGAAGTTGTCCACCGTTTGGAGGTTGCGTTTCTCGCAGATCTCGTGGACAGCCTCCATGAAGAGCTTGTAATCGGCCTTGGGCAGGGTGATACCAGGGAAGAGATCAGAGATGATACCCTCAAACAGTGGGATGTCGTGGGACAAGAACTTGGGCAGGTTCACATCCATGATGGACCTCAGGAGCTGTTCAGACAGGAGACAAAGAGAGACAGAGAGAGTGAGAGAGAAAGAGAGAGAAAGAGAGAGAAAGAGAAAGAGAGAGAGAGAGAGAGAGAGAGAGAGAGCAATGGCTTAGTCGACAATTAAGTGGTCTTGGAACAAGCATTCAATCTTGTTTCAACTTTTCACTGGGATTACCACATAGACCAAAATATTGAGTCCGATACCGTTTTTTAAAGTGATTGACGCTCAACTTGAGTTTGATATTGATCCAACTTCTACCATAGCAAAAGGCAATTGTAACTCTGCAAATGATAGGACTTTCTATCGATTTGGATCAATCCCAAGTCTTTATAAGACAGGGCCCAGATGTTAATACCCCAAAACATCATGTTTTAGGTGGTGAAATCACTTGGGTGGAGAATAATTTTAGTGGTGGAATTACTTGAAAAAAGAATATGATAATTAATACAGTTGAACACAACTACATGGAGAAAATTTCTGTAAAACCCACACCACTGCTCCCTTTTTAATCACTTTTGAAGTTGGCGTTACAAAACACTGAATAAAACATAACATAAAATGGTCAAAGTTCCTGATCATAAGGAGAAAAATCAAGATATTAAAAATAGATCTACTCTTAAAACCTACCAAAATATCCTCATTCTCATCAGGGAATTTGAGTTTGAGATTGCCAGCGGCGGCCAACACAGCCTTGACAGCTCGCATGCCGTAATCGTAGTGAAACTGGGAAGAGAGCTGCTCTGAGCAGAGACGGTAGGTTGTGACGATCTTCACGGAGAGGTTCCTGGCGTCCACAAAGCCGTATGAATAGAGCATGATTTCTCCAATCATTGCGTAATCTGGAACCATCATGGCCACGGTACGGAAGAGAACCTGGGAGTGGATTGAAATGTTCACAAGATAAGCACTATATTTCAGGCAATAAAAGGGTTCTGACAATGATAAGAGATAAATATGTAGGTTCAAAACCAGGAATTTGATTACAAATATATCCCATAATCATGAATTTCACAATACAGCACTCAGATGTTAAGTTTGACAATTGATTTTTAATTCCGATTGTGCAATGTACAAATGTCACTACATTAGTTTGATATACCATCGATCTCGACAATTGTACCATGACTTTTTCAGAAAAGCATTATTCAAGTAGCTATTTCTTTCCAGATACGTCAAAACAACTGTAAAACTGGAGCAGGTTTGAAAGAAAGCAGAAAATAACTTTAAAATATAATGAAAAGAAAGCCAGCACACCTTGAGATTGTCAGGTAGCTCAGATCGACCAGCATAACCGGGGTTCATAGTAATAGCCACAAAGCAGGAAGGTTTGAGGACCAGTTCTGTCCCTTCAAAGAGGAACGTCTCCTGGTGAGTCTGCACAGCTCTCTGGATACACAGGATCTGCTGAGCAACCACAGACAACACCTCAAGCTCGATACGGTTGAACTCATCGAAGCAGGCCCAGGCCCCGGAGCTGGCAAGCCCCTTGAAGAACTTGCTCATGGCCAGGTAGTCCAGACCATCGGAGCAGTTGAAGACCACACACTGGACAGCCAGGGCCTTGGCTAAATCCTTGGTGGTCTCGGTCTTGCCGGTACCAGCTGGACCTTCTGGGGCACCACCCAGGTTGAGATGGAAAGCACCAACCAAGGTACGGTAGCATCGATCAGTGAGAGGGGTAATCACCAACCTGAATGGAAAGAATATTTGTTAAAGCTATTCAGGAGCATTGTCCTGCCTAACAAATCTACAGCAGTTTTTCTTCTTGTTTAAATCTGTGATTGACTGACCTCTCAATTTTCACACAGCAGAGACAGAAAAATAGGTATTTTAATACCCTTTCTTTTACACAGATGTCATTTCCAAATACCGGTACCTTTGTCTGTTTTAGACTTTGTAGAAATAAACATAGTGTATATAAGGTGCTACATGGACCTCAATTTCCTAAAACCACCCTCCTCTTTACAAGGAATGATTCTTTTTATAAGCCATAAAATACAACAGATGACAATACAGGTGCTGATTTTAAAAAAGGGGGTACAGCTCACCTTCCAGAGTTACCCAGGTACTCATTGGCATACTTGACAGTAGCATTGGTGATTCGAACAAGAGTGTTACTCTCCTCCCAGTAGTACCTTAGCTGTGCTAACCAGTTGAAGTCACTTTCCTCACTTACACCTAGAAACATAGAAAATATAGGCAATCATCTAATACATGTACATGTATATGTGAAAAATTGCTGGAAGACTAGTATAGAAAGCACATATTGATCAAATCGATTTTCACGACTGCGGTAAAAAAAAAGCCTAAATCATACCTTGATTGGCCATGTCTTCCACGACGTCCCGAGCATGCACATCGATGGTCGTCAGAGCTCCTAGGGTTGTACGGGTCTGCTTGGACAGCTTGCCACGTACCAGGGCAACAATGTCTTGGAGTTGAGACTCCAGCTTGTCATAGTACTCCCTCAAACCCTGAGGGCCACCCCGTATGGCCTCGTGCACCTCCTCTGTCCAGTAGATCTGGGAGACACAGATGACCACTTGACCAGGCCATTCCTGAACCCAATTGCTCCTGGGCTCCACAGCATAGGCCTACATATCAAAGAATAAAGAAATGATGACAATATTCTATTTTGTATAGCACATACCACATACATACATATTATGTATAACAAATGTCTGTAAAAATATTTGGGTATTAACATTATGGAATTAGTTGCAGTCGCCATCTCCGCATTGAAATACAAGAAATATTCACACAAGGTACCTATTTACGAAACTGTGCAACTGCTTGCTGATTTATTTTACCAGATTTCAAGAAAATGCTTTTAATTTGCAAACATAGTTCTAACATATAACTAGATACTTCTATGGTGCGCATATCCACTACAGAAGGTGCTCTAATATTACCCCGTCTCTGGCATGGCTGCTGATTTCATGCTTACAGTATTCTCGGAATTCCTTCCTACCACATATCATACAAAACCTGGGTGGAGACTGGCAATTGTAGATCAATGTCTTGCTATAGGACATGAGTGCCAGGGTCCTTGGCATCTCCAGTCAAGTGCTTAAACACCTCAACCACCAGTGGCGGCGGAACGTCAGGCTCGCACAATGGAAAAGGGGGGCACCTTGTGTCCGGCAAACAAAAGGTGCCCCCCCCCACTTCCACTGTCCAAGCCTGATGTTCCGCTGCCTCAGTCAACCACCACACATCTACATACTTTTCAAATGAAAAGGATCCATGATCTTACCCCGTGAGCATTCTCAACGACATCCCGGACACTCCTCAGCATGACATCTTGCACCTGCAGCAGCCACTTCTCTACAGCACCTCTGGCTTCAGAGGTCGATATCACATCACTGAGCTTGACCTAGGAGTGCAAAAAGGTAATATATATTATGTCAGCATATTACATTTCACCTCCAATTCGCTATGTCTATCATGCTAGATGTACCACTTTTTTTGTATTCACTTCATGCACAACCAGTGATGGAAGTGTGCAGAATATATTTGGCCGCAGCACTGACTTCCATCGGTGCATCTGAAGGGCAACAATTTTAGAAGAAATAATTTCATTTAAAAAATGCTTTTACACTATAAAATGATATTCCTAAGGATAAAAAACCTAGTACTGCAAGAAAATAATGTCTTCAAGTTCTCATAAGTCACATATTAGATCTAGATAGTTTGGAGGAAACATTTCACTTTCCTTTTTACTTCAATATTTGGAAATGTCCCATTTGAATTTGGAATTAATGTCTAACTTTTGTTGTCATTCACACCATGTTACCCCAAAGCTTTACATGTATCTCAACCTTGCTGTGTTGTCTGAAATCTAAACTCATGACCTTGTAATATTTGTTATAAGCCTGAACTTTGACCTAGGATGTAAAAAGCCAATAATAATTTAAATACACAGACTTGTCTATGGGCTCTGCTCTTCATGTTAACCATCATATATGGAGGTGTCGTGGTATAGTGGTTCATTCACTTGACTCTCAGTCCAAGGGTTGAGGGGACATTAATCCACATTTGCCACTCTCCACCCAGGTGTAGCAAATGGGTACCTGGCAGGATTTATTCCTTGAAATGCACTGTGCGCTGATTACGGCTGCTGGAGCTAAAGCCAGGGTAATAATATCCAAAACCCTTTGGAAGCGCATAGAGATGTGATATGCACTATACAAGAACAGTGGTATTATTATTATTATAGGTTTTCCCGCCCAATTTCGTCAAAAATGCATCCGATTTAACAATGCAATCATTCAATTTCGAGCGAATTTGAATGATGATCGAGATCAACATTCAAAAAGCTAACTAGTTCATTCAATTTAATTTCATTAGCATGCGATTTCATAATTTTCTCAAATAAACGTGTAAAAAGCGCGTTCAAATTAAAAATGCACGTAAAATGCATTCAAATTCGCACCTGCTCTGCCCTGATGAACGTTTGGGAATCCAAATTCACGAATAGGCAAGCATTTTCAGCATTTGGGCAGTGTTTTTCGTTACTGCTTATGTTCTTTGTAATCTGCATTTGTTAATTATGCAAACTTTATTTACCTTGAAATGTGACATTTGCCTTATATTGATCTTTCTCATTCCTCTGTCAAACCGTCATCGAAACAACAACTCCACTTTCATAATTATACATACAATCAGGCCCCGGGGAACGATTTTGTTACTAGGGGTGCTGTGAGCAGATTTTTTTTTTGTATCCAGGATTTTGTGATATTCACAAAATTTTCTGACAAGCAAAAAAAAAGTCCTCAACGTTTTGGGGTGTCTTTTTAAGTCCAAAAATCTTTGACAAGCAAGCAAAAAAAAGTCATAAGCATTTTGCTGGCTACAGCACCCCGCATCCTCTGCCTTCTAGGGGGTGATGTGCACCCCCTCAAAAAAATTCTGGGGGTGCTGCACACCCCCAGCACCCCCGCCTCCCAGGGGCCTGTTTACAATTCATTTATGCACGACTATGGTGGCGGCTCGAGGAGATTACATGAATATCTCGAATACGGACAGAATTAGGTTGGCTGAAGCATTCGACAACAAGCAAGACTGCCTAGAACTCGCAGACGCTCTAGGAATAAGCATGAAATATGATAAAAATAAACTTTGAAAATGAAAGTTTGAAAAAATGAGAAGGAAATTATATAATCAAAAACGGTGAAAAGGGGTGCATATGACTTGAAAAAATGAGGTAAGAATTACATAGAACAACAGAACTTGTTTATGTTAATTGAATTCGAACGTTCAAAGTGCGAAGGTGTGTGCCTATAAATGAAATTGAAATTGGTATTTGGGACGAAATTGAACGTCTATCCAGCTGGCGCCAAATTGAATGACAACTTTGCTTTGTTGAATTGAATGAATTTCTCTCTAAATTGAATGAAATAAAATTTAAAAGGAATGATATAAAACTAAATTTAATGCTCAAAGAATGAAAATGAACCATGAGAGCAGAGAGTTGACGAAAATGGTTCGAACTTGAACGCCTATTCATGAATTCAAATGCAACTCTGATGAAATTGGGCGGGAAAACCTATATTATTATTATATCATATGTTGAGAGCCAGAAGGGCATTAATTCTGTCTTAAAGTATATGTCTTAATGCCCTTCTTAGAACTAGATTGGCATCATATACAGCGACGTACCTTCTCCCCTTCACTACTGAACATAGCATGAATGTCCAGGGCACCATCAAAGTCCAACTTAGAAATGCCTTCAAAGCACTTTTTGAGATGGGGTTGGACACGCAGTGGATCCTTGGTCTCAGATAGTATCTCCAACATCTCGTCATTGGACAAGAAGAAGAACCTGAAATATAGGGGAGAATTCAAAACGAAAATTATTATAAATTCATATCTCACAATTGGCAACACATTGACAAGTTCGAAGTGATTTTTTTCCCAATGAAATTAAATCATGAATTAACTACATATTTACTTATTTTGGGTTAAAGAAATTTTTAATTTTTGCCAAATTAGTGTAGCAGTAGAGGCATCAGTACTGCCAATTTAAAGATTACTGATTCATTTGGTCTATAAATGTCCATGTCCTTTTTGGTGGGTGAAGAGCATGTTATTACCTGGGGAAGAAGAGTCTCTTTTTCTCCAAGTAGGCATTGAGACCCTTGAGGATGCGATCCAGGAGGTTGTTGCTATCCTGGAGCTTCTCCAGGATTCCCGTCAGAGATGTGGCAGCCAGCACCTGAATTGGGTTCAAAGGTTACAGTGTTGCTAAAGGTCAAGGATTGGATGAAAATATAAGTTTTTTTGTCTGCACCTAGAGGTTGTACGACACTATTCCCTACGCTAAGTGAATTCCAAACTTCAACCCTGGATTCAACTCTATACCAAACCTTAACCCTAACCCTAAACTTAACCTAAAACCAAATTGCAACCCTAACCCTATGTTGGATCACCCATGTAGATGATCTACACTGAAACCACAACATGAACAAATTTTCTTAGTCCCTCATTCTTCCTGAAAGCTGTAGAGGACAAAACAGAAAGATCTATGGTCAGACAAATCTCAGTCCTGTCTTAAAAAGAGTTGCAATTGCTCCAAATACATCACAAGTCCTCCAAATCAATCACAAACTTACAATCTCCTCTTTCTTATGTACAGAGCAACTGTTGATATTAATCTCAATTGAAGTTGCTAGCAACACAAGTTACTCGCAAGTCTCGCAATTGGGGCCTGGTTTCCATCTTAAATATAGAGTTCTCTTTCGGGGGGGGGGATTGAGAAGTACTTTATAATATGAGATTTAACAACATTGACAGAAATCATTTGTATGCAATGTAAGCTCAAAGACAAGTTTTGTTGTCCCGTAGCACTTCTTACCTTAGGATCTTTGGAGGTGTGTTTCATGATCTCCTTCCAGTGCCGATCCACTGTCTGGAAGAGTCTGCCCTCCTCTGGCATCTGTTGCATGATGTCTTCAGAGCTGAAGATGGGTTCCAGGTAAAGCCACTGGGCCTGTACCTTCAACCATTCATCAATGGTTTCCTGGATGTGTAACAGTCTTTCCTCCCAAACCTATCAAAAATGCAACAAAACAACCAACATTTTAAGGACAATTCTCTCTGTATTGCATTATCTGCCCCTTGAACAGGACGTTAATGGAAGAAATGAAAGAGCAGGAGAAGCCCTGGTGTAGCGGTACACCTGCACATCCTAATGGGGAGGAGAAACCTGAGGGTTACAGTGATTCAGTTCGCTTTTCCCCTCCCAGGCACGGGTGATGCCAAATACTTAATAATAATAATAATAATAATAACTCTAACTGCGACTTAAGGCGAATCCTTTTATCTCATCCTCTTGTTAGGATTCGCCCTAACCCATGTTCGTTTCGCCTTAAGGTCGAATTTCTATTGTGACGGAATAAACCTATTGTTAGGATTCGCATTAAGTCGCAGATAGGTAAATTATTATTATTATTATTATTATTATTATTACAAGCTTATTTCCTACGTTAGGGGGAATCCTAACAATAGGTTTATTCCGTCACAATAGAAATTTGACGTTACGGGGAACAAAACCGTTAAGGGGAATGCTAACGATAGGCTGAGATAAAAGGATTCCCCCTAACGCTGGAAGTAGAGGAAGTAGAGTTATTATAATAATAATAATAATAATAATAATAACTAGAATTTAATTCGTGATTCGTGATCATGATTGTAATCAGGATGATCATAATAATGGGGAAATGCTAAACTGAAGATAGGAAGTCAAGAATGCCATGAATGGAGATGCTTCTTGAGGACAGGAATGTAGCAAAATGTGTAACGGTCATTGTAAAATGATTATGGTGATGATGATAATGGTGATTATGATGATTATAATGATATAATGATGGCGATGATATAATAATAGCGATGATGATCATGACGGTGATGATAATAATGATGATGATACAGGATACTTGGGAGATTAACCCCATAGCTCTAATACAGGACAGGAAATCACAATTTCCATAGGGTTGTACACAAACTACTGCACACTACTTTCTAATAGACATAATACGGAAAATAAGGCAGTTTATTACATGTTTTGTGATTTTTTATGTTACAATAGTCGAAGAGGATGGTAAAATGACAGGCAAAAAGAAGCCAAAAAAAAATTGTTATGGACCCACCGGGGATCGAACCTGGGTCACCGGAATGGGAGGCAAGTGCTTTGACCAATAGACCAAAATATTTCCCATAGAGATAACACGTAAACGAAAAACGGGATTCTCAAATCACATTTTGTACTGAAAAATTGGGCATGATCCCGACATCTGATCAAAAATTGGAGACCACACTTGTAAAAGCTTATAGTCTCAGCTACAACATATTAAAATCTGGAAGTAAAGAGACCAAAAATAACTGAGATACTGCTCAGAGAACGATGTCATGTAGATTCATGATTCGAAAAAAAATCATCTTCCATAGACATAACACGCAAATAGGGAAAATTCTGACATGGCATCTTTAATTGAAAATTTCACTGTGATGACGTCATCAAAATGAAAAATGGTGGTTACTGATCTGGTAGAGAATTGTCTCAGCTATAACATATCAAAATTTGGAAGAAAACTGACCACCTATTGCTGAAATATTATCAAATGAATACAAAAAAGATGACATAATTTTTTCAAAATCATTTTCTTGAGTTCATATGCAAATACGATGACGTTAGAACATGAGATCGGCAAACATTCTACATGAATTCGAATCTACAACTCACAGGCTTTCAGAATATGTAAAGAAATTGGGGGGTTTCCGTGCATTCTGACGAGCTATGGCGAATTCTAGATGGGCATGTTTTTACCACTTTTTACATTAGAATGCCCATTGATGTGCGCACGAATTTGAAAGTTTGACGCGCGCGTACGACATTATGGAAGGTCGAGAATGACTGTAAATAGTTGGAAATTCTCAAGAGTAGTGTCAGGAAGACAAACCATGCGAAAAAACGGCGTTTTTACGTTATGTACGCGCTGTACGCGCGCATAACGTGCACACGGAAGCGCACGGACGGAAAATTTTAAAATGCTTAAAATGTCCAGAACCGTACTCTTATTTGATTAAAAAGTGATTTTGAGCATTTTTAAATTTTGACGCGCGCGTACGTGCGCGTCATGATGCGTGCGCGGATTTTGATGACATTTTATGTTGACCCTTGACCTACAGTTTATGTGTGTCAAATATGGTTCATTTTTGATGACTCGTTATTAAGATATAAACGATAATGTCATTTTACAAAATGGCGCCTGGATGACGTCACGATGACCTGATGACCTGGAAAAAGATTTCGGAGCTTGACCTTATATGACCTGATGACTGACGGAAATGTCATGAAAATTGACTGAAAAGTTTTTGAGATTTCGTGGAAACAAGAAAGTGGGAGAAAAATGAAAATAAAGAATAAAGAAATAAAGAAAATTCTGACGAATATAAGAGGTGATCTGTCGACTACGACAGATCACCTAATAACAACTCCAGAATATGACGCAACTTGGTGATACCAATGTGACCTAAATTTTGCTGCATTACCTTGATCTCCTTTTCAAATGGCTTGATGAAAGGAGAGCCTCTCATCGTCTGGGTTTTCACAATCTGGTCATCCAGCATGGTCTGGATTTCATCCACAGAGGCCAGGATCTTGACTCCTGTGTCTCTGTAGGCGGTCAGTCCAAAGAACACTGACTCCCAGTCCTCAAGCATGCGGCCCATGGCTTTCTCCAAGGAGTATTCCTGAAGCAGAGAAACAGATGAGGGTCAACTTTGGAAGGAATATACACAGAAGGTAAGATAGTAGGTTGGGTAAATGTACCTATGTGTGTGTGTGTGTGTGTGTGTGTGTGTAATTGGGGTTTTACAGACGTGTATCAATCAGATATGATTATTTACGTCTGGGACCGACCTTTAACGTCACCATCCGAAAGACGTGACTCAGTATCGAACCTGGGTCTGCTGAATCAGTTTATAACTTCCTCTGGTAGCTGGATTACAGGCGCACGCCACAACGCCCAGCTGTGACTACCTATAATCAAGCAGCAAGCTTTTATACTGACCTGATGGGTTGTGTCTTTTATTCACAAATTCAATGGTAACTTTTCTACAGACTAAATCATATCTGTTCTTTACAGAGATCCTACAGGACACATGAGAGAATCCATTGCTCTTTGCTTCAGAGCATACCAAAATTAATGCATGATTGCTTTGTTCTCTTGGTCAATATTTGATATTATATGATATTTTCAATACATACAAAATGAACTGATTAAGCAATAATTCTCAACAATCAGTGGCTCTATTGATAACTATACCTTTGTTGCTGCTGCACTGATGGACTCAAACTGTTCCATGTAGGTCCCCAGGTTGAGTTTGAGCACCTTCCGCAGAGTACTCCCGGAGTCAGGGGTCAGATCAAAACCAGCAATGTCAGACATCTTAGACCAATGGCGGGACCTGATGCCAGGGTTACAGAGGATAGCGATGGTGGGAATGAATTCCTGAAATACAAAAGAAGATCAACACATTTAGCATCTTATCAAAAATTAGGCATTGATCTATAACATAATACTATTTTGCAAGTCAGCATTGGAACAATAACTCTATATATTTTCACTTTGGTTATTGGCCCAGATACATGCATTCTTGTTGAGCAAAGAGCTTTTCGTCTCATCCATACTGTTATAATTCAAGACTTCAAAGAAATATTTGACATTATTGTTGTATGTACTGTATAGAAAGACGATCAATTCTAATAGATTGAAATTAAACTGAATTGACTACTGTGTAATCTGTTACTTTCATAAGGGTTTTATTTTCATGAGTTTCTCGAATTGTAGGGTTGTGAATTTAACAAGTGGAAATGTGTGGCAATGCATGTGTGAATACATGTAGGTATTGTAAGTAGCCTGGCTTAATTATCATGAAAACAACAATGTACAAAAATATTTGTGTCCCCGTCATCAGCGCATTGTTGCAGGGGAGCGAATTCAACAACGCATGAAAATGTGTGGCAATGCATGTGCAAACAGGTATTGTACATAGCCTGGCTTAATTATCATGAAAACAACTTCGGTTTTTGTAAATTAAATGCCGATTTTGAGTGAATGTTAGTGACTTTTGTGCAGTGGTATTTGAAAGTGTTGAGGTGTATGACTGCCTAGATTCTACACACGAAGTATAGTAATGACGCATTGAGTGAATTTGACTGCCTTATTGCGAACCAACCCCACACGATATGTCCCCGGCCCCATGGTCGCGGACGCCGCCGGAGATGCGGCCGGGGGCGTATATGTAGGCGTATACGTAGCTAGCTAGCTATCATACGTTCGGATTACAATCAATTTATATTTGATTTTTCACTTTAGTTTCAGGTTATACGAGTGAATATGACTGTGACCCATAATCTGTGAAAATATCTGTAAATGAAAATATCAACAGTACATAATAGAAAATGAAAACACCAGAAAATCTGAACCTTCAGGTATATTGACAAAATGGGCAAGTGCAAACAAGTACATACTGAAGAGAAACCCACCTTGAATTCCTTGATCTGTTCCTGCACTGTATTGCAAACCTTGATGGCCGCCCATCCCGTCTCCTCTTCTGCTGGTTTTGCCTCTTCCTCTGCTGCATCGTCCTTCTTCTTTCTCTTTGGTGGTGCATTTTTCTCCTTCTCTGCCTCCTCTTTCTTCTTAGCGTTGACGAAGCCCTTGGTGATCTTGTAGATGTCTCTCCAGTATTCATCTGCTTCTCCTTCGATGGACTCTGAGCTGAGCTCCAGGAAGGCACCGTCCATCCACCTAGAAAATAATGACAGAGTATGGAGTTGAAGGTCAGATGAATTTAAAAAAAAAAAGATGATACAGTGAAATGACTAATCCTTCGAGCACATCAATCAAACTCAGAATCTCATTCAGAATTTCATTGTCAATTATTGTACAAGGCCAGAATCTTATATCATAATATAATATAAGAATTAATACCCCTTATTAAAAAATATGTTTCCTTCATACTCATGTCATGAAATATTACATTTTACTGAATTTTTGAAAAAAAAATCATACAGATATTCATAGAAAATATAAGATCGTTCTCAATGACAACTTTTATTTTTCTTTGCATGAAATCAAAAGAATTCTAACTTCGATGTAGGGTCAACTGATGTTCAATCGCACATTTGTTTTGTATGGCTTTCAAAACCATTCTTCCTGTATAGTTTCTAATGTTAGTAATACAATAAATCATTTTCTGTTCCTGTCTAAACTTAATGACATGACTCACTTCTTCTCTGCTCTCTGCCACTTGACAACCAGACTGAAGAGTCTCTGGTAGGGTTCGATGGCGGTCGTTATCAGATCAATTTCTGGATATTCTGTTCCGTCCCACTTGAACAGTTTCTCCTCCTGAAAATACATGTAATGGAATACAATCAATTCATCAAAGTGGATCTGTTGGCTGCTTCGTGTGTTTATAGGCTCTCAGAATGATCTGAAGGAAATAACATGTAATTTGTATTCCGTCTTATAACATTCTTAGCCACCTTTGCAGTAATACACAAAAAACCTGTTGTACCACATTCCATTTTCTGATCCGTAATTTTGCAATAAGTTAGATTGCAACGATGAAACATAAGAGATGGAACATTTGTCAAATTAAAGTGAATGCCATTACTTTTACGTTGTACCGTAATATTATGAAAAATGTTGCTATCCCTACTGATAGCAGCTTCAGTAAGCAATCTTTATCATAAACCAAACAAATTGGTAACAGTCATATTATTTTCCATTTCTTTATCAATTCAAACCTATTTACATGAACAACATCTGCCAATAGGTTAAGTAGAGCAAGAAGCATCTTTGCAGCAAAGAATACCTTGTTGATGAAGTTGATGTTTTCTTGTGCATCCACCAGCCTCTTCTGAACAGCTCTGACATCATTGACGTATTGCACCATCATGTCCAGTTCACCATACTCGGCAAACTCTGCCACTCTCTTGCGGATCTTCTCCAATTCGATCATGAGCTTCTCACGTCTCTCCAAGAGTTCGCTTTCTCCCTTCCTCTTGGAATTCTCTACCAACTAAAGACAACAAAAATAAAAGGAGATGAGAGGAAAGATTGTTCAGTCTCACAAAGGGGATAAACATAATTGAAATTTTTACTTTTTTCACTTTGTTGGGCATATGTATACAACAAAAAAGAACAAATATAGAGTAATTTCTAGACATTTATCTAAAAACATGGCCCTAATGAATAATCACAAGCAAACAACCAAAGCAGAATTCTAGCTGTGCAAGAAAAATACATTATTAAGAACATCTCAAAATTACAGTATTTTGTGGGATGTAGCATTTGAATGCCACTTGAATTCCTAATATTCTCTCTCTCTTTACTTTATGGACAAGATGAATGCATTTTAATTCTGTGTTATGACATCCACTGCATGAAAAAAAATATCTTTATAATTATTCTGACCTCCTCATTGTCATCAAAGATTGGTTGGATGTTGCTGGGCCACATAAGAACAGTCTTGTTGAGTTCAATGTGGTCCGGCTGGAAGAGATAGATGTCTAGGAGAAAGTTCATCTTGCGTCTGCTGTCTCCGATGCGCTCCTTGAGTCCCATGATGCCCTCGATGCGAGCCTTCTCAATGTACGAGATCATCTCCATCATATCCTCCGAGCTCTCAGGAACCTTCAGAGCACGATCCTTGATTGTTTCAAACTCCTTGCAAATGCTGCGGTTTAGGCAAACGACGATTTGATTTTAGAAGGCATGTTTACATTCATAGTGATTCGATTGAATGTCTAGCAGTATCGTGCGTATCAAATAAAGCATGTAATTCTGTGTGTGATCTTTGAGAGGGGCAATCCATTATTCTATTTTTTTAGTTCTATTAGCTGCATCCCTACAAAGGAGGTAGACTTATGATATTCAAACTTATTTAGCAACTGAAAAATATCCAAATCTTCAAGAGACAACCTAGCAGAATAAGCCGTGTTGAATTATTCAATTCAATTCAATTCAGTATTTATTTCCAATTCATAAAAATGAACAAAGTCATATACAGACAAATAAAAAGGAGAATTAAAACATGTCAATAAAACATGAAAAAAGCAATCAAAAGCAATAGAAAAAGTAGAGTTGTTACATGGTTGAACATAAATGAATGGAAAAGGGGCATGCACTAAAAAGCCAAGAAAAGGCTTGTATGAACGCACATGCCCAACGTGGATTGATGATTAAAATAATATTGCTACCATGGATGCGGTAATTAAGTACAGTACCAAGTAATAATAATTTAAACAAAAACTAAATACAATAAACCGAGAAAGTAAAACAGGACAAAATATATAAACACACAACATACATATAGTCATCCTAACATAAATTAATAATTGCTAAGTAATTTCTTTTTGTATTGTCTTTTAAAAGTATTATTAAACTGTGTATTAATTCTGCTAAATTCCAAACTATTCCATAAAGTGGGGCCTGTATGTCGTATGGAATATTTAGATCTATCATTTGAGAAGGCCCACCTGTGAAATTGATTACGTGATCTGGTAAAATAATTGTGAATATTAGAGTTAATTGAGAACATGTTCATTAAATATGGCGATAGATTATTTGTGTGGTAGCGTTGCATTATTGAAGCAATTTGAATCCTAGTAATATCTGGAAGTTTAAGTGTTCGTAATGATTTAAATAACAAGGATGTTGGTGCATTATAGTCCGTTTTCATACATTTACGTATTGCTTTCTTTTGTAAAATAATTAATTTTTGTAAATGGGAAGAATATGTGTTACCCCATATTGAATTACAGTATGATAAATGGGATAAAATATAAGAATTGTAAAGAGTGAATAATATATAACTAGGTAATTCATATTTCAAACGGTTTAGAATTCCCATAAAACGTGATATTTTAACAGAGACTGAAGTAGTGTGATCATTCCAACATATTAAAGTTATTGTTAAAAATTACTCCTAAAAACTTTACTGAATCATAAAATTTCAATTGGGTTACGTCAACCTTAAGAGATAGGTCAGTCTGATTATATTGCACACCTTTCTTTTTATAAAAATGGACACACTGAGTTTTACTCGTATTCAAAGAAAGTCTATTGCACTTAAACCAGGCAGAAATTTTGGCAAGATTTCTATTTAAAATTTCAAGTAAAATATTAATATTATCATGAGAGGCAAGCAGTGACGTATCATCGGCATATAGAATAAAATGAGGTTCACGGCAAGAGTTAACAATATCATTAATATAGATTAAAAATAATAAGGGCCCAAGAATTGAGCCTTGAGGCACACCTGAATTTAATTTCAAGAAAGACGAATGGGCATTGTTGTAGACAGTAAATTGTTCTCTGTGTAATAAATATGATTTGAACCAATTAAAAGACACCCCTCTTATACCGTAATATTGCAACTTGTTGAGTAATATATCATGAGAAAGCGAATCAAAAGCTTTGGAGAGATCCATGAAGACTCCTATAACTTCTTTGCCGGCACTGAGTTCACTAATTATTCTATCATGAATTTCAATAACTGCCATTTCTGTAGAGTAATTTTGACGGAAGCCATATTGACTGTCATATAATAAATTGTTGTGTTGTAAAAAACAGTAGAGTCTATTAAAAACTAATTTCTCCAATATTTTGGAGAAACATGGTAAAATCGATATTGGGCGGTAGTTGGTAAATTGATTCGGATTGTCCTTTTTAAAAACGGGAACAACTTTGGCTATTTTTAGTTTGGAGGGTACGAATCCAGTTGTGAGAGATGTGTTGAAAATATATAAAAGTGGATCTATAATAAAGGGCAAGACATATTTCACAACAGATGGATGAATGTTATCAAATCCACTACTTTTACTAGCTTTAAGTGATTTACCAATGTCTAATATTTCTTTCTTTGTAACTGGTTTAAAGAACAAAGTATGTGAGAGTGGTTCATTCATATAAGAATGAAACGAATTACAATTGTCTTTATTTAAATCATTACATGTACTTGATCCAACGTTGACAAAATATTGGTTAAAGTTTTCTGCAATTTCAAAATGATCACTAATATAACAGCCATTATTTAAAAAAGTGGTTTCTTTATCAAGATTATTTTTCTGTTTTCCTAAAATATTGTTTATAAGTTTCCATGTTTTGTTTGAATTTGTTTTCATAGATTCAAACTTGATAAAATAATATTTTTTCTTCTCTCGTCGGAGAGTTGAAGTAACTTCATTACGTATCTTTTTATATCTATCATGATGAGCTTTAGTTGGGGAGTTTAAATACACCTTATAATATTTATTTTTCTTTCTTATAAGCTTCAAAATATCAAGGTTAATCCATGGTTTTCTATTCCGTTGACGTTTACCGATATGTTTTGTCCTGATAGGTAAGTGTTTATTATACAGGTTAACAAATATATCATAAAATATGTCGTACGCCCTCTCCGGGTGGCTCTGGAGACACACCTCTGACCAGTCCACGATTGAAAGATCACCACATAGAGAATTAAGACCATCAGGAGATATTTTCCTGTATGTATGTGCTTTTTGTTTATCATTTATTAAAAAATCTGAAAAATGGGACAAATGGAAGATTGGAAAATGGTCAGAAATATCTGTTAAAAAGGCACCAGACAGAGGGGAACGACTAAAATCATTTGTAAATATGTTATCGATTATAGTAGATGATCTATTATTGACACGTGTTGGTCTGTCTATAATGGGATAAAACCCGGATGAGATTACTTGGTTGACAAAATGAAGAATTTGTGTGCTTTCAGATTTTTTCGACAAATCAATATTGAAGTCGCCCATGAAGAAAATACGTTTCTTGATTATGTAATTATCATTCATTAATGTATCAAAATATGAAGTAAATGAAGAAATGCTTGATTTTGGTTGACGATATATAATCCCAACTACAACATTTCTTTCTGATTTGGACTCGATTTCAATGCATAAAGAATCAACACCTTCACACTGCTGTGAGAAATCACATAATTTGTACTTCAAGTCCTCTCGAACAAATAGACCGACTCCACCGCCGCAGCCACTAGGTCGATCAGCATGCAGGAATTTATAGCCTTCAATTGAGAAGGGAACATTAGAGGTTGAATTAATCCACGTTTCCGATATTCCAATCACCGAAAAACAAAATCTGATATTCGAAAGAAAACTGTGTATGTGATCGAAATTTTGAAATAAACTTCTTGCATTGAAGTGAATCATGCTAAAGTTTCCTGTTATAGAATGTTCAATTATTTCATTGAATTCAGAGGTCAAGAAGTATCTTGCATTGGTGGAGAAGGCATGTTCGTCCTGATCATTCCCAACATGATATTCATCGTGCCCAGCATTACTACTTGTATTTGCATCAACAAATTCGTCTTTAGAACAAAATAATGACTGGAATTCTGAGTCATCAATTTCAACGAATGGCAAAGGGTAAGTAAAGTTGACATTTGCAGGAAGTATATTAGTTACCTTGACATTTAAACTCGAGTCTGCTTTAGAATAATCATTCAACATTACGATGACTAATGAGACGTACAAGACAATACGAAATATCCAGAAATTCAATAAGATACACGTAAAATAATAAGGCCTAAAAGTTTGTTAAATTACTACCTTTTATTGATAATAAAAGGGTCAAATAAATGAGTAAATTAGAAAAAAATAACTTAAGGAGAGAAAGTGGAATGCATCAGCATTGTATAATTATTCATGTCACAATTTTTCCAAGTCTTGTTTACAACTATCCGCTGTAAACAAGACTTGGAAAAATTGTGACATGAATAATTATACAATGCTGATGCATTCCACTTTCTCTCCTTAAGTTATTTTTTAAGGTGTTAACATGCCCTATATCTCTAAATTCTAATTACAATATGCTATACTTGTTACAATAACATATACAATGTATACAGGACTGGCAAAACTGTAATATCCTTAAAGGTTGCTTGATCCATCACTGACATTTTCATAATCCATTACGACAGTATAGCTCACCTTTCATTCTCTTGTCTGTGGTCTGATGCTACTCTCTCTAGCAGTGTGTTGGCATAACCTCTGGACTTCTCAGCCAGACCTCTCTTAAGATCCTCGCAATCCAGACGGACCATGTCAAAGTGGACAATACTGTCCAGGCTCATGATCTCTTTGGCCAAGTTGCGGAACTCCTCAATGTACTATAAGTGAACACGTGAACACAGTGATTGATCAAGATGCAGAACAATATGACTTTCTCTACAACATCAGATTTTAATTCTTTCAATTTTTCAAATCCTACACCATATATGTGTATTCCACTTATCTGGGCATCCACAGATTATTTTACTATTTTACTGGCTTCGCTTTGTGTATTCACACCAAAGGCACTTTCAATCCTAAGGGAATACTGAGATTTTTGTACAGATTATATTTATTCTAATCCTGAAGGGCAGAATTTATATTAAAGTTCATACACTCCATAATTTTTCTGATGAGAGAAAGTTGGCATATTTGAGATTTCTCAAATTAAGAAATAAGAGCATACATCAAAGCTGAAATATATCCCCACAAAAAAGTCTAGCAAAGAAACTATTTTGGTAAATGTAAGCTTTGTGGAATACACCACATGACATCAGAATCAAAGAATCAATAATATGATTCCAGTCACACTCATAAATTATAATAATAATAATAGCTACATTTATATTGCGCACATATCCATCCCAGGGGATGCTCAAGGCGCTCAAAGCATTCAAGGAATAAATTCCTACCAGGTACCCATTTACTACACCTGGGTGGAGAGTGGTAAATGTAGATTAATATCTTGCCAAAGGACATTAGTTCCGCGGCGGGACCTGGACCGCGAACCTTGTGATCCACAGTCCTGTGACGTATCCATTAGACCACGACACCTCTACTTTGAGGGTTCTTATTAAGGGCAATGAAATGATTTGCTTATTTCCATGCATAGCAAACATATTGTGACGTGCTGTTTTATTGTAACAAGCTCCAGTCAGATAACGCTATAAGATATACTGCTGCTCTGGTTCATACAAAAGGTATTTGCAGCAAAACGATTCCTGGGGTGCGTTTCATTAAGTGTCTTGACAATGATTTTCACTGACAAATTTGCTCTCAGCCAATCAGATGTAAGGATTTCAGTAGCTTATAACAGTTATTACAACTTGTCATTGATGACAAGTTTTATGAAACAGGGCCCTGGTATATTTGTGCTTCACATTCTCATAAAGTGTGTTCTTATAAAGGTGATTCAGCTAAGAGCGCTCATATTCAAGTGTGAATGGGGGTTGTGTTAAAGTAGGCTCACCTGGCAATATTCCTCAAATGTGTGTTCATCTTCCAGGAATTGGTCAACCTTGGTTTGAGCTTCTCCATTGCACAGCTGTTCATATTTCTCCACTGAAAGATTAAGATTAACAGGAGCAAGATATTGAACTTTGTATTTATCAGAAGTGAACCTCTAAAAGACATTGAACATATTGTAGCTTGAGCACACTAATCCTCACAGGGAATACAGGAATTGGGCATGGAATAAAGTTCCTTCAAGTTTAAAAAGCTACACATATACTGCTTATGTCATACTAGGTTTAACATAGCATTTTGTGTTTTAAGTGAACACAGATACCAAGGGTATTTACGATCAATTCTTACAACTACCAGTAATACTGCCCCTATGAGTATCTTGACAAAATTCAGCCAATATTGCACTAATTATAGAATACTGACTAACTATTGACAAAGTGGAAGAGATTCTATAAGCAATACGGTAAAGTAAGTACTGTTCATTTGTGCGATTAATTATTATTTAGAGGTAGACATATAAGAGGTGCTTACTGTAAGAATCCAAATGGGCACTGGGTGCTTCAAAGTTGAGCTTGCATGCTTCTTTAAGTGTGCTTCTGGCTGCCGTGACAACATGCTCTGCCACCATGACATCAATGCTGTTGAGCTCGTTGGTGCCCGAGAGCCAGGACTGGACCGTGGGAACGCTTTGCATGGTTTTGGTCAGCTGAAGGACTACGAAGAGGAGGCACTCTTCCAAGTCGGAGTAGTACGGGTAGAACTCCATCTTGTCATTGTCGTAGGTCAGCTCCATCTTGAAGATGGGCAGGCGCTGCTTGTCTTCCATGTCAAACAGTTCCACCCATGCTTCAATAGATCGCACAATTAGCCGTTTCAGCTATGCAAAGTGAAAGATAAGTGAAAGAGAAAACTCAATTACAATAAGGAGCAGCAAATGGTTAACTACACAGTGATCTAAAACATTTGTAAATGGGTAATTCCATAAATATGGGAGCCAATTTGTGACATTTTTGGTGTCCCTTTTACATATGAAATCCACATGTTTGTGTGGCTCTGAGTAAAGACTCAAATAGTGCAGTACGATTGTAAGGTGATTCTAAGCATGACAATGCAACATTATGCTTGGAGATCACTTTACCATCTCACTCCACTATTGGTGTTTTCATTATGAGCCATAAAAACATGTGGGTTTCATATGTAAAAGGGACACCAAAAATGTCACAAATTGGCTCCCTTATTTATGGAATTACCCAAATGTAAAAAGAGGAGAAGGAAAACAAAAGTTTACAATGAAAGTTGTTATTTAGGATTTGAATATGTTATTCTTTGTCTTTTGGGTAAGTGGTACCAGAGTTGAATTTATTTTTCAGCTGAATTTTTTAACAATGTGCAAACTGCAGATCCACTTGCTTTACATCACATAACTGAATAACTGTTTAATTGTTCAACTGATACATGGAACGTAGGTAACGTAAGGTGAAAAAAAAATAAATTGAAATCTATGACAAAACAATGTCAAAGGCACAACACAAACCATGTATAAAACCATGATGTTAGCAGCTCATGGACATCTGCAGCTACTGGGCATGCAAGTCAAATCTTTTATGGGTGGAACATCATGTTAAAAAACGAATAAAAACATGAAAATGTACCTGATTTGATATGAGAGTAGAGACACTGCAGTAGAAGGATTCTAGTTTCTCAGGAGGGACATCTGAAAGGCGTTTGCGATCCATGAACACATTGAGTACTTCAGGCCACCAGCCATGCATTAGTCTGCAGAGAGAAAAATATTCAGGATTTGTAATGCTACATGTATATCACCTAAACAAATCAATATAAATCCACTGCAAAAAAAGTAAACATTAAGATTGTAACATATTTCCAAAACAAGACTAATTGTGTATGATAACTTTTGCAAATTACTGCTTTTGATACTCTTGGAACTACAAACATATTTTCAAAAAGAGCATATTAATGAATCATCTAAAAATATCTGTCATTATTATAAATAGGAGTCAAAAGGGGCCTGAGCTTTCGATCATAGCAGAATCTTCATCAGAGGCAAAAAAAAAACATAAAAAGCAAGACAAGCATATATATAGACTGTAGTCTATATATATGCTTGTCTTGCTTTTTATGTTTGTCTTTTTGCCTCTGATGAAGATCTGCTAGGATCGAAAGCTCAGGCCCCTTTTGACTCCATTGGCTCACTATTATTGGATAAGCAGTTTTCAGCAGCTTGTTTTCCATTTATTATAAATAATTACAAATAATTCATTTTCCATTATTTTGGTAGGAATGAAAAGGAAATATTCAAGTAAATATCTAATCACTCTGATCATAATTAATATCACAACATAGTAAGAAAACTAGATGAATTTTCGACCGCGCGCGGTCGGAATTTATGCCTCCGCCATCACCAGATTGGAAATGTATGGCATACATGTACACTCTAAAAAGGATTGGTCCAACAAAATTACAAATCTTTTCACTTAAAATGCACAGGAGACTGAAAATTTATTTCATTTCATAAATAAACTAGAAATATTTGATAACGAGGCTAAAAACCAGTAATTTCATGTAATTTTATGTAAATTGACCTCTGTGACCTCTGACCTTTGACCTACTTACCCCAAAATCTAATCAGTTCATCTTTCTATGGGGATACATACTGGTACCAAGTTTGAAGTTCTCACCTCAGACAGTTCTTGAGATATCGCGGTAACGGTACTAAAAACCAAGAATTTCATGTAATTTCATGTAAATTGACCTCTGTGACCTCTGACCTTTGACCTCCTTACCCCAAAATCTAATCAGTTCATCTTCATATAGGGAAACATACTAGTACCAAGTTTGAAGTTCTTACCTCAAACAGTTCTTGAGATATCGTGGTAACGGTGCTAAAAACCAAGAATTTTTATGTAATTTCATGTAAATTGACCTCTGTGACCTCTGACCTTTGACCTACTTACCCAAAATCTAATCAGTTCATCTTTCTATGGGGATACATACTGGTACCAAGTTTGAAGTTCTTACCTCAAACAGTTCTTGAGATATCGTGGTAACGGTGCTAAAAACCAAGAATTTTTATGTAATTTCATGTAAATTGACCTCTGTGACCACTGACCTTTGACCTCCTTACCCCAAAATCTAATCAGTTCATCTTCATATAGGGAAACATACTAGTACCCAGTTTGAAGTTCTTATCTCAAACAGTTCTTGAGATATCGTGGTAACGGTACTAAAAACCAAGAATTTCATGTAATTTCATGTAAATTGACCTCTGTGACCTCTGACCTTTGACCTCCTTACCCCAAAATCTAATCAGTTCATCTTCATATAGGGAAACATACTAGTACCAAGTTTGAAGTTCTTACCTCAAACAGTTCTTGAGATATCGTGGTAACGGTGCTAAAAACCAAGAATTTTTATGTAATTTCATGTAAATTGACCTCTGTGACCTCTGACCTTTGACCTACTTACCCCAAAATCTAATCAGTTCATCTTTCTATGGGGATACATACTGGTACCAAGTTTGAAGTTCTTACCTCAAACAGTTCTTGAGATATCGTGGTAACGGTGCTAAAAACCAAGAATTTTTATGTAATTTCATGTAAATTGACCTCTGTGACCACTGACCTTTGACCTCCTTACCCCAAAATCTAATCAGTTCATCTTCATATAGGGAAACATACTAGTACCCAGTTTGAAGTTCTTATCTCAAACAGTTCTTGAGATATCGTGGTAACGGTGCTAAAAACCAAGAATTTTTATGTAATTTCATGTAAATTGACCTCTGTGACCTCTGACCTTTGACCTACTTACCCCAAAATCTAATCAGTTCATCTTCGTATGGGGATACATACTAGTACCAAGTTTGAGGTTCCTACCTCAAATGATTCTTCAGATATCGCGGTAACGAGAAGTGGGACGGACGGACGCACGGACACACGGACGGACGGACGGACGGACGGACGGACGGACGCACGGACGGACGGACAACCCGAAAACATAATGCCTCCGGCACCCACCTTCGGTGGGCGGAGGCATAAAAATAAAGAAGATCATGAGATATATTGCTATTAAGGTTACTCACCTCTCCTCCATCTTCTCACACTCGAGAATGACATTGTTCTTCAGGTGCTCGCACTCTACCGGCCCTTGCGCCCTTTGACCTTTCAGATCAACCAGCAGGAGCTTGCCCAGGCTTGTCTGGCACATGCCCAGTACAATCTGCATGGAAGGATGGGTGATGTGGAGATTGGACCGCATCGCGTCCACTGCATCCACAAAGTCGTCGTGCCAAGGGCTTGAGTAGTCCAGACCACTGCAACGTGAACATATCATAAATAAAAATTTAGATTCACACTTTGCCACTTAGTTTACAAGCAGGCATCAGGAATACAATCTTCCCTTTGGGGCATTATTATATGACTTACAGTATAATACTTTAAACTGTGCACAGAATAAAAGTATTCCCCACAGCTTTTAACTTGAAGTTGTACTCACCACGCATTTTCAAAAAAAACTTGGAAAATGTTTTAAAAATCATGATTTTCTAATTTTATGTCATGACTTATGGTCACCGAGATCAAGTAAAAATAAGGACATGTGCTTACTAATTTATATATATTTTTTTTTTTACTAGCCAAGAAACTTGATTTTGTTCACGAGAAAGGAATACTATTGTATGATTGATTCCCCCCCCAAAAAAAACAACAACAATGAGTTAATACTCACACTGGTTCAGACGGGGGCTCTCCAGTTGTGTCTTTCTCAAGCCCTTTGACATTTGGTTTGACCAATACATGTTGTGCTGCATCAAGGAGAGAATTCAAAATAATTATCAGTGATGAATGATGACAACAGCAAGCTAATTAAGTACAATGGTTGGAACATTGTGGTATTTCTAACAAGATAAAATTAATATATGCATTTTTTCACTAAGATCTTTACATTTTTAAAAATAGTAATTCATCAAACCCATAACAATGTGAGCAGTAGTTGAACTATCATTTTTAGAGGAGTTTGTATACTTGTATGCTCTATTTCAACACATTATTTCACCAGAAAATTTGTGCTTATATTTACATTGAAATATCTCATAAGGGACGGAGCCTGAAACTTAATGCTGTGTGCGCATAAAAGCCTTTAATGGAGAATCTCTTACAATTGGATATACTCACTCATTGATTTCATCATGCTGCTGTGGAAGTCACCTTGTACCTCCTGAAACAGTTCCTGTATGGTTTCTTGCATGTACTTGGACTCTTGGAGATGGGAGGGTACCAAACTCAGGATGTTGGTATACCGTTGCTCCTCCATGACTGGGATAGGACCACTCTCCACACATTGCTTCATATATTGGTAATTTTGCTAATGTTATGATGGATACAACAAAAAGATCATCAGATTTTTTTTTACGCTTGCTGTTATATAGTTAAGAGCTCTATCATTATATACGGTAGTAATATATAATGACTATTTTCACATCATTTATTGTTACATTTGTATTTGATATCAATATCCACACAGCTTTAACTTTGTCAAAGAAAACCCCTAAGATAACAGTGCTTGTCACCAAACAGTATTACTATCAAACTGTAAAACCTTCAGCTAATGACTTAACAATCAAATACTGTAGAAGAATTTAAAAAAAAAATTTTTTTTTTTAAATCCTTAATTTTTCAGTTTGCATAATGCTTTACTTTTTTATATTTAGGTTTAGGAAGATATTTCCTACAATGTAAAGTTCTAGGCTATCATTTGACCATATATGTACAGGTCTATTACTTCCATATCATTATGACAACTGTTTGACTATATTATACATTAAAAAAGGTAGGGAAACACATGTATACATTACACTATCATCTTTCGTACCATAATTAATGTGAAAGGGGGGAGGGGTGGGAGGATAAATGAAAAGTCATGAGTACACCCATGCAACCATAGAGGATATGATGTTAGATTGATTAGAGCCATAATCTTACAAACACATAGCAGATACATGTAATAGCTTTCTGAACCATTAACCCTTTCAAAACAAGAATTATCTAAGGGCTAAATTAATCACAATTTGTTCTTCAAATTGGCAACACTAATTTTCTTTTCACCTCATATTTTGCCAATTTAAGGATATTAAAGCTTATTCTCCTTTGTGTAAATTCCTGGCATCAAACGCAATATGGCCAAGAAACAGAAATGGACACAGTGTTTGCAGGGTTAAAGAATGTTTAGGAATAGTTTTACAAATATAGTATAGACAATTAAGGAAACTGAGGATAGCATGAATACATACATACATTATGTTTTATGACTACACATAGACAAGAAGAAGAAAAAAGGCAATATGCATAGTGATCGATCTAACAACTGTCTTTTAACAAGTTAAGTATTTAAATATCATAATTGATAGGATTGAAGTAAATTGAATATATTATATTGAAAGTAAATGTGAGAAAATTACAATGCCCCGACTGGGATTCGAACCCAAGACCCTGGATTACATGACCAGTGCTCTACCAACTGAGCTTTCCGGGCTCCCGTTGAAGCAAAGTAACAATCTCACAAATAGCCCCTCTCTTTCCATCGAGCGTAGGGGGTACATCCATACCAATTCCATACGTACGCTATATAATGGCCTACCAATGAGACAGGTCTTCCCTCTTATTTATTGCATAATTACATGTATTAATTTTTTGTACGAAAGATCCCCAAATAATCCCCTTCATCAATCCTGATTTCTTCTTTTTTTCTGGTTTTAGTTTCCAGTTGAGTTAAGATTTAAAAGAAGTTACAGCTAGCAGAGTAATTTTCTACATCAAAATTCAGCTTTCTGCAAGTTTGCCTAAAAAACGAGGGACACCACAATAACTGTTAAGCACACAACAAGTCTATTAGTAGGTTTGAAAGTATGATGAATATATAGAGTAGCACATTATATATTCAAGCTTGAAATCACAAGCTGATACCACAAATTCTATCCAAGTAGGGAGCAACTGACATCCCTTTCCTTACACAGCCATATTCAGTACGTAGATATGAATATAAAGTGACTACAGAAGAGCAATGTGGTCTGTGGTACTGCAGTGAATATACATCACACAAGAGAGAGAGAGGCAAACCAAAATTTGATGATCCACACATCTTACCCTTGTCTGACGATCTTTGCTCATCATCTGTGAAAAACATTTAACCATCAAAGAATGATGAACACTAGTATAATGTCGGTTATGAATGTGTAATATTCTTACCACAAAGAAACCTTGTGGAGCACAAAAGAAATATGTTTTTTTCTTAGGATATATGGCACACAAGAGAGTCATCACCAATGAATTTCAACATAATATTGATTACCATATATATTGTTTTGTTATTATCTTAATAAAAGAGGTTTTATTAAAGATAAATTACAGTGGTCATGTTTCTTAAGACAGCAAAAATGAAGAAAATTATTTTTAGCAAAATACAAGTTTTGAGGAAATTAATATTTAAAAATTTGTCAGTAAAGACAAAATGTACTTCAACTTTTTCAGTATTTTTTTTTCTTCATAACTTGTTTGTTTATTACAAGTGGAATAAAACTGAACTTAGCTTATTGACAAAATAAAAAAAACATATCATGAAAACTTTTCTGTACTCACAGTGGATGGGTACTCTGGATCATTTGCAGAAAGGGGCCTCTTCTTGGCCTTATCTTCCACATCCTCCCGGATCTGTTCTGCTTTCTGGTAGATCTTTTCCATCAGCAGTCCCTGCATCTCCTTGGCTCTTCTGTGGGTCATCAGCTTGCTCTTACTGTAGTCCCTGGAGTTTCTGCTGGACAAGATACTGGCTGGAGTGTTGATAGGGGGCAGACGAGGCTTGCCATTGACCAAGTGTGAGCCCCCGTTCTCTGTGTGGACTCCATTATGGGTGGGGCTCCTGGGACCAAGTCCAGGGTTTCTTTGGTTGACCCTGGTTCCATTATGAATTGGACTGTGACCACTTACTCGAGACATCTTTAATAGTGAAAATACAGCAAAAAAGGTAAAAATAAAAAAAGCACTAAAATGTAGATCTACCTAGATCTAACTTTACATCTACAGTACAAAAAGAAAGACCCCCTCCTCCCCCGCCAATTTCTGGCAGTCATTTTCTTTTGGTCAAGTAGTATGATGTCACTTAAATCTTAATTGATATACTGTACAAATACGGTAAGTCACAATGTCAATGAACCAAAAAAAAAAAAAAACAGGCGGGGAATTCTTTAGTTTTAACTAAAGACATGATTTTGAGTTTGGATTAGAGATCTACGGGTGGAAATTACAGAACTGCTCTGTTATGGTCATTTTAAGGTAAGAGTAGGGTTTTAGCAATTCAGATGCATTGCAAGGTCAGAGAATAGAATTTGACTACCTATATACCATTCTAAGTGCATTCTATTCTAAACATCATTCTCGTCTCTCGCGAGAACGTATGCTCCTGCTGATAAATGTAGCTGATGAATGGTCTAGCACTCTAGAGGAAAATGGTTCAATTGATGTGATTTATTTAGATTTTGTGAAGGCTTTCAATAAGGTGCCCCACCGTCGGCTGCTTGCCAAGATTAGAAGCTACATGGCATAAGTGAGTTGGTGGTTAGTTGGATTGAAGCATTTCTAGTTGGGAGAAGACAGCGTGTACGTGTGAATGGAGAATATTCCAGTTGGGGTCTTGTTGCAAGTGGAATTCCACAAAGTAGTGTTCTTGGGCCTGTGTTGTTTGTGTTGTATATAAATGATCTATCTGACACGATTTCTGAGAGTAGTGTACATGTATATCTATTTGCTGATGACACAAAGATTTTAAAGTCCATAACAGATGAGCATGATTGTATTGCCCTTCAGAGGGATCTTGATAGGCTCAAATACTGGTCTGAGAAATGGCTGCTTAGATTCGACCCTAAGAAATGTAGTGTTCTCACCATTGGTAACCCCAAGTCTGCCCTGGCAAGTCCATATGTGTATAATATTAATATGACCAGTGATAATTCACAAAGTGCCCTCAAGCAAGTGACATCTGAGAGAGATTTGGGAGTGGTGATTGATGATAAGCTAAATTTTTAAGAACATTTACATACAAAAATCAATAAGGCAAACAGACTAATAAATTTAATCAGACCAACCTTTGTTTATTTTATAGATAAGGATAATTTTTCACTCTTGTACAAGAGTACACTCATGCTGTGTGGAGCCCCCACTTTAAGAAACATATAGGTACATGCTTTGGAAAATGTCCAAACAAGAGCAACGAGATTAGTCCCAGAGTTAAAGGGGCTGACTCATGCACAAAGATTGAGGAAGTTGAATATCCCTACCTTAGCTTAAGGGAGGGTTTGAGGCGATATGATTGAAACGTACAAGATTTTTAATAAATACGATTCTTAGGTAACACCTAATCTTGAATTACAATCCAGAGATCAGACAAGAGGACATAGTAAAAAAAAATGTATTCCTAGGACCAAAACCCAGGGATACAAAAATTCTTTCTATGTACGAATACGTAAAGTCGTAAACCATGGAATAATCTTCACAACGACACCATTACTGCCCCAAGTGTGCACAGTTTTGAAGTAGCTTTGGACATAGCACTGGAAAATTAGCCCATTAAGTACGATTATGAATCGCCTGCACCAGGAAAAGATCCAGCCATCTTGAAAAGGAAAAAGAACTTGGAACTGAATATAGAGGCGTAGTGCCCGAGTTCAGTATCTTCCCTAGTCTAGGTATCCCTAGGTAGCATTGGAGCTGCTGATGCATGCGTATTGCAAACTATACACTGGCCTACGAAAGTGTTTCATACAAAATTACAGGATCTGGGAAATTAGTAGAGGTGTTGTGGATCAGTGGATAAGTCCCCGGACTGTGAACCACGAGGTCCGGGGTTCGAATCCCACCGCAGCACTAGCGTCCTTTAGCAAGACGTTAATCTACATTTGCCACTCTCCACCCAGGTGTTAAATGGGTACCCGGTAGGATGGCGAAAGTTAATGTCGTCACTGTACTGCCCATTGCTGGAATGCTCCCCAGGGAGTGGAGAATGTGCATACATTGTGTGCGGGCGTGCCAGAATCCAATGACCGGGGTAATAATATATATCTAGCGCTTTGGGCCACTTTGGGAAAGGCGCGCTATAAATGCCAGGTATTAGGCCTTTTTTGTATCATCCCCATCGAAAAGAAAGACAAGTCGGCCAAAGTCGTTATTATGCCCAGCCGCCATTAAATCTGCCTGAACAAGTGAATAATTAGTCAAGTTTCTTGGTTTTCATTGTTGAAATTCAGTTATTTATAACAGAATAAACGCTATCATTATCGATTCATAACTGAAAAAATTATCAGCAAGAAAGAGCGGGATTCGAACCCGGGACCTTAAACGCGAGTGCAGTGTAGACAGTCTGACCAGATGCCTTTACCACTAGACCACGAGCAATTGACAGCGAATGATGCTGCTGCACTAGATCTATTACTTAGTTTATACCTCCGCTCCATACAAATCCTATATATCTAGATCTATACCTCCATTCTGCTGTTTTTTTTATATCCTAGGCAGGATTCTTGCCAATTTGAGGATTACTGGGCATATTATTACTAGCTAGTATAATAGTAGACCGAAAATTCTGTCTCTCGGTCGTTAGCCTCTTATTTGGCTAGGGTCAGCTCTTCACTTAGAAACCCAAACGCTCCATACACTCGCCTGTGCAAACTCACTGGCCGCTGAGGACCAGTAGGCATGTCGTTTTTAAAATGTGGATTTTAAAAGTTTTAAAAATATTTGTGTAAATTAAATAGATTATGCCTAGGCTCTATACTTAAACGAACATGTTCAACTTACCAATTTGACTGTTATTCCTTGAATCCTTTTAATGCTCCTTTTTCAGGTAATTCAGGGTCCAAGGTTTTCTCCGTTTGAAAATCTTCCAGCCGTATTCAAACTGTAACCTAGTGTGTAAGTCAATGTGTATTCGGTTTGCACAGGCGAGTGAATGGAGAGTTTCTGTCTCTAAGTCTAAGTGAAGAGCTAACGAACGAGAGACAGAATTTTCGGTCTAGTATATACTATAAATATTAATTAATATATGGTGGTGTGACCTTATTTCGCGCGTGTCTTTACTTCGCGCACCAACACTTAATACGCTTCAACAGGGGAACAGTACGCGATGTATATGTGGGAATGAGACACCGTATTCTTCGAACAGGATCAATCATCTAAATGCCAAAAATGCGTCAAAAAAATGTATGTATGCTACAAAATATTGAATTTTATGAATTAATTTTTTTATTTTTTACTGAAAATGACATTATTAGACGAAATAACTTCCAAAAAATACTATAAAATTGCAAATTCTTACACAAAATCAGGGCTAGGTTTCGTCCGCGACTTATTCCGTGTATTCCAATGAGTTTTGCCGTTTCCGAATTAATGAAGCGCGCTAGCGCTAGCTAAGCAAAGTCCCCCCCTTCCCAACAGCATCATCCATTCAGTTGTTTCAGCAATGAACAATATCACTAGTACTTGTACTGATAACACAGTAAACAATATATATGAAAGAAAAAAAAACATGATATTGGGCAAGCATATTCTTTAAATGCAAATTTCATTTCAAAATAATAGGCATTATCTATTTCGAGGTACCATCGTATTTGTCTGGTTATGTTGACAAATATGAGGTGCCTTTTGAATGTTTTGACACAAGATACCGACCACAAGAGGGCAGCAAATATGCTGCGCGAAGTAAGGTCACACATTGAGAGAGACGTCGGGTTCAGTAAGCCTTGCGAATTTATCAAAATTATATTGAATTGGATGTGTAGTCCACTTTCTAAATCTTAAAATATGATTAGGCCTACATAGGAAATTCTCGTTCTTTTGAGGTATAGAACATGCTATTTAGTCATCTAATTGTCTTGGAATCTCCGAGAAAATGAAAATGTGCGTGAAATATATATTATGGTCACCCCATCATATAATAGCCGACAAGTCAACACTCATGTAACAGTCATCCGGAAAGCATAGGCCTAGGCCTAATTATTAATTGTAACTGTCATGACTGTAAGTAGACCTAGGACCTAAACAAAGTTATTTATGTCATTCATGTTTCATGGCATCATTTTGACCAACGAGGCGGCGAGTTGGCTCAGTCGGTAACGTGTCTGCCTGTCGAACCAAAGATCGTGTGTTCGAATCCACCCCGGGCGGATGACTGAAGCCTGCGTTGTGTGTTAACGTGCCCCTCCCTTGTTTCATAGACACAGGCTATGTTACAGTGGAAAACACTCCGTCCCTCGGATAGGACGTTAACTGGAGGTCCCGTGTAGAGGAAAGTCATCAACTTTGCACGTTAAGAACCCACTGCACTATTCGAATAAGAGTAGGCCTAGGGGGAAACCCCGGTGTAGTGGTACACGTCCTGTACATCCCAATCCCACAAAAAACCGAAGTGTTGGCTCAGTCAGTAGAGCGTCAGCCTCACAATCGGGAGGTCGTGGGTTCGAACCTCGGCTGCGTCATACCAAAAGATGGGAGTTGCTGCTACCTTGTTTGGCGTTCAACAATTGAAAGGATAGAGCAACGTCGATCTGGTGCACTGCACCTCAACAGTACGACAATACACCTGATGGTGGACTGTATGATGGGGAGCCCTATGTCTGCGCACCTAAGATTTTGACCTGAAATTCACAAGAATTTCTTTAATATCCCTCCAAAGCTTAATTTTATATTATTTATGATATTCTAAAGAGTAAGTTTGCCAAAATTCTAGTCAAAATTCGAACAAGAACAATGGCATTTACACAAGAAACGGCGGCCGTGTCATTTCAACATTGAAAAAAACAATGGTGCCCATGTCTGCGCACTCATTCAATTTACACGCAGTTCGGGAGTTTTTGCGTGAACGACAACATTTTGAGACTTGCGAATAAAATGCATGAAATAAGACCTTTTTTCAATATTTTGACTAGTTTTTTGCATGAATACCTATCGCTGTGATAAAGATGAAATGTTTGTGTTCGTTGCATGTTTTGTTTTATTACTATAGAATCGCGCAGTTACGCGTGTGCGTAGACCGAAAGCTTCAGTCTCTGTTCGTCGGGTGTTCCACTGGACTACGTCTTGCTTCACTACACCTCCTTACATAGACTGAACTCGGTCTCTCACTCTGTACCAGGGACTAAGGACGAATTTTCATTTTCCAATAAATACATTATTTTATTAAAATAAACAACTCAGAATGAGAACAACGGTAATATAATATGCTTGAATAAATTTCTTACCCCAAATTCCTTGTCTGGTACACGAATCTGATCATTTGAAGCATGGAAGTTGCACGTCAGTAGCGAGTCGCTGACAGCCATTCTTGGTTATAATCACATGACCCGGAAGTAGGCCTAGTCGGAAGCGTATAGAGATTGTGTAGTAAAACGCAGCGAATACTCAGTCAGTCAGCGCGAAGGGAGTTCAAACCAGAGTAAGTCCGAAATTTTGTTAATTATCTGTATATTTTTCGGGTTTTTTTATGATGTATTGAAATATGAGAACCCTAGCACCATCTATGTGAAATTTTAGAGAAAGGGGATGGCTTAGTTATAGGGATGGAAAATCAGATCCTTTTTGGGGGGATTTCCTCATAGACCATGTATTGTAAGATCCCCTTATCTACCGCGAAGGTTGGGTAGCCGTCTGTGTAGGAGGAGAAGGTAAAAATAAGAAAATGTTAAAGACTCCTCCGAAACAGACGGTTTTCAGCTGTTTCGCGTGTGCGCAGACATGGGCACTGCGCAGACTTGGGCACTCTAGCATGTCTAGCCATACTGTAACGGAAGAAGAAGAAGAACGAGCTGGGATTTAAGAAAATAAGAGGCACCCCACCTTTCAAAGGACTGCTGGGCAGAGTTCGGGGCTGCCGCAGTAAGGCTCAAGCCTCAGCTCTCTGCAAGCGCGAGCCTGCTGCTGTGACCCGTGTGTCATGTGTTTGTCCGGGCCGGGCGGGCTGGCCTGGCCCTGTTTGAATGCCGTGGGCATGGCTGGTGAGTGGTGTGCAGCTGCTGCATGTCATGTTGCTCACAAATTTATGTCAAAATCATCAGTAATTCTACTCACTTTTTTCACAGTATTTGATGTAGGTCAGAATACATCTAACACTAACACACAGTTGATACAGTTAGTAATATTCATCAATGTTGGCCATCTTTTAGGGAATTTTCTATTGATTGGTCTTGCAAAACAATGAATAAGTCCGAAGTTCGAGATAAGCTTCCTCGGTTGTTAAGGTGACTTTCCGGAAATTACCGACTACTACCGAATCATGTGTACAAATTGAGGAAATTTGTCTGAGAGATATGTATCTTTAATATAATTTCATGATAGAAATAATACAATTATAATAAATTTGGAAATACTCTCATATTATAAAAATCGTGTTTATTTTGTTTTTTTTTACATTTTAATTTCTTTATCACGAAAGTATTTCTTCGTCAGATCGACTGATAAAGTGTTGTTGCACAGCAACGTGACGTCATCGAAAACAACTGCACGTTTTATGTGTGTGTACGTGTGTATGAACACCAGTGTGTGTGTGTGTGTGTAATGTAGTAGGACGCTCCGTGAATATCCTAGCGTAACGTCGAGTGCATACACCGCCACAGCACAGGCCTAGGATGTTCGGTATGTGTGTTGAGGCTAATGATATGCGGGAAATTCATTGATCATCATGGCAACTACCGACGTCTTTTTAACTACCAAATTTGAGTAACTCCTCTTCGTCCATATATCTGTGATTTATCATGTAAGTAGATGAAAGACTATTTTTATTTGTAGTGGACCATATTAGAGTCTTAATTGACTGAGAATTTATGACGCTTAACCTTAACCTTAAGTTATGGTGGTGTGACCATATTTCGCGCATGACCTAAGTTCGCGCACAGGGCAATATCTAACAAACTACAAAAGATTTCGAAAATCTGATAGCGCTATTAGATAGAGGAAGCTAAAATTACATATAGACTATATTTTTTTTAAGTTGGGTGAGAAATTATGAAAATATTGACAAAATATCGGCAATTTTGCTACTTTTTGCGTCAGTTTCCGAAAAATATGAAGTTACCTACAACGGTCCAAAAACATGAAAAATCCTCATTTTAATAGAAGATGTCATCAAAGTTGTAGGTAAAACGTGATACCAAATGATTGTATGATATTTTGTCTTAATACAAATGATGCAATTATCTTCCCTTTGCTGGACCGCTACGTTGGATAACTTAGATGTTAATTTACGTGCGCGAACTTTTCAGTGTGTTGCGCGATCCGACACTCACACTGGGTTTCGAGATCGCGATATTTCCGAAATTCTTCGTCGATTAATGTTCTTGTTGAATCAAGTTTTAGTCCAGAATTTTGCTTTCCGTTTGGTATAAAACTTTATAAATAAATTATTGTAGAATAACAGAAATCAAGTATCGAATATCACATTTCTAATAAAAATAAGTTAAGCCAGGCTTAGGCCCTAGGCCTAGTTAAGTATATTTTTCCCCGAAATGCTGATCCTGATTTGTAAATCATAAGACATAAAAATTGATAAATCAATGATTATTAAACTTAAATTAAAAGCTGCACATTTTGTTTTCATAGTCATCTAGACTTTATCAAATTCAGTGTATTACTAGGTGTAGGCCTAGGCCCCTAGGCCTAGTCATCTAGATCTAGATCTATTTCCTTACTTAGGACGGTCTTAGTTTACCTTGGCTTGAGTTGAATTAATTCTTTATTCTGAACTTCTGAAGTTGAATTGTTGACCTAATTTACGACTGACGAAAAAAAAAAGGAACGTAAATAAAATAAAAGGGGGCAGTAAAAGCTAAAACACACTTTCGAGCTGATATTAATGCCAGTTTGGCAGTGTAAACAAATAACAGGGGCCTGTTTCTCAAAACCATCATATATCTAACTTCTTAACCAAGTCAGCGTTAGTTTGCTACATTTAGTTGTCTGCTAAGTGTTTCACGAATTAGCTGTCTTACGTAGCTGAGATCAACGACAACTAGCAAGACAAAGTCAAGGACTTATTGATTTATGATGCCTCTTGTCATCTTTTTTAGTTGATGTGCAGCGCCATCACATGTCGGTCATTGGGTAGATTATGGCTGGCAAAGAGGGACGTTACATACATTTGATTTGCAACTCCTTGAAAACTATCTTTCTGCGCATTAATTTAATCTGGAATTTATTTTAAAATCAGCAGTGCCTATAGTAGAGGGGTTTATATTCAAAGACAAAGTTTGTAAAGTTGTATCCACTGAAGTAGATCTCGATCTATAGTGAATCAACACTCTTTTCATATTTTAATGAAAAAAAAATAAAACATTGATTGAGGTCCTTTCAGTACAAAAGGATTATTTTTCAAAATCATGAAAATAAAGAAAACCAAAGATTAAAAAATAAAAGCGAAACAATATTAAAAGACCAACACTGATACATGTATGCCTCCATAAAAATGTGGTGGGATAAAAAAATTAAGTTAAACCAAAACTTGTAAGATTCTCTGTGTGCCGCCCGCTCTGTATGGAAAGAGGAAATCTGTATTTAAGTGTGTTAATTATTGTATGCAGTAGTAGTACAGCAGTAGGGGGTAGCAGTTATGTGTTTTCACAATTACTATATTGGTTTAGGAGTACAAGGTTATATTATAACTTTGTACATTGGATGAGTGGCTTTGCCTTGACTTGGGTTAGGTTGTAAGTAATGTTAACTATTCAAATAAGGGAGACTCTTTCCCATATTATAGTCAATTGTTGTAGCTTGTAATTTGAAATTTAAAAAAAAAGTAAGGTTTGATTCTCTTTGATTTTTTAGATTTTCCAGGAAGAAAACACCAACCATTCATTTTGAATAATCTGGCAATTTATTAACTACAGAAAAGAAGTTTCAAGATGTCTGAAGAACAAGCAGTTGAACCTGTTCCAACAGGAGAAGTTGATCAATCCCAGCAAACAGAAGGGCAATCACAGGGAATCAGTCAGGAAGAAGAACAAGTACCTGCAACTACAACTCAGGAAGATAGCAAAGACACTCGAGAGAATGCTGTAGAATCAGAACAAGTCAGTGACAGTCAAGGGGATAAACCAGAGAATGTTGCTGAGCAAGAGGAGGTTCCTAGAGGTGATAATGAAGGTGCAGAACAAGGAAATGGAGAGGTGGAAGGTGATGCAGAAGAGGAGAAAGCTGAAGAGTTGAAAGGTGATTCTCCACCTGAGGATACTCCAGCTGAAGGTCATGATGCTTCTGCCGCAGAAGGAGATGCAGCTGAGCAAGGAGGTCAAGATGCTCAGCATGAGGCGCATGAAGGCAATCCTGCTGGAACAGAGGCAGAGCCAGATCAGCCTACTGACAGTGCAGCAGTCAAAGATGACCATCAACCTGCTGAGGACACTCAAGAAACTGTTCAAGGAGAAGCAGAATCTGGCCGGCAGCAGACTGAGGAAGAGGTTGCTCCTGTCATGGGGGATATTAGCATGGCAACAGAGGAGACGGGAGACACCCATGAGGTTGATCCACATGCATCTTCACCTCAACCTGACCCAAACATGATGGTTAATGCTACAGCAACAGGTACTGTCAGTGTGGTCTCTTGAAGGTTTTAATACTTTGGTCAGTGATTTCCCCCGATGTTGACATATTTCATTAATGAAAAAGAGAGCTTGTTTAACCCATCATGATCAATTTTATAATTGAACCAAATAGCCATGGGAATCAGTTGAAAATAACATGTGTTGTACATCTCACATGGATGTTACATTTGTATTGCGTATGAAATCCTCAATGCTTGATAAATTGTGTAAGGTTTTTTTTATTTTTGTACTTTCTTTCCCGGTTCTAATACAACACCCCTCCCCCCAAATCAAACAAAAACCTTAAAAAAAATTAAAAAAATCTTTCATGTAACTGCATTCACACAAATGATCATGACAATAATATTCATAATGCTTGTATTTCATTTCACAGTGAAATTTGTGCTGATGCCCAGTGGACAGGTTACAACCATGGCATGTGCTTTAGGACAAACCATGCAGGAGCTAAAGGAGCATCTGGCCAATGAATTAAGGATGCCAGCAGAAAAGCTTGTCTTCATGTTCGATGGTGAGAATAATGCCAGTGTCAGTCTTGTCCAGTGTTAACCCTAACCCCTTTTCCTTCCATTTCCCCCCTATGTATCATAATCAGTCCAATTTTACTGAGAAAGATGTTGTTTTCTTATATGCACTTGCAATGATATTTTTATACTTGAAATCTCCACTCACTTTTCAGTTAGATCCTCTTTCAAGTCTTTGTAATGATCTGTGAGGTGCCAATGTACATGTACATGCACATGTACATGTAATGGTCTTTTGATATCTGTACGTTGACTATGCATACTTTGTCACGGTGAAAAGCTTAACCATGTCCTGGAAGGTTTTAAGTAATGTTTGTGTTGTTTATATACAGAACTGCATTGATAGAGTCAGATTTTTTACACTTTGAACAGGCCCAGATTTGTAACTTTTGGCTGAGCGAAAATGGGGACAGGCTACATGGAGCCTGTCCCTAGCCTGTCCCTATTGAAAGTTTTTACGTTTATACTGTTCATGAACTGTTTCCAGTGATTGTTGGTTCTTCACCCCTATGCGAATCTGCTTGATGCTCCTCAGGTTCTGATGTTGGTGCAGATATGACCCTAGCTTCTATTGGTGTAGGACCCAACGGAGCTGTACAGTTAGAGATCTCTTCATCTGACCCTGTCAATGTTCCACTGAGGGCACCCAAACCTAAGCCAGAATACAATATGCCAGACATCATTACCACAAGAATAGAAAGAGGTTTGTTCATGTTCAGGATTACTGCACTAATCGGATATTTAGTTTACTTGAAAATGATAGACTATAGTATATTGAATCATATTTCAGTGGTCTGGTCACATCATTAAGAGAGAATGATTTGGGTAGCTTTACTCTCTCTCTCTTTCTCTATCTTAACTAATGTCAAACATCAGCGATTGCACACATTGAAATTTTCCAAATCTTGTTTCTACTATCAGAGGATGGAACTGTTGATGACGTAGTGGTTGAGATTGAGCGCACCACACGGCGCAAACCCTTCCTGGGCGGGTTCCGTCACAGGCTGTCCGGGGTGGAGTATCACAATGCAACAGCGCAGACCAAAGGCAGAGTGCGGACAGACGATGGGATAACAAGGTTCTGCAGAGACACCCAGACAGTATCGGCCAAGAACAGACTTCAACAGACCACACTGGATACCTCCACACAGATGACGACCATCGGATGCTATGTGTCCAACATGACCGACAAGCTTGTTGTACCAGGCAGATATGAGACTGCGGATGAGTACCATAGTAAACGGCTGGAAAAGGTATTGTCACGTGGTAGTGGGGTGTTTGTATATTGAATGCTACAGGTTTGTTTGTGAAATATGGACATGTAGATCATAATATCATGTATCTATTGCACATCATAAATTTGAAAAAGAGCAGCAATGTACTTCAGGCTTGAATATAACGTTGGCCCTTTTATTTCATTTCTCGGTAATTTATGCATATAATGAAGATTAAACAGTAATGCAATTTCCGTACCAAGATACTTTCTAGTTATGTATATTGGAAGCCTTTTTATTAGTGCTTAACTTGTTTCTCTTGGTTCCTTTATTCAGGTCATCATCTTGCAGTCCTATTTCCGCCGATGGCAGGCAAAGAATATTGTGGTGCGTCTGAAGGAAGACAGAGTCAAGCGGCTTGAGTGGGAGCGCCGGGAGGAGATGCGCAAGATCAAGGAGAAAGAGGAACGCATCAGGCGTGAATTCGAGCGGCGCATGAATCCACGTACAAAGGAGGATTTCGATCTCCTCTACCATGCCTTAGAAAGTGAGTCTAGAAGAATACTTCTGATCATTATCATCATCCCATGTCATCAGAACTGCTCATTTTTTTTTCATAGATTGCTTGTTATCCTATCATGATAAACTGCTGACTTTCCTGTATGTTTTTACATATCAGCACTGATTTTAGATCAGATTTTGATGACTACATGATGTAGTCTGCTTGGATAATGCAGGAATACACTTGCAGTGACATTTGTGGTGAATAATGCAAATTACATAACCAGCCTTGAATTTGCTTTTCTACTACCCATTGTTTGTTTCCCACAAATCGTGTAAAAATTACCAACTTCAAAAAACAAAATTGCATGTCATGTAATACCAATTCATACAAGATAAAGGATTAATTGATCGCAAGCTGCGGGAGCCAAATACCAGTAAGGAGCCCATGTTCACTATTGTCTCTAACACCAACCTTCATATCATTCTTCTTTATCAAATTAGAATGGAGGCAGGAAGAGCTTGCTCAAATTGACGATACGACGAGTGGTGCACAACGTAAAGCTGCCCTTTGTCATTTGTTGGATCAGGAGACCCAGCTGATAGCAGCTATCGGCAGACACAAGCTGGAAGCAGACACTGAGAATAAGCAGAGAGCTATTCAGAACTTCCTTGATAAGGTATGCTTCGAACAGCTAACCAGCATTTGTGAGCTCTACAGTTCAGTTGAGAAGTTATGAATAGTAAAATTACTTTGCAGTGCTCCTCTTGAAAAGATGCTTGTCTTTTTATTTATGAGAATGGCTGTCAAATCCATTCTGTGTGGTAACCATTTTGGGGATTAGGTAATGTGGTTGCTAATCTACAACCATGTACTTTCTGCTTCAAAATCCCTAGTACTGTAATCAAAATAAACAATACTCACTATGAAAGTGTTAGAATTTTTATTTGTGTGGATCAGGTAATGAATTCTAATTTTAAAGGCTTGATTCTGTCGGTGGGCCAAGATTTTCAAGCAGTTGAAGCCTTCAAGGAATAACCAATCACTAATAATGTCCTCTATCATTTACAGGCTGCTGCGCCAAGGCGATGGAAGGCCTTTGATGGAAAGTACACCGAAATGGACACAGCATACACAATCCGTGCCAGGGAACTCAAGGATATCTACAACAGTCTCAATATGAAGTACCTGACCCAGGACGAGAGGCTAGATGTTTTACTTACCCTCAAGCACACAGTTAAGGTAAGAGCATTTTAGGAAGGCATCAGTGTACCATCATCATCATCATCGTCATCATCATATGAGACAAGTAGACATGTATTTCAGAGTGTAAACTGGCATGATTTTATTTTGCTCTATAAATCATTGTACTTGTTCTCTCAAATGAATTTTTTGTTGAAGGAGAATGTTGCAAGCTCGATAAGGACATTTATGAAAACATCATCTCATAACATCACGCAACACCCACTGCCCATCCTTTATCTTCACAAAATCTCCCTCTTTTGCCTTGTAGGAGCATGACTGTAAGCTGACACAGGAGATCATTCAGCTAATTGACCGCGAGGCTGATCTGTTGATGAGAGGGGTGAGAGAATCCAACCTTGAGGGATTACGTAAGAGAATAGCCACTCTCTTCCTGCAGTACGTCAAGACACCCACCTTCAATGCTGAGGCAGCTAGATTACTCAAGGTAGGCCTGATCCAGAATATCTGAACAAACCTGCACATATTTAGTGTGGCTCATTAACCTTCAAATCAGCACCCTAGAAATATAGGAGATACATGAGCAGAGAAAAAGAGAGAGAGCACATTTTGGCATACCTTCTTCCTATATTTGTTATATTTTCATATGTGATTTGATATCAGAAATTATTAGAAGAAAAATGTGCATTGAAATCTGTATATTGGCAATATATTGAAAAGATTCAACTCAAGATCTGTCCTTACAAATGGGCACTATTTTATACTTTTTAACACAGTTCCTGTACATTTGTATCTTTTCACATACATGACTTCAAGGAAAATCTAGCAATAATAGAAAAATACTAGTGTTGCTGATCAGGTCATCACTTCTAGATGTCCCTGCTCTAAATGTTGCATTTATGGTGAAAAATTTCTAATGACACATTACACAGTAATCTTTTGCCTAGAACTTGCTAATATGTCTTTTCCACTAATTTTGATAGTTTTTAGCCCAATTCAGTCACTTTCAATTTTCCTTCAAAAAATTCATTACCACATTAAAAATTATAACTCTGAATGCCATAATATGCAGCACAAAATAGTAACTAGTAGTAACCAGGGTTCACTTCTTTCCCCCTGCTTTCAGGTGCCCCAGGATCCGTCCACGCTTCGTAAGAACATTTACTTCTGCCCAAGCTGCAATAGCTACCTGCCGTCCACCGAGTTCCAGTTGGCCTCCAACTCATCCAACGTTGGGCGCTGCAGGCGCTGTAACAAGCTGGACAACGACGCCAGGACGAGGCAGGACTACAGCCATTTCCGTTTCATGCTCAAGGGACTGCGCAAGTCTGAGGAGGCCATGGGAGACGGGTCAAGGATTGCTTTCCTCTTGCAGGTGCGAAAGAAATGCATGTCATGTCATGTCGGGCAGAGAATCAGTCCTTGTCGGATGTTTGAGAGATTCTTGAAAAGAATTGTTTTCAGATGTATGATTCTGAAGATACATAAAAAAAGCCCCCCAAAACAATATAAGACCAAGTGAGGAAATTATGAGATCATTGTGTAATATCTTTTCCTCTTGAAAATTAGGCAAGTTTATTTTGACTTTGGTTTGAAAATATACTGTCGCTTAGTTCTGTAGCATCATTGTCTCGCACATGAATCTAAACACTCTCTCAGCTGACACAATGCATTACATCCTCTTTAAAATTACATCCTCTTTAAATATATATACACTGCACTGGGGCGGTATTCTGAAAACTATGTTATGTTTTATGTTACAGAAAGGTATGTTAATTGTCATAACATATTGAAATTGCGCGCAATAAACACAAATCATTGGTGCTTGCACAGATGTCTCTGTTAACTTTACGCGGGCACAGCCATCTTTACGTAATCCTAACCAATGACTTGTCCTAATTTTGATTTGTTATGACAACTAACATAAAAGTTAACATAGTTTTCAGAATACTGCCCCTGGTCATCAACACTCCCAACATACTTTTCACATTGGATATTCATGAAGAGAGCCATAAAATTGAGACACATTCAGGAAAAGTTGAAGAGGGCATTTTAAAATTATGCTCTCAAAGTTATTTGCCATGCATAGTTTATAAGTCAATTTCTTTCAGTTGGAGTTCTTTTAATTCCTTGAAATATTAAAGTTCGAAAATGTATCCTGATGTGAACGATATTTCATTGTTTGTGTCCCTTTTTTAGGAGGCTGACCTGCACTATTTGGTGGTGGATATCTGGAGTACCCAGAGTGCCCTCAGTTCCTGGGAGGACCTCTATGATCTTGTACTGGTCCGCTGGGACAAAGACGAGCAGTGGTCTCCCTGGAATTGCATCCTCCTCACCAAGGACGAGGCTAAAGCCCATACCCAGATCAATGACCTGGATAAGGTAAATGTCTTAACTACGTGTAAAAGTGGTTTCTTTCGCGTACAGATACTTTCGCGGTTTCCATCAGTGCCGACATTTTCGCGTTTAAATTCGCGGTCGGCAAAATCTGTGAATTCACAGTCGGCAAAAACTGGGGGTTTTTTTTGCACATGAATGAATTCTTTTGTTTTACTAGTAACCTCACCAACATACTCCAGTACAATGACCACACAGGAGTTGACCTACATTGCGCGGTATCGCTGTGTACCGCTGTGCGTGGCTGTGTGTGGCATGTGGCAATGCGCGGAATCTTCGTGTGTGTGCAATAGCGTTGTATGTGTACAGCGTGTAAGAAGCCGTAAGCTTTGCAAGCGGCGAGTTCAAAACATTTCCTAGCGTGGTTAATTTCGCGCGACTTTTCAAAACATTTTCGCGTGATGTTAAATTCGCGGTTCAATCTCAACACGCGAAAAGCGCGAAAATAAAACCACCGCGAAAGAAACCACTTTTACAGTATGTGGAGGGGCATCACCAGACCATTTTGAATGGGGATGGGAGTGTCTGACTTAATTTGTTCATGTAAGTATGTCACAGAAAAACAACAGCTGTGGGACTTGCAGCCCTTGACCACCTATGTATATGACTGTTAATATTAATCAGTAGAATTTAAAAACTTAAAACCCTCCTTTTTCTTTGTTTGATTCAGGCCTATGGACGCGTTTTCTGCCATAAGATCAAGACCAAACATACCCGAGCTCGCAACTACTTCTCCCGTTTGCCTGGCATGGCTCAGGTCATGCACGAGACAGCAGCCAAGAAGAGTCATCAGGAGAAGAGTATAATGAATAGGCCTGCCGTTACACTCACAGCATAGTCCCACCTTCATACCTGGGACCATGAAAGAGAATGCCTTAGTTATATATATATCTATCATTGAACTTCATTGGAATGGAATCATTTAAAACGTCTCCACAGACCTAGTGAACTTTAACATGGTGAGGCACATCGAAAAAGTTTGACGAAATTTAACTGTTGAAGAGAAGAGGATATGTTGGGAGATACGTCATTGAGAATTACATTTTTACAACCCATCTGTGTTTATAAAGTACATGTAGATTCATATTATGTAATTAAAACTGCCAATTCACAGTTACTGCAGTCAATATTGTCTACATCCGAGCTAACATGAACCTAATGAAACCAGGGGAGCGTTTCATCAATTGTTTTGTCAGTGAATTTTACTGACAAATTTGCTCTCAACCAATCAGATGCAAGGATTTCAGTAGCTTATAACAGTTGTCTGTAAAAATCACTGACAAAACACTTGATTTAACCCTCCCCTGGAAGTCATATTTCGGATGATCTGGCATGATTTACGAGTAGTGTGTGAAACAAGTTAAAATTATGGTTTTTTTACTTAAATCTGGTTGAAAAGTTTTTTCTAACTGTAGAAGATGATTTGATTATGCATGATACGATCATAAATATTGAAAGAGAATGGTATATTTTATGATTATTGATGAATTGTTCATTTTCATGAAGGCATTGATCTTTGACCTGTGGAAATTTATTTTTGCACAGTCTACTGCATTTGGTAAAGCACTGTAAGTCACAATCTTTCAGCACATGGAATTGATGACATGCAGTTCTAGTGAATGCATGATGCAAACATGACATGCCTTTTGACAATATCTGGTAGGAATTATGTCGGGTTACAGCCCAGTTGACCCACATCCCATGAGACTGATGGCCTGGGGGACCACTGGTCTTGTAGAACTGGGCCCTGTTTCATAAAACTTGTTATCAATAACAAGTTGCAATAACTGTTATAAGCTACTGAAATCCTTGCATCTGATTGGCTGAGAGCATATTTGTCATAGATATGTGGCAGTTGTTACTGATAACAAGTTTTATGAAACAGGGCTCTGATCTAAGAGTCGTCCAGACCGATGGACCATGATTGCAGACTTGTCGCTTTTGCAAATGTTTTGAGAATTTTTCTGAGAGTTTAACAAAACCAATATTGGTGGTCTGTAAATGTTAGGATGCTTCATTTGATAGATTTCTGAAGGAAGAATTTTTGCTGTAACTCCCAGTGGTTGAGATGGTTGAATGTACTCCAGGTCTCATGGAACATGATCAGTCTAATAGGCAGTTGGTCAACTGGGCTTTTTCCTTCTATTTCACTTATGCTTTCAGAAAGCATGCTTCTGATATTTCTTTTAGAAAGTTTCTAAAAGAAAGATCAGAAGAATGAAATTTGTGTGTTTTTTTGAAGAATATTTAATTTCATATATTTCAGCACATCTTGTCAATATATTTCTTTAAAAAAACCCAGACAAACAAACAAAGGTGAATATAGAAACTGAAAGGAGACAAGAAAGCAAATAAATGAAAATTTTGAATGGGCACAATATGCAACTTATCAGAGCTATATAGTTTTCTTGGTAGTTATCTCCTATCAGTCCAAAGAATGTCTACCTGTATCCGTCCACAAAGGAGCTCACTGTACCATAAAATTTATCTAGTTTGTGCACATGCATATTTTATTCAAATTGTACAGTAATATATATATATATGGTTTTATAAGGAAGAAAAAAATGATGAATGTGAATGAGTGATTGGTTGAATACTGACTTCACTGTCAATGAAAAGCAAACAGCTCACAGTATGATCCGACTACAACCTAAATATGGAAAAGCTTGCATTTAGGGTGTGATATGACCAATGAAAAATCTTAAAGTACACCTAATATTTTGAATAGTCACAAAGTAAAAAAATAAGAGTCATTGGATATTGTAAGACCAGATGGACTGCAAGTTGGGGCATGTGGCATGTTTGATATGTTGGCTTTGTTTTCTTTGATCAAATCTTGGGATGGAAGACTAAAAATTTCATAGCATTGCCACTTTTCTTCAAATCGTACTTGGATCATTATAGTGTGCATTGTGCATCAGCAAATGGAAAGACTACCTGTATACATGTATATTGAAATAATGTATGTATGTGATGTATATTTAATAATTAAATGAGTCCGACACATATTTTTATTGCGTTATAAACATTATCAATGTTGTTCTTGTACACTGAAAAATTCATTTCAAATTCTTTTTATCGTAATTAATACTACATCAGCTATTTCATTTGATTTTAGAAAAATCCATACATCTCTTAATGATTCAGGATTGCTTTCAAAATGACTATATGCATGTATATGTATGTCTGAATGCCATGTGAAAGGCAGACAAATTGCAAATGTTATTTCAAGGAAAGAGCTAGAGAGAAAGAGTGTGCTTGAGATGAAGAGAGAGAGAGAGATAATATGTTGTTAAATATGGACCAGTCTTCTTATTGAATTCCCCCACTTTAGCAAAGGTGATCAGGAAATGGTAGCACTCTCATTTTTTTTTTTCTGAACAAGCTGTTAAGAGCAAGAGGATAGAAATGAAAGAAAGAGAGAGGGTGGGGATAAGAGGGAAGGGGAGAGAGAGAGAGAGAAAGAAAGATGAGAGGAAGAGAAAGCAAAGTGATAAAAAAATGGGGAAAAAGCATATGAGAAAAATTGAGCGAGGGAGGAGTGAAAAAAGGAGATCAAAAGAAAGAGAGAGAAAGAGAGAGAGAGAACGATGAAAATGGAAACTCTTCATTCCATATTCCTACCCGCAATATAGCTTGTATGTACAACATTATATTACCTCCAACAGTCTATTTCATAGCTACAGTATGAGTATATGTCGCAGTTCCCGTTTTTCACAATTGGGTTCAAAGTCCACTTGTGCTTACTCGGGTTGCCACTCATGAACACACAAAAAATGAATCCAAACCGGTGATTCGTAAAGTATAAACGTTAACGTTTTTTGCCATCTTGACTTAATAGATCAGGCGGCCAATAGATCATGTACTTTGAACCGTTCAATTATTTCTATCAATCAGTGGCGTATTGAGGTATTGAGGTGGAGGGGCGGGGGGGGGGGGGGGGCACTCTTACGCGGAAAGGGGGCAGGGTTGGGGGAAATGGCTGTCTGCGTTTTACAGACCATGTGTCAGTGGTGTTTGTTCTGGCAGTCAAATGTTAGGGGGGAGGAGGGCCTTCACCTTTCGTTTGATATGCTACCGCTCAACGATCAAAAAGCAGGAAAGAGACTTTAAGCTAAAAAGAAACTTAACTGCACGTCAGTTATTTATTTACTCTTGCATGTTGTAAAAAAAATATATATGGACCGGCGTGAAAAATTCCATGCTCTGGTAGAAACTTTCACATAAACAGAATTAAATCAGCCCGGAAAGTCTTGTGACAGGATATTACCTCTCTATGGCAACGGACTTGCATGCTATTATTGTGATCAAAACATTGCGGGCCCTACAAAAAAACATGTGACTGTGTGGTGTTTATTGGCATGACTAATCCCTTCTTTACCATACATTGGATATCATATTGATACAGAATCACATTGTTATGTTTTACACATATTGATTTATTAAGCCCGGACTTGAGAGCACCAACTGACTATGGAAATGACAAAGTTGCGCAAAGATTATCAACATATATTGGAAGCACCAGTAAGTAGAAATGTATAGGTCTTAGGCCAAGCAAATTGATTTATACTTTCTCTTTCTGTCTTATTTTTAAATGAGGAGGGGGGGGGGGGGGGCTGAGGAGCACGGACCTCCCGTCGTTGCTTAAGTCGCTATAAAACAAGTATGTTTTATTGTTCAAAACTCGTGTGACGTTTTCCCCAGGTATACCGACAAGTGGCCGTCACTGTGTGCACCTCGGCTCCAGAAACCAACATCAGGGCCTTCATGGAAGAGATGTCATGCGAGCTCGACGGATTGGTGAAGGAGGTCCGCTACCAACAGCTTCCTTACAACGACGTCGAAAAGTTCACCTTCAGAGACAAGGATATCGACGCCATGATACTCTGTCATTCCATAAAGAACAGAAGGTTTGCCATAACTGACGTTATGGATGCACTCTACACAGAGGTCCTTCCCAGAGCTGCAAGGGAAATAGGTGGGGCTTCTAAAGTCTACGATCAGAGGTAGATCCAGATGGGGGGGGGGGGGGGGGCAATTGTCAGATTTGTTATACCTTATGATGGATTTGGGGTTTGGAAAATGTAATAATTTTGTCGCTTGCTTGTCAGAGGATTTGGACCCAATCATATACTAGTCCTCCCCAGTCAAAGGCCTACTGGACTCAACACTGACCACAAGATCATTTTTTGTCACTATAACATCATATGCAATAGTCTGAATATCGACGAACCAACCCACTTATTCTGTGACCCTAAGTTTTTTGTAAATCTTTTGTATATATGGTTTATTACACAGGCCTACAAACGATAAATGCCCATACAAAACACTAAAACCAAAGTGCTATACATATCTAACCACCTCTCTCTCTCTCTCCATTTCTTCTGTCGACCATGTAATATTCCAGGGAAAGATAAAGTAGGGGTGATCGTACATGACATGCCGATAGAGACTATCCTCGACAATACAAAGTATGAAGAAAAGATGGAGACGTTCCGTCGTCAACAGCCGACCACTTTCAAGAATTCTGCCATGGTCTTCATCAGCGGACAGCTAGCAGACTCTCCTGCCCAAGTGGGACCAGGAAACTGGACTGAGCTTAGAACTTTTGTCGCAAAGGCTTCGAGGTTTTCGGAAGCACCTCCAGCAAAAGCTCTACGGAGGGTGTTTTTACCAGCCCTTCTGGTTTTTGCGATTATAGTTACGCTTATCATTGGGTTAGGTGTTGGACTATCCTGAATCCAATACTGAAAGGTGCAGAGAACTATATTGATCGATGAGACTTTCTTAGATCCATTTTAGCAATACATTTCATTCCCATGAGAAGAGGACCGATGTTTGAATTTGGCTCTGGCATTTTAACATTTTGCGTGAGCTCCAAATTATAGAGTCAAATTCATGGCATTAATTCATGATTTTCTGGTATAGGAAGGAAGAAGGAGGAGGGGGGGGGGGGGTCTGAGCGAGTACAAAATATGTCGACTGTATTAACATTTTGGGGCAGAGAGAGAGAGAGAGAGAGAACGATGAAAATGGAAACTCTTCATTCCATATTCCTACCCGCAATATAGCTTGTATGTACAACATTACCCCAACAGTCTATTTCATAGCTACAGTATGAGTATATATCGCAGTTCCCGTTTTCACAATTGGGTTCAAAGTCCACTTGTGCTTACTCGGGTTGCCACTCATGAACACACAAAAAATGAATCCAAACCAGTGAGTGATTCGTAAAGTATAAGGGGTAGGGGTTGGGTGAAATGGCTGTCTGCGTTTTACAGACCATGTGTCAGTGGTGTTTGTTCTGGCAGTCAAATTGAAGGGCGGGGGCTTCACCTTTCGTTTGATATTCTACCGCTCCACGATCAAATTCAAAAAACAGGAAAGAAACATTAAAGGAGAATTACGCTCAAAAATAAAGATGATAGTGTTCAAAGGTGTTATTTATTCCTACTTGTATAGACTATATGGCTTCGCGTCAAAATATACGAGATCGATACGAATCAAGATTTTCTGAGCAAAATTTACCATCTGCTAGCAATATGGGCTGCCATTTTGTTTATGTATACAAGAAGATTTTCTTAATCCAAATGCTCAATTGCCTTTTTCAAAATTAAAAACCCATTTGAGATTAAAAAAATAGAATAGATATGTAAATTTATTTTTAAAGATCACATTGCAAGAAAATTCCATCAAAATAAATATTGGCTTAATACTTATTATTGCATAGATGGCATAAATTATACAAGGTTATCCAAATTCAACGCTTGGAAACATTTGAATTAATGATTATTATCAATTATAAAACGGTAAAATACAGCCCCCGATATAGCAGCTGAAGAGCTCCTTGAACGCTGCTGAGATGTGTGACGACACACGAAGGACCAGTCCTGTCTAAGCAGACGATGTCCCATAACATCTTACACATTTTTCAGTGCCTGTTTTGTCATCTCCTCTTCACTTATTTCTCTTACTTGACTAGCGTCAGTCTTAATGTTAGTATGTTGCCTCACTCTTAACTTCGTGTATGGTATTATTTTGATGAAAAATGCAGCGTTAAAAAAATAAAGGAATCAGTCACTTGTAAACAAAATAAGACGCCATTGTATTTTCAGCTGCTTGCACCGAGGCATTTCAAGAGGGAACGAATACAATCTGTGATATTATTCGGAGGGCTTTTCAATTTGAAAATGGGGTTTATTTCAATGATCATTGACCCTTCTCCTGTGTATTTACAATCAAACGGTTTTAGTTATCAGAATCAGTTTCACTTTCCCTTTTAGAATGGTGTGAAATAAGGTCATGTTAAATATACCAAACTCTTTATAATTTGATAAATAATTGCATTGCAATTACGTTCATTCATTATAGGACGTCGTCTGCTTAAGCAGGATCGATCCCTAGTGTGACGACATCAAAACATCGCTATATTTCTGGCGAATCCTCGGATATTCCAGATGCTTAGAAGAGCTTTTATTTATGTTGTTTTTATAATCATCAGATACGCAGTTGACATAAAACTTATACGATTGCCATCTATAAGCTTCCCAGTTTCTAGTGATACATTAATTGCCATATTTGTGATTTTCTTGCAATGTGATCTTTAAACTGAAGATTTCCTTATATATTTCTGTTGAAAATCGATATTCGCTTCATAGAAATCTATTTTCTTGCTACTGGACGTATGGGACGGAGCAAATTAATTCAAATTTTATGGATGCTTCCCTGAGCATCTATAGCGGCAAACTATGCATTCACCTGCTTTCGGATAATGGACTTGAAAACTCAGAATGCATGCTGCATATATTATGTTCTGCTCTGTTTGGCAAACCCAAGAAAATAGATTTTTGTTAAGCAAAACCAGACAATTTAAAAGTATCATTATAAAGATTTAATTTTTATAATACATGTAAACACCCACTTTATATTTCTCGTCACATATGGGATTTTAGGTAATGAAGAAAATCAATTTAGGATTTGGATTCAAAAATTTTTCCTGACTGGAACATTTCTCAATGGTTCATGTACAACTCCAAATCAGCAAGAAAATGGCAGCCCCCATGTAAATGAGTAGGGTGCTGGAATATATTTATTTATACCCTTTTCTGATATCTTATTAGAAAATGATTTAGGCCAATAAGTATGAATATATTACACCTTCCAATATAAGTAAATTTGTAATCAGGGGTTAATTTTCCTTTAAGCTCAAAAGAAACTTAACTGCACGTCAGTTATTTATTTACTCTTGCATGTTGTAAAATATGGACCGGCGTGAAAAATTCCATGCTCTGGTAGAAACTTTCACATTTAAAACCTTAAAGACCCCAACACTCTTAAAAATGCGGGGTCGCATATTGCGTGGTCGAATTTATTCGACCACGTTTCGGGGTTGTTTTCGATCAATAATGCTCCCGCTGCATTAAAATGACCAGTTTTTGCGTGGTCATTTTGACCTTGCAAAAACTGGTCATTTTAATGCACTCTAAAAAAGGACTGGTCAAAAAATGTACCAATGCGATTGGTCAACACCATATGGGTTATTTCCAAAAATATGTTGGTCACAATGTTCCAATTTCACTGGTTAATCACTAACCATTTGAAATATTGCTTATGCATCAGCAAAGTATTGGTCCGACTTCTTCTTGGTTAAACGTTGGGCCATTGTCATGAATATTCATGATGTATCCTGAATACCCATGAGCAACCGTAAACAACCAGAATTTATATATATAAATGACACTTAATTTTTAAGTTTTTATGCAATGATTGCACTTTGAAATGTGATGAAAAATGTATGTATACTAATTATTATGTTGTACATATTCAAACATGTAATTAGGTTTAAGATCTAAAAATCTACATTAGAAAATTAAATTAAAATCTTTAACCACTTTTAGAAAGCACTGCAATACAGTCCCTATATAATAAAGTAAAGGTTTTAAGGATATATAGGTATAGGATGTAGGACTATAATAGGAGTAGGGTTAAAGTAGGATGATAGGGGTATGATATGCTATACGATAGGAGAGGATAGGTTATAGGTCATAGTGAGCAAAATATACAAAATATGTTATGATATTACTTGACATTAGCTTCTTTTTTTTAATCTTTGAAACGTGGATGATACACGCGCATCCGGCAGAAGTATCAACCCCGTCCGACGGGAAATGACCACGTTGCGTGGTCGGAAGAAATGACCCTGTACGTTTTGACGGGGTTATAAGGTAATGATCATTAGTATGCGGGGTCAAATTATGCGGGGTCAAGTTATGCAGAAATGACCACGCAATCGTGGTTAAATTTTGACCACATTCGGGGTCGAAATGTAACCACGCTATGTGGTTACTTTGGGTGACCCCGCATGGCGGGGTCAATGTGACCACGCACGGGGTTTGTGCATAGTTGATCCCGCATGCGGGGTCATTTGTAACCCCGTTTGGGGTTATTTTTGACCACGCATTTTTAAGAGTGAACCGAAGCGAAAAGTGAAATGCACAAATTATATCCCACTCAAAAGCTTTTTAGGTACAAAACACAACAATGCAAATATTATGCATTTTCACCGCTTGCCAGCTGAGTATTTTGCTTTAGAAAAACTCAAATTAGAGGGCTTCAAAATGGGTTTCATTGTGCTTCTCACCGGTCTGAATTCTATGACGTAATACTGTGTCAGGAGGGCAGTGATTCCATGCCTTTATACGTAGAAAATTTTGATTATTTTGTTGTTTTCCAGATTACGCATTCGGGTTTTTCTTGCTATTATCACATGGAAATATCATGGGAAGTATTTTCTGCTGAAATTGATGAAACCATCAGCTCTTGGCAACATTTATTTTCCATGTTTTATTTGCCTCTTATTTGGCGCAGCTTTCCATCTATCCACATTCAGATTTGTGTGTAACAATTTTACTTGACATAGCAAACGTGCCCAAATAAGAGCCAAACAAAGAAATAACAAAAAATAAGGTCAAGGGCTGTAAGTGTTCATTGATTTACACGCTTATTAATTTCAGTGCCATTTTCCTCTGCAAATTGTTTTTAAATGATGAATTCCCTAATCTGGAAAGCAAGAAATAAATGACATATTTAACGTACAAACGCATGGAATCACAGCCCTCCTGACACAATATGACGTCACAGAATTCAGGCCGGTAAGAAGGAAAATAAAGCCTTTTTTCGAAGCCTGCTAATTTGAGTTTTTTAAAGGCAAAATACTCAGCTGGCAAGCGGAGAAAATGTATAAAAATTGTATTGTTGTACTTTAAAGCTTATAGGTTTTTGATTTCTCCATTTCACTTTTCGCTCCGGTTGGGGTCTTTAAAGGAGAATCAACCCCTAATTACAAATTTACTTATTTTGGAAGGTGTAATATATTCCTACTTATTGGCCTAAATCATTTTCTAATAAGATATCAGAAAAGGGTATAAATAAAGATATTCCAACACCCGGTATCGTCTCCTACTCATTTCCATGGGGGCTGCCATTTTCTTGCTGATTTGGAGTTGTACATGAACCATTGAGAAATGTTCCAGTCAAGAAGATATTTTGAATCCAAGACCTAAATTGCTTTTCTTCATTACCTAAAATCCCATATGTGACGAAAAATATAAAGTGGGTGTTTACATGTATTATAAAAATTAAATCTTTATAATGATATTTTTAAAATGTCTGGTTTTGCCTAACAAAAATCTATTTTCTTGGATTTGCCAAACAGAGCAGAACATAATATATGCAGCATGCATTCTGACTTTTCAAGTCCATTATCCGAAAGCAGGTGAATGCATAGTTTGCCGCTATAGATGCTCAGGGAAGAAGCGTCCATAAATTTGAATTAATTTGCTCCGTCCCATACGTCACAGTATCGAGAAAATAGATTTCTATTAAGCGAATATCGATTTTCAACAGAAATATATAAGGAAATCTTCAGTTTAAAAATAAATTGACATATCTATTCTATATTTTTAATCTCAAACGGGTTTTTAATTTTGAAAAAGGCAATTGGGCATTTGGATTAAGAAAATCTTAATGTACACATAAAAAAAATGGCAGCCCCCATGTACTGCTAGCAGACGATACATATTGCGAGCAGATGATAAATTTTGCTCAGAAAATCTTGATTCGTATCGATCTCGTATATTTTGACGCGAAGCCATATAGTCTAACAAGAAGGAATAAATAACACCTTTGAACACTATCGTCTGTATTTTTGAGGTTAATTCTCCTTTAATAGAATTAAATCAGCCCGGAGAGTCTTGTGACAGGATATTGCCTCTGTATGGCCACGGACTTCTGCATGCTATTATTGTGATCAAAACATTGTGGGCCCTACAAAAAAAACATGTGACTGTGTGGTGTTTATTGGCATGACTAATCCGTTCTGTACCATACATTGGATATCATATTGATACAGAATCACATTGTTATGTTTTACACATATTGATTTATTAAGCCCGGACTTGAGAGCACCAAGGAACACTGACTATGGAAATGACAAAGTTGCGCAAAAATTATCAACATATATTGGAAGCACCAGTAAGTAGAAATGTATAGATCTTAGGCCAAGCAAATTGATTTATACTTTCTCTTTCTGTCTTATTTTTAAATGAGGAGGAGGGGGGGGGGGGGCTGAGGAACACGGACCTCCCGTCGTTGCTTAAGTCGCTATAAAAACAAGTATGTTTTATTGTTCAACACTCGTGTGACGTTTTCCCCAGGTATACCGACAAGTGGCCGTCACTGTGTGCACCTCGGCTCCAGAAGCCAACATCAGGGCCTTCATGGAAGAGATGTCATGCGAGCTCGACGGATTGGTGAAGGAGGTCCGCTACCAACAGCTTCCTTACAACGACGTCGAAAAGTTCACCTTCAGAGACAAGGATATCGACGCCATGATACTCTGTCATTCCATAAAGAACAGAAGGTTTTCCATAACAGACGTTATGGATGCACTCTACACAGATGTCCTTCCCAAAGCTGCAAGGGAAATAGGTGGGGCTTCAACTGCAATTTGAAGTTCACGATCAGTGGTAGATCCAGGTGTGTGTGTGTGGGGGGGGGGGGGGGGGTAATTGTCAGATTTGTTATACCTATATATGGATTTGGGGTTTGGAAATGTAATAATTTTGTCGCTTGCTTGTCAGAGGATTTGGACACAATCATATACTAGTCCTCCCCAGTCAAAGGCCTGCTGGACTCAACATTAATCACAAGGAACATTTTTTGTCACTAACCTCATATGCAATAGTCTGAATATCGACTGAACCAACCCACTTATTTTGTGACCCTAAGTTTATTGTAGATATATTGTATAGTTTATTACACAGGCCTACAAACGATAAATGCCCATACAAACACTAAAACCAAAGTGCTAATACATATCTAACCACCTCTCTCTCTCCCTCTCTTTCTCTCCCTCTTTCTCTCCCCCTCTCTCTACCCCCCCCCCCCCTCTCTCTCTCTGTCGACCATGTAATATTCCAGGGAAAGATAAAGTAGGGGTGATCGTACATGACATGCCGATAGAGACTATCCTCGACAATACAAAGTATGAAGAAAAGATGGAGACGTTTCGTCGTCAACAGCCGACCACTTTCAAGAATTCTGCCATGGTCTTCATCAGCGGACAGCTAGCAGACTCTCCTGCCCAAGTGGGACCAGGAAACTGGACTGAGCTTAGAACTTTTGTCGCAAAGGCTTCGAGGTTTTCGGAAGCACCTCCAGCAAAAGCTCTACGGAGGGTGTTTCTACCAGCCCTTCTGGTTTTTGCGATTATAGTTACGCTTATCATTGGGTTAGGTGTTGGACTATCCTGAATCCAATATTAAAAGGTGAAGAGAACTATTGAATTGATCGATGAGACTTTTTAGATCCATTGTAGCAACACATTTCATTCCCATGAGAAGAGAAGAGGACCGATGTTTGAATTTGGCTCTGGCATTTTAAAATTTTCCGTGAGCTGCAAATTATAGAGTCCAATTCATGGCATTAATTCATGATTTTTTGGTAGGAAGGAAGAAGGGGGGAGGGGGGGGGGGGATGTCTGAGCGAGTACAAAATATGTGGACTGTATTAACCTTTTTGGGCACTGCCACCTAGAGTCAGCAGAATGTTGTGCAAAGATGGGGATTGGCCCTCCCCTTCCAATTGAGAGAGAGAAAAAAAAAAGAACGGAAAGGATGAAAGGACGAAAACAAGAGCTCTAGAGAGAGAGAGAGAGAGAGATCGCGTAAAATTCATGTCGGGAATGAGTAAATCTGGCATAGACGGCAGGTTTATTGTAATTCGCGTTCCCGGGCAGAAAGGCCCCTCATGACAAGCCTGGATAAGCCCCTGCCCATAAGGCAAGTTCGGGGGGTGCATGTAATGAAGTTGATGTAGTGTTAAAGACCTCAGCCTGACCGAATTTTGAAATATACCCTTTATTCATCCACGGGGAGCTATATATTTTCTGAACAAATTGAAACCAACTTCATGAGATTCCGTTTCCTGTGGAATGAGTAACAGCGTCCCGAATGTTGAGCCCCGGTGGTTTTTCTGACGAGGGCCCCGTCTCTGAGGAACGCTACTTTGCGGGGGGTGAAAATTTGATGACGACATATCGTGTAGACGCACTCGGAGCTGCATACATGACATGTCGTCACACGTCTAGCGACCCCCTGCAGTTTCCTCTGTTGTTACGCAATAGGGAGGGGGCGGACCAAAAAAAATTATCTTTTTTATTTTTTATGGATAAACGGAGACGAAAATTTATGAATACCCAGGGTAATTATATTCTTTGTTTACTAAGCTTTACGTCAATATATGGTTGTTTTGGGTCAGGCTGAGGTCTTTAAGAATGAATGATTTATTCGCTAGCAAAGCAAGCTGAAATACATGTATGTGTCTTGTGTGTGTGGTGTTTGTGGGAAGGGTGTGGGTGTGGGTGTGGTGGGTGCGCGTGTGTGGGGTGTAGTTTGAGACGATGCATTTTATTATCACTTGTTTTATTAAGGCCATTTGACCTGTTTTTATCAAGGTCAGATATTTATTTTGGATCCCCCTATAATTATCTTCTCCTTTTTTTATTTACCAGATAAATACATTACATAGTGACAGTGTCCTACACATTTTGTACCTTTAACGAAGGGGTTTGACGACCATATCCGCTTTTCTCTTGTCGCAGATTTTTACTGCTCTTGCGCAACTACATGCGTGATTTCAATTTGTATTTATTTAAAAAAAAGTTCCTAACCATTTTTATTTCCTTTAAAATCGATAGTTGGACAACTCTAATGCAAGTTTCAGCCGTTTCCATAATATAAATTGTATCCTGTTCACTAAATCAATAATTTTTTTTTTACAGATGTAGTTTTTACTTGTCATCATAATTTTTAAAAGAGGCTTTGAGAGACTACCGTATTTGACAGGCATCCATCTTCGTATGGTTTGCGGCCATGCATAGAAACGTCTAATTTATGATTGTGTACTCAACATACTACTACGTTAAGAATGGAATAAAATGTGTGAATTTCCTTTAAAAAATAAAATTTGTGTCATTGTTTGTTTGTTTATTGGGGATAAATTTTGGATGATTAAATCCAACTCCAAGGTATATGTTAATTCTTGAATAGTATATTATTAATTACAAAAGAAACCATAAGCACGTCATATCACAGTCGCCTATATGGACTATACATAGCACGTAGCGTGAGAGAATAGTGATGCGTTGTAAATGATGGCTTCTGATGTTAATTCAAACAGTGAAATCGAAATTGCCCCATATGGCAAAATACGGTCAGTGAATTACGTATAGAAACATCGCATAAATGGATGCCTTGGTGACTAATAGGCCTGTTGCATAACCATTGAATAATTACGAACATTCTTGTATAAAAGGAAGGTAGAGCTTGTCCCTTTTCTATTCTAAGTCCAATAGATCACCAGACCCAGTTTCATTGTCAGTTTCGCTTTATTTCATATTTCATATCATATATCACATAAATGGAACATAAACAATGATCAGTGCATTATTACAATGCTATAAGAATATACCTTGAATACTTTAAACATTTGGCGTGAAATATGAGGAAATCTAATAAAAAGCTAGGCTTGTATTTGTAGATTCCCTAAAGACCCAGTCATGCCTAAGACAACGAAGCTGATAAATGAGCGAAGGCAATATGTGGCCATCTTGAGAGCTAGGGGTGTGGCAGAGACCAAAGTCATGATATAGGCCAGGAACCTGTCCCGAAATAGTCAGCCCATTTTACCCTTAAGTTTTGACCCTAAAGTTACTTAGACCATCTACGTTATTGACACGAAGTTTGTCACCCTGAATTTGAATTTTTAATTGAACTGAATAAAACACTTTTGAGTTATCAGTGTCAGAAGGTAAGAAAATGTTTTTTCTTTACATACAGAGCAATTTTTTTTTTTTTTTTTTTTGGGGGGGGGGGGGTGAGGCAAAACGTCGTCAAAGGGCACTTTGGGGTTTTCATTTCAGGGGGTTTGACACCCCTTCCCGATGGGCGATTTTGTCTTTATATTTTATATTCATTTTTTGAATGGCTTTTCCTTCTGAAAAAAATTGGCCTCTGGGCTTCAAGGGGAAAAATTTACCCCAATATTTAGGGCGGCCGTCTGCAATCCCATTCCGACTGAAAGTTTTGTCTTTTTTTGTGTGTGTGTGTGTGTTTTGTAATGTCCAGTCAAAATTCTCCCTACTGACAAAGTTTGGTGCATGGGGGGAGATGGGATGAAATCGACCCGACTTTGGGGCTTCTTTGGGGGTCTCTGGGGGCTAAACCCGACAACTACGGTCAAGCTGACAACCTTTTTGTCAATGACTTAAATGGTCGAAGCAACTTTAAGGGGTCAAATCTTATGGCTAAAATTGGGTGACTGTTTCGGGACAGGCTCCCAAACTAACACGGTGTGAAGTGGGTGCATAAAAATAACCACACCCCACTCCCATGCAGTGAAGATAAATATTCCTTGCTTCTTTGCCAACAAAATATCCAACAAAATAATTAGAAATGTGTGAAAAATAGCTATGGTAGTAAATTCCAGTTTGTTCATCACAAGAAACTGACAAATAATTGGAGAATCGTAGAACAAAGACGCATTAAAACTTCTTTGCAATACGTACGAGCCTAAATGTGGTCCACTGTTAATTTTGTTGTGTATACGTCGCAGTACTAAATATGGCTAGTTAGGGTACTACATAATGTTTGAGAATAGCAATCGGTTTTAAAAAGTTTAAACCTTAATTGGTCTATGAGGTATTTTAGCAAATTTCATCCAGTCATGCTAGATTAGGCTAGGCGGAACGGGGCAGTATTTCGGGGGGGGGGGGGGCGTCGTTTCTTGCCTGAATATTATAAAATCAAAATCGTGTGTATTAAAACTATTTTTTAGTAATATAACTACACAACCCATTTGTGACCCATAAAATCATGCCTAATCGAGAGAGCCAAATAATATCACGCGGGGGGGGGGGGGGGGGGGGGATTCCCCGTCTTATGACTGCGCCTTGACTGCGCCTGAATGTTAAAACCCGGATTTTATTTGACAGTCTATATTATTCGCACTGAAGCGATTGTCAAAGTTTAAACTGTGTACGTACGGATGTGGTGTCAAGTATTGTATTCCTCTCGTTTGTTTAGCGCTCACTGATATTCAACGGAAAGGACATCAGTTTAAATGCATAGCTTACAAGCATAAAATGAGTTCTACGGGGGTAAGTTTGAAAGAATGTAATATCGAACTGAAATTTTATTATCATATACGGGATCATATATCATCACCTGTGATATCATGCGTGTTAGTAATGTGACTTGATTGAGAGCATACGGTACAATTACAATGTTAGTAACATACTACGTGTACAGGTATTATTTTAACAAAATGGAGTAGCTTGGAGTTGGATCATAATGAAGAAGTGAGCCTTGTCCGTATACCATCAAGTTCCATTGCTCAAGTGTTTTTCTTCCGTGAACTATATAGAAGCAATAGCGCTTACCATGGGTGTCGACACCCCCTCGGGGGGGGGGGGGGGTATATATCCTTCCCCCCAAATTTGAGGTGCGTGTGTGGGGGGGGGGGGATGGCCTGTATTATCACCACTCTCATTAACTTAAACTAATAATTGTCCAAACTCATTATGTTTGATCTCATTACACTATGCTATGTTTGAATTAAATTATATTATATTATACTATAGTTTATTACATTGTGTTGTATTGTATTATATTGTATCATGCTATATATCCATGCAAGTAATGCAAAATGAAACTTGTATATATTGAAACAACAAGTGAAGCTAACATGTTGTGCACTTTTCATAAAGATCCCCGAAGAAGCCTATGTCACCTTAAAAAGCAACACCCACTAGTTTCAGTTCTAGTTTCACTTTATTGTTTTATATTTCACATCTACAATGTGTTTTTACAGTATAAATTATACAAACAATATAATTGGTACAAACAAGATAAATGGTACAAACAAACATGATATATATTAGGTGAGTACCTGATATCTTAACGTTTGCATGCAATATTAATTGAAAAGACTATAGGCTAGAATAAAAGTGAAATATTGACGAACCTAAGGAGAAAGCTACGCTTGTGAGTTATAGGCTCCAAAGAGTAATACAATTTATAAAGTTACTGCGACAACCTTACCCACATGGTAATCAATTACACTCATTATCTGTATAGTTTGCAAATATTCATAGAAATTGATTTATAGACATAAGAGTATACCATTACAGAAATAGATTTGTATATATATATATTTATTGGCATGCAAGTATCTTTTCATGCTTTGATTTATTCTTTAAAATATATGCACATGTATAGTAATGATGATGATGTTAATAATTACAATAAGAACAATATAATACTACACTGCTACTACTACTACACTGTAACAAATTATTGTAGGAATTTACAGTAAATTACTGGCAACCCGCTGCACAAATACTGTATTTTTCACGGAATTGTACTGTTTGTTCTTCAGTTATACGGTAAACAACTGTAAATGATACAGTATTTTACTCAGCAGCCGGGTTGCCAGTAATGTACTGTAATGCCTTTATACAGTAATTTTTACAGTGTACTACTACTACTACTACTACTACTACTCCTACTATATACTACTACTAATAATAGTAATGATAACAATAACGAAAGCAATAACAACAACAATAATAATAATAGAAGAAGAAGAAGAATTATAATAATAATAATAATAAGAGTAATTATTATTATTATAATAATAATTACAAGTACTTAACAATTGTAAGAAATTGAAATATATATTCCAATGTAAATGTCAGCCATTATTCTGTGTTTTTATACAGTCCTGATGAAGATCACTGATCGAAAGCTTGACAAATAAAGGAGGATACGAAAAGCTATGACCGTCTCATAGTGATCATTTATTTCACTATATATATATGCACACACACACACCCACCCACACACCCAGCTCTACATGGCTTTACTTCCGAGGACAGGTATTGTTCCTCTATTGTTCCTCGTCCTCGGACAGTCGACGGAATAAAGCACAAATTCATTGTTCGACGTTCGAGGACTATTGTCCGGCTTCCGAGGACCATTGTCATGATTTTTTTTGTTCTCTGTCCGAAAATGTCCTCGGACATACTGCTAAACAGACCCACACACACACCCCCTCACACACACACACACACACACATATATATATATATATAAACGACTAACGGGTACATTAGGAGGACAGTTTTTGTTCTTTTTCTTTGTTCAACTGTCGACCTAATGTACCAACTGTCGACCTAATGTAGGGGTCGCTATTATGACGAAATAAACTGCATTGTTAGGTGTCGACTTAATGTACCCGTTAGTCAAATATCTATATATATATATATATATATAACATTCAGAGTTTGGTTCATTTAAAAATCATCAATATTCATTTTCAATTGAAAATGTCATTTAGTACGTTTATATTGGAGACTAGTTTTTGTATTTGTTTTCCATCTCCTGAAACTCTGAAACAAGTTGGGTTAAATTATACCCAATATTGGGTGAGGAGGGGACATGCATGTTTGCTGATTAAAATTCTAACCAATTTGGATAAATCTTACCCAATTTGGGGCACATTTTACCCACTATTGAGTCAAATTTTACCCAACAAACATGCATGTTCCGTGCACCCTCCCCCCAACATTGGGTAAACTTCTAGTTTTCCCCATCATTTTTAAAGTGTGCTGTTATCATTTCATGTCATATCACTGTTTTAATCGAGAAGGAATCCACGGCGCTGGTCCCTCCAGGCACGCCGCCAAGGAATAGAGTGAATGTCGTCGTATGCAGCTGCAGTCACTCGAATAATGTGGAGGGTATCATCCAACTCATCAGGCAAGATATGACGGATGTGGTACAAAGCGTGAGGTTTGAGGCCCTCCCTTATAACATCAGAGATATGGACGCATTTGATTTTCATGAGATAGATGTCCTACTTCTTTGTCATTCTATCGAGAACAGGAGATTCTCGCTGACCAATGTTACAGATGCTCTCTATGATAAGTTCTTACCAAGAGCCAGAAAATATTTAGGTAAGCGCTATATCTGACTATCATAAAAGCACTTTTAAAACATTTTTAAAGACGTTCTATGATATATACATAATCACAAGTAGTAAAGTATTGGAGCTTTCATCTTTTCTGTCTTTCTCGAGGAAGCGCCTTTCAAAGAGCACATTTGAAAACAAATGCTACAATCAAATTCAACTTTCATTATTTTCATGAATACCTCAGTTTCCTTTTCTCTTTTCTGCCTTTATTGATAAAGTGCCTATGATTAATAGGATGAAAACAAATGCAGTCAAATACAGTCACATTCAACTTTCATTATTTTTTTCTTATAGATGAATACTTCAGTCTCTGTTCCTTTTTTTTTGTTTTTGGTGGTGGTTAACTTCATTTCCAAAAATACTTTTGAGCTATATTAGATAGTATTTTAAACTTTGAAGCCATTGTTTCTATTGGATGTTTTAAATTTGCTCTTTGACTTACAATAAACAATTAAGTTCTACTGATTTGTGAACTTCATTGTATTTTGGTAGTATTTGGTCAGACCAATGCAGTATATTGGGCAATACAAAGATATTGAATAATCACTGTCAATGAAAGAGACTTACAGGTACTTATTTTTGAAACAACAGTCAAATTAAGCTATTGCATAACTATCAATGAATTATCTGGCCACAGGTGAGAAGCGTCGTACTGCCCCCCACCCAACCCGGTTCAAAGTTCCCGACATAAAATGAACACAACCTTGTAGTTGGTCTAAGGCCCGCCATCCCCGGTATGACGAGGATTCTGCTTCCCCTCCCGTTTATCAATGCATCACTTTCTAGATACGCCACTGACCACGATAAAAATGTTAATAAAATGTCAATTTACTCATTTCATTCACACTTGTGTTCACTCTGTAGAGAATTCCTACAAAGATGACGAGGAGAATACATCGTTTTGGTTTAAGATTTGTTTTTGCTCGTATAAACATGATAAAGATAAGGTTAAAATCGTTTCAATAAAAGCAGGCAGAAAAATAAAAGAAAAAATATCAAATTCGTTTGAGTGAAATCAGAAAATCATGAAAATAATTTAAATATAGAACGTTTTCTTCATATCAGACCAACAGATAGACATAGTTTTCGGAAAATCGGACAAAAGTTATGAATTTTTAATGACATGAGAAACCACGGAAAACTATATAGGAATTACTAAATGAATTGGCTACTTGTTTAAGAGTTTGTGATGTCATTCCCTCACTTTTTAACAATTGCTTTCTATGTTTTCATATAATTAATTTCCATTACCCAAGAAATTGTCTTGCTCATACCTTTGCCCATGCATGTTACATGTACGTTGATACATGATGTACAGTTTGTTATTGCATACATGCACCATCATAAAATATTTCATAAACCTAAAAACTTGAGACTATTTTTTAGTATACGTCGTATTTATAATGACTGATTGTTTATACATATTTTATGAAAAAAAATCATATTTTGCATGGTTTAAACAGAATGAACAATTTATTCTGAATTATTTTATTTGGCAAATACATACTGCCATCAAAGTATTAATATAACTTAGTTCAAGATCGAGTTCTTGGACATAAGTTGAAAATGTGTATGAATAATGTAAACAAAACAATTGATGCACATTTTTTTTTGTGTGTCATGAAAAATCGCAAGTTTCTTATTGGTTGTCCTATTGTCCTCAAACATTTTTTTTGATATGTTGTCTGAGTTTTCTGCTTCCTTTATTAAAAGTTATTCTTGGACCGGACGTACAGGCCTATAGCAATCTTCATCTTATAAGAACAGGTCATGACTTTCATACTGTCTGATTGTGACAGAAATTTTCTTTAGTTTCTCAGATTTTCTTTATTTTGTGGAAAGTAAGTAATTCTAGAGGGCTTGAGTAGCCTTCAGTAAGAAAATACGATAGCATCATATTTATCGAGGAAATCACAATTCAATATACAGATAGCTAACACAAAAAATCCCAATAAACAAAAACAAACAAAATAAAACCCAGAAATAGTACAAACCACATTTTAACATATTTCTGATGTGCCTCCATATTTCAAACATGCAGGAAAGAGCAAAGTAGGAGTAATTGCACACGACTTCCCCGATGATGCACTCTCACCGGGCAATCTGGCGTCCAGGATGGAGTCGTTTCGCCATACCCAGAAGACAACATTCAACAATTCATCCCTGGTTCTGATAGGGGGTAAGCTCAGTCAGACTCCGATTGGGCTGACGAATGACCAACTCAATCAACTCAAATGGTTTCTTCATAAGGTCTCATCTCCGCCGATGGGAGAATCAATTAAAGTTTTCTTGTACAAATGCTGTTGCTGTTGTTGCTGTTACAAATACTAATGCCGTTGCTGTTGCGATTAGATGATAATGGATATATAGGAAAGAGATAAAATCCCTAACCGCGTACTTAAAATCAAAACGATTTTAACGGAGCTTAGAGTTTTTGGCGGGTTTCGTTAGCCTTTTTCAGTGCTCTTATTTCTTTGAACAAATACACGGTGTAAATCTTTACAAAAAGGTTACCCATAAGTTTCCCCACCATGTAAAACGCTGAAACTTGATTAACGCTTGGATTATATTAGCACATTATTTTGGTGAATGGGGCCAATATTTTCTCCATATATTTGTTTTTTTATTCATTAACCATTCATTAATCAGCTAATTGGTATTTCGCAATTAAGGAAACACATAGTGTTGGTTAACGTGTGGTATGATGAATTTATAAACAACGCATAAAGTGAATATGGTCTCTTGGATAAAACTGGGTAGGCTTATCTTTCTATCGTTTCGTGGTGGGAAATATGATGTTTTTGTTTTTGGTTTGTTTTTGTTTTTGGTTTTGTTTTGTGGTATATATATAGGAGGGATGCACATTTATTTATTTATCATTTATTTCAATTTTATTTCAAGACGGCGGTCTCATTTCAAGTCCATTTCTAGAACTGCTCCTCCAGAGAGCTGTGCATTTTCACAAAAAAGTACTGAACATATTTGACATGATTACAAAAACCCAGATTGAAACAAAATTAAACATACATAAAATTATGAAGCAACTCAAAATACACTCTTAAAATTCATGAAAAGAGAGGAACACAATTACTTGCAAAAACACATATTACAAATGAAGAAATGTAAGATATAAATACTGAATGAAAAATAAAGAATTGAACAATGACAATATAAACACATTTTGTTCAACAGACAGTGTGTGACACGAACATGAATATATATATATATATACACACACACACACAGCTTTACATGGCTTTACTTCCGAGGACAAGTATTGTTCTTCTATAGTTCCTCTATTGTTCCTCCGTCCTCGGACAGTCGACGGAATAAGGCACAAATTCATTGTTCGACGTTCGAGGACTATTGTCCGGCTTCCGAGGACCATTGTTCTCATGATTTTCTTTTTTTGTTCTCTGTCCGAAAATGTCCTCGGACATACGGCTAAACACGCCCACACACACACACCCACACACACAAGACATTTTTTTCGTGATTCAAATGCGATTCAAAAACGTTATATTTAAACGCGTATATTTGTATATTGTATTCATCAGCGTATAGGGAGGAGGGATGTCTTGTAGGGGATAATCAAATAAATTATGGTGCTGCTCTGTGGAGATGATTATCAAATTCAATCAATTCACTTACCTTTTGCGGCAGTTAAGCTTACAGAATACACTTTCATTGTGTTGTATTGTGTTTATTTTACGTCATGCACTATACAGTATAATTATGCTAATGTGGTTGAAAACGGTGAATAAATCTGAAACTGAATCTGAATCTTAACCTGAAATCTGAGCTGTTGGATATAAATACATAATTAATAATTACAGGTAATAAATTAAACATATTGGCATAACTGGAGGGAACGATTTACCACCGAACATAATTTTTTGATGAAATGTGTTGAGAAGATAATTTCATGCTTCTTATATGTAGGCAATGTATCAATTTGTAAAGATACTAGACTTTTCTGATGCTGATCAATGTTTTCAAGTTTTTATAGCCATAATTTATCATAAGAGCAAATTGAAAATTGAATATTTTCTGACTGGTACTTCTGTTTAGTGAAAATTAAATCAATAGTTTATTTGTACCGTATATAAGGAGATGTCATTCTGATTTTCCATAGTCTATATCGTGATTATTTGTGATATTGCCGTATTCTTCATTTTATGTTGCAATATTTATGGTGATTCGCTCTATATCATATTTTTGAGTACTAACTTTGTTTTCCTTGAAATAATTAGATAGCTTTTAATATATATTTGATGGAAAGTATACATGTATCTCATCAGTACTATGCATGCCTAGATAATTAGATGTCATGCCAATAGGTCATTTCTTTTCTTTTTTTTTTTTTTTAGAAAAGAGCATAGTTAAATTCTAATAAAAATGTGTACAGAAATTGCACATTTATAACTTTTTATTGTTAAATTCGTGATATCTTTTGAGCAGAATTGCTTTTCTTCGGTTTCGACGTTTTCACGAGCCGTTGTAATATGTATTCCAGATTTTTTTTCAAAAATGTTTCTAGAAAATTCCTGGAATTTCTAGGAAAACAATAATATTGGGATGGATTCATGTATATCTTTGAAGAGCTCCTAGAACAGTCGTAGGGAAAAAGACGGAAAAATTGCAATACATTATTTATTTTAAAAATGAAAATATAATATCTGTTTTTGTTAATCAAAATAAACATCTAATCAAGTAAAAAAAACAAAAAACATTTATCGCATTCGTATCAAAGGGGATACAAGGAAGTTGTATTTTCTTTCATTTCCCCCGTTTTTATTTTTCTTTACCTTCTCTCTGATAATGATAGTAATAATAAAAAACCGTTCTTGTATATCGCAGTTCACGTTGTGATATAAGGTCCCTATGTGCTTCTAGAGGGTTTAGATATTATTGAATCCTGCCAGGTACCCATTTAACACCTGGGTGGAGAGTGGCAAGCGTGGACTAATGTCTTGCCAATAGACCATAGTGCCGGGCTAAGATTCGACCCCTCAACCCTTGCATTGAGAGTCAAGTGAATGAACCACTATATCACGACACCTCTGTTTAGGAGAAGACTCCTAGATAGTATTCATGTGTACCAAATTCAGTTACATAATTTTGATTTTAATGATAATATAAATAGTTTTATGAAAGTAAAGCTAACGGGGAGTTGCAATAACATTTGTTCGTTGTTCCCATAATCATTGTGTGTTGTTGTATAATTCTCGTAATCGAGATCATTAAAAAGCGTCTGATAATTTATAAAATCTCATATAAACTTTAAAACAACTTTTTTTTAAATTAATGCCCATACAGAGGAGAGAAAGGAGAGAAATATGAATTTTCAAATGACCAGGTCTGAAATAAGTGTTTTGTTTCACATATATCATCTGTATAGAAAGAATATACTTTGCAAAATGCATATATTTTATCGCATAATTAAAAGAAAGCTAATACTCTATCCGTGCCGAAAAGCACAATCTAATGCTGATTATTTGGGGTCCGCTCGCTATTTATAAGGACCGCTATTCATAGAAAACCGCTATTCATTTAACACGCGTTATGAATAGCGGTCCTTGTGAATAGTTATGAATAGTGGTCCTTATTAATGGAGGTCCTTATGAATAGCGAAATTTGTCTATGGTTTGCTCGCTATTCATAAAGACCGCTATTCATACAAAACCGCTATTCATTTAGTCACGCGTTATGGATAGCGGTCCTTATGAATAAGTGGTCCTTATGAATAGCAGTCCTTATGACTAGCGAGGTTACCCCGATAATTTGACGGGCAAGAGAGAGAGAGAAAGAGAGAGAGTATGTGTGTGTGTGTGTGTGTGTGTGAGAGAGAGTTGATTGATTGATTGATTTTATTTGCCAAGCATTCAGAACGGCTTTTGCTAAACAGTCGGGTAACGTCGCGTCGCGTTGGTAGAAATTTACGAACATTTTTCTGGAAGGTATCTTCAAGGGGACAAATTGAAAAAGAGTCCATCTCAGTATGATTTTTTCCCGTTTTCAGGCTAAAAACGACAAACAAGGGAATAAAGAAAACAATAGAAGGATAATGCAAAGAAAAACATGAACTATAAAGAGAGAATTCCCAAAACGAACGCATCTACACTATATACAAATTGTTCTCATATTTTGGGTTAATGCATGCCGACATCTTTGACTCGTGTCTTGAAGATGTCGATCGATGGTAGTCAGTAGACGTAAGTAAAGGTAACAAAACTAGATTAAATTAATTGAAGCTACTAACAGACTAATATAATGCTTACCTGTCACCATCTTCCCCTGACCCTGAGGCTAAGCTTGAACTTGAAGCCATCGTGCGATGATACACCATCCCGGTGGCCTGTACTTTCACGGATGATGTCTGATGATGATGATGACGATGATCGTGACACAGTGCAAAGCACTTTACGCATGAAAAGATATGCAGCGTAGACCAGAGCATGACTAGCCTACACGTACCGTACGTGTATAGGCAGGCTAGGCCTAGTCTGCAAGCACAGACCCTAATTTGACACTTTATCAGAAAATCATTGTGTCTTGACAGAAGCCTAATTCAGCTACCTTCTGGTCGGAAGGAGCAGCTATAGTACATGGCCTATAGTAGTCTTACAGTGCAGGCACTCTTTTACGACTGACCAGGGTTTGTGCCTGCAAACTAGGCTAGGCTAGGCTAGGCTAGGCCATGCGCAGCTCAGGCCATTCCACGAATCCGGAAAACGTAAACACAGCTAAAATTATTAAAATTATTAAACATCTCTGTGTTTTCAATCCAAAGTTCAATAAAACAGTGATTAATTGAATAATTAATTAATTAATCCAACAATCGATTTATTCATGGCATAAGAAATCAAATAATTAATTCATGCTGCCATCAGGCTTTTGCTAAAAGGGATGATGGTGACAGGTAAGCATTATATTAGTCTGTTAGTAGCTTCAATTATTTTAATCTAGTTTTGTTACCTTTACTTACGTCTACTGACTACCATCGATCGACATCTTCAAGACACGAGTCAAAGATGTCGGCATACATTAACCCAAAATATGAGAACAATTTGTATATAGTGTAGATGCGTTCGTTTTGGGAATTCTCTCTTTATAGTTCATGTTTTTCTTTGCATTATCCTTCTATTGTTTTCTTTATTCCCTTGTTTGTCGTTTTTAGCCTGAAAACGGGAAAAATCATACTGAGATGGACTCTTTTTCAATTTGTCCCCTTGAAGACACCTTCCTGAAAAATGTTCGAAAATTTCTACCAACGCGACGCGACGTTACCCGACTGTTTAGCAAAAGCCATCAGGACAGAATAAATTTGTACAAAGTAGAATAACAAATTAGCAAGCTTGAACAGGATAACCCACGAAAGCTCGAAAGCTTATTACCAGTGGGGTCCTCTTGTATGAATAAAATAATCATTGAGTTAGAACATATTTATATATATTTACACGTTGAGGAATAAATAAGGAAAAGTAAATCATAAAAATAATAGTGATAAATATATACAAAGTTAGAATGAGAGGAAAAGAAAGAGAAAGAGGAAGAAGAAAAAAGAAGGAAAAAGAGGAGAAGACGAAGTTAGAAGAGGAAGAAATGGAGAGAGAGAGAGAGAAAAACGAAGATGAGAATGGAAAAAACAAACTACGTTAAATCTTTCATCATGTTAAAACTATAAATATATACAATAAACAGCATATTAACCTGCATGTGAAAAGAAAATGGTCCGTATTCAGGATATTTTACCTAGATGTAACATAATCATTTGCTTCTTATCTCTGACTCTCTAGTGAAAGATATTCTTTCAATTTCCTCTTAAAATGAACAAAGTTATCTATTCCTTTTATGTCATTAGGCAGAAAGAGAGAGAGAGAGAGAGAGAAAGTGGATAATTCAAAAATTTTCATCGTCTAATTTCTATTTGAGCCTTGAACCTTTTCGGCATCTATGAAAATGTAAAAGACATTCCCTATTTTGCTTGTTTACGTCCGGATATATTGTCGATAAATTCCCCTTTCAACCTGAAATTTTCTAGCGACGCCCATTTTTGTCTCGCCCACTGGAGGTGAAGGCGAGACTAAGGGATCCAAATGACGTCCGTCCGTCGTCCGTCCGTCCGTCACAAACGTTATGACAGATAACTTTGCAACCGTCACTCACTTTTGAACCAAACCTGGGTTGTAGATGCACTGAGGGGACCTGCATGTTATGGTGCCGTTGGAGGTCACATGATAGGGTCAAAGGTAATTTGAGGTCATACGTTAAAGTTTACCTGCAAGACTCTCTTATGACAGATAACTTTGCAACCGTCACTCACTTTTCAACCAAACTTGGGTTGTAGATGCACTGAGGGGACCTGCATGTTATGGTGCCGTTGGAGGTCACATGATAAGGTCAAAGGTCATACGTTAAAGTTTACCTGCAAGACTCTCTTATGACAGATAACTTTGCAACCATCACTCACTTTTCAACCAAACTTGGGTTGTAGATGCACTGAGGGGACCTGCATGTTATGGTGCCGTTGGAGGTCACATGATAGGGTCAAAGGTCATTTGAGGTCATACGTTAAAGTTTACCTGCAAGACTCTCTTATGACAGATAACTTTGCAACCGTCACTCACTTTTCAACCAAACTTGGGTTGTAGATGCACTAACGGGACCTGCATGTTATGGTGCCGTTGGAGGTCACATGATAAGGTCAAAGGTCATACGTTAAAGTTTACCTGCAAGACTCTCTTATGACAGATAACTTTGCAACCATAACTCTCTTTTCAACCAAACTTGGGTTGCAGATGCACTGAGGGGACCTGCATGTTATGCTGCCATCAGAGGTCACATTCTAAGGTCAAAGGTCATTTCAGGTCAAACATTATAGTTTACCCGCAAGACTCTCTTATGACATAACTTTGTAAACGTCACTTTCCAAACAGTAATGTAGATATATGCAAGCATAACTTACGCAGATTTATGCACTTGGGGACCTGTTGCATGGCAACAGAGATCACGATATTTCTAGTTATCGCATGTAGGCGAGACACATTATCGCTAATGCCTTGTTCTTCATCGCTATTGACTTTGGTACATGCATAGGCCTATGTATAAATTTGTTGGTATAATACATGTATTATTGCTTTGGAATTTAAAACCTTTATTGGTCACATTGGTCACATGACGGACGAATTAAGTAATCACTATGTCTTTGTCTTTGTTTCTCTCTTTTTTATCTCTGAGAGAAAATACACTGATACCGTTGTTCACATGGTAGTAATCTTTGCATTTGTATTTTCCATAATATGAAATTAAATAAACATAATTGGTATAATGTGGAATGCACTGAACCTTATCGTCTATTCTTACTTGATTCCTATTTTTTTGACATAAAAATATATATGACTATGTGCATGCCGTATGTTGCTTTATGCTGAATGTAAAAAATTGTTATGACTGTACTTTTTATCAGATAAATGACGGGGAATTGGGGGAAGAACAGGTAAAGAGAGAGAGAGAGAGAGGAGGAGAGAGAGAAAGAGAGAGAGAAGGGGGGGGGGGGGTATGTGTGTGTGTCCGTGTATTTGAGTTGCGACAAGAAATTAAGAAATGCGAACCTGTGCATGCTAGAAATCCATTGAAAATATGAAATATATAAATTACGAAATGAGATAAAGATGAGAACCATGCAAGGCATTACATAGAAAAGTCTTATTCCCTGTGGATGAATAGGGGCGAATCTGGGATTATGTAGTAAAGTGATTAGGTAACTTTGTGGAGGCTTAATAAAATCTGAGCTGTCTGGCCTTACATGCCATCAGTGTATGTAATGTGTAAAAATGAAGCCCATGGGGAAAAAGCACTTCAAAATCATCATGTGCTTCACAAAAGTTAAACATATGCAAGTGACCGGAAATGCCAGACTCATTTTCCCCATTGACTCAGTGTTAGAGTAAAGCGTATGGCCATGCGCTTTCGTAAATGGTATTCAGTCACAGATATCTTAATAATAGCATCATATATTTGAAAACCTTTCTGTGCCTGGCTATATATTTATCCTTCTGAACATCATTATACAAGACAGATATCAAAATTCAACAATTTATTAAATCAAGCCTCCACAAAGTTACCGAATGCCTTTAATAAAAGAAAAAGGCTTATACATTAATTACATTAAATCTAGTACACGTTACATAATTTAAATATATTAAATGCAAGTCCAGAAAAGGTTTTCTTGTGACAAGCTTTGCGCTTGGGAGTGTGTGTAGGGGGGCAGAAGTATAGACATTAAGGGCGATATTGATTCATTCGATGGTGGACTTAAACAGGAAACAGTGGAGGAGTAATCCCTAACTATTTAGAATCTGAAGAAGGCCAAATAATTACTGGTGGGCACTACCTTTATTAATTACTTAAATAATTACTGTAATTATGTACATTTAGAAAGCTTAGCATGTTGTATACGCCTCCACTGTCTTTTTAAAACAGTGCATCTAAGAGCGATTTCACAAGCATTGGAATTTCGGAATGATAACACTTTTTTTTAGATTAAGTGGCATTGTGCCTCATAACACCATCACTAATTCTACTTAACGGCCGAGTCAGGATAATTTATGTTAGGCTGTGGTATGTTCTGTTCAAACCTTGTTCGGCAAATCTCCGTGGAGGGATATGTACCACCAACCGAATAACCAATCACCCAACCAACTAACCATCCAATCATTAAGCTGACCAACTGTCCAACCAACCAATCAACCATCACTCCAACCAGTCAACCATCCATCCAAACATCCAACCAACCAACCATCCACACATCCAATCATCTAACCAACCATGCATCCAACCGTCCAACCAACAAACCATGCATTCAACCATCCAGCAAATTAACCATCAATCGAACCACCGAACCATCGAACCACCGAACCATCCATCCATCAATCCAACCGTCCAACCAACTAACCAACCAACCAACCAACCATCCATCCAATCAACCACCTCTCCAAATAACCAACTAACCAACCAACAATCCATCCTACCAACCGACCATCCAACTAACCATCCATCCAAACATCCAACCAAACCATCTACTCTTCCAAATAGCCATCCAACCATCCACCCAACCATCCAACGAATCAACCATCAATCGAACCACCGAACCATTCAACCAACCATCCATCCAATCAACCATCTCTCCAAATAACCAACTAATCAACCAACAATCCATCCTACCAACCGTCCATCCAACTAACCATCCATCCAAACATCCAACCAAACCATCCATCTACTCTTCAAACTAGCCATCCAACCATCCATCCAACCAACCATCCGACCATCTAACCAACCATATATCCAACCGTCCAACCATTTAACCAACCATTTAACCAACCATCCATCTAACCATCCAACCATCCCTCTAACCAACCAACCAACCAACCATCAATCCAAGCAACCAGCTTTCAATCCATCCCACCATCCATCCAACTAACCATGCATCCAACCGTCCAACCAACCAACCACCCATCTGACCATTCAACCAATTATTCAAAGAAAGCAATCAACCAAGCAACCATCCAACGCAACATCCACCCAATTATTCAAAGAATCCAAACAACCAAATAAGTTTCCAGCCAGCTAATCATGGAACCAACCAACCAACCAAGAAACTGGCCAATCGAAAATGGTGTTTTCAGAAATCGCTAAGGGGGGGGGGCGAATGTTTTTCCGCGTGCCGTACATTTACTGTAAGTTTTTTCCCCTGGGCCTTCAGTCGGGGGGGGGGGTGGGACGGTGGGTTACGCTGGCTCTACAAAGTGGTGGATATACCACTGAAATAATCCACCAATCAATAAGCCAATCTCAATCAATTAAACCATCCATCAACCAATATCAACTAACCAGTCGATCAACCAACGTCCCAATCTTCAATCAACCGTTATACAACTGTAATCCACAGAACTTGTCAACCAATAAACCAATAAATCAACCAACCAACCAACCAACCAAACAATCATTGTATGTACAATCAGGAAATAAACTAATTTCAGCAAGCAATCAATCAATAAATAAAGCCCACCCTGATTACCAATCAACCATCCAGTGTAAATTGGAACATTATCACATACGCAATCAATCATATCTTCATAAAAGAATGCCCCTATTTTAGTGTGCCCCTCCTTATTACTCCATTCCACCCTGTCCATATTCATGTAGTATACGCCTCAAACACATCTGGATCTCAGAAAGATCTTAGTAATTGTTTTACATATGATAATACATAATTATTAGAAGAAAAAAAATCATTTTTAACAATCTAGAAACCAATGTTTTTGCTTGCAAGGCGATATTTTATTTTATTTGAAGAACAATTATCGGCCCTTTTTCATAATGCGTAGGCCTTAGCATCCTAATGCATGAACAACAGATGTCAGGTTAAACAGTGGGTCAGATATTTGGTGGTCAATGATTATAGTATCGTGATTTCAAAGAACTAAACCTACAAACAGGGGCGGACTCGGATCCAAACTTTGGCCAGAGTTGAAATAACGACCGGCACAACTTGAAAACTTTTGAATTTCATTGCTATCATTCTGGATCCGCCCTGGAGTGTTCACAAAGATAGTTGGATGCCTATGAAGTATGAATGACTGTACCATTTTTGTGGTGGGCATTATGGAGGTTAGGACTATATCGGCATACGTGTAGGCCTAGGTAATGGTGAGGGTGAGATCTGGGACAGGTGGTTAAGCGCGTAACTGCATATTCGATATATATATTTCTGAGTCCATGCCTGTATGGAAATCATGTCTGATGCACAAATCAGCATTTGTGCCCCCACAACATAATGAAAAAGCAGGCTAATGTTATATAATTATAGACCATAAAATGACAGAATACCCACTGGCCAAATGCGATATTGTGTGATCAGGCTTGAATTTCAGTTTTACAAAACCCAAAGCGATTGCTAGATCAGTGGTATGTATGACATGCAGATTACTGTTCTCTATCAACAGAAAAAAGATACTCAACAGTACTCAGAACAGTCCTAATGTAATAAAGGCCTGTACTACTTTATGAAAAAGAAAGGAGAAATTTTTTATTAAATTTGGTAAATTTTATCGATTTCAATGGGCTGGGGAATTTAAATTCTGTAATATCATGTACGCTTTAATCTTCACTCTGGAAATTAAGCTCGTAGACAAGTGCATGACCGTAGTTATATGCGTAGAGTCGCTGGTCCCTTGGGTTGTACTTCAGTGACGTGGTGGAGAGGTACTTGCTGTCGAAAGGGATGTTGAGGGTGGTGGTCGTTTGGGTAACCGTGTCGAACATCATGATGATCCGTCCGTCGTGCTTGTTGTACGAATCGGTACAGTAGAGCCTTCCACACACCATGAAGCACTCGCCAAAGTTTCTTTTAAACGAGTTGGTGTAATACGTCGTCTCGATGTCCAAAGTGAGGTCATTGATCTTACTAATGGTCAGAAGTCCTCCGTCCGATGTCCTCCCGTAGATGACCCATAAACCCATCTCGTCGACCGCGAAGTCGATACTGGTGTAGCCTCCGGAGAGATAAGGGTAATCGTTTTTGTCACCGGCATATGGAAGACTTCGATAATGCGTGATATATTGACTATTGTAGTCATAGCGTGTCATGGTGGGAGTGGCGTACTTGTTGTAAAACAGAGCGCCATTGTAAGCAACTGCACTACAACCTTCCAAGGTATAGGAAGGTATGAAAGACTCATATAAGCCGTTATTCTGGAACTCTTCCATTGATGTGTACCGGCTGATAGTCGACGTATAAGTTACAGTCCTGTATGAAGATAACATATGAGTAACTTTTGTAGAAATCGTAGCTTCAGCATTGCTGAAATATGTCGATATACATATGCAGAATGAATGTCACTTGACAGCCACTGTTGTATTGTGTCTGTCACTTGGCACATAGCTAAAATCTTTTTAGTAGATACCGGTGCTATGGCTTAAGGTATGATACTATATGCAATTGTCATTGTCAAGGAAAGGAGATCTCCGGCGATCTCCGGCCCGAAAGTAACTTGCTTTCAATAAAAACAGAAAAACCAGAGAAACAGATCAGAAAGAGTTTAATGAAGACTAAGAAAGTTATGTCTTTTTGTGATATGATGATCGGTATCTGATGGCAAATTAGCATCTCGATCATGATTTTGTAATGCCATTCCCTTCCTTTTCACCAACTGTCTTTGTATATTTTGATGTTATAAATTGTCCGTTCCCGCTCCCTATGGTTAACGTTCTCATGTACAAGAGTAAAATCGACCCAGTCTTGTATCGCACTTCTTAACAATGCATGATAGGTAATCCTAAATTTCATAACGACGTTATATGACGTTTGTCATGTATCAAGACGAATAACATCTTTGTTTGAAAATCTTCTGAAGTCAACCCCTTTTCCTAAAGGTAAATTAGAGCACCGTTAGATTAGAATCCAATCGTAAACAAGAAAATATATTGTTGCTTACGATTGGTACCAGGGTTTGTCCACTTCCATCTTTGGGTCAATGAACCACACTCCGGTGTTAGCCAGATTACCCCTCAGTGTGTACGGCTCAGACAAAGACACTAAAGTTCCACACGAATCTATACGTGGGAGAAAACACACATAATATCAAAATTTACATTAAAGAATGGTTCTTTAAAAAAAATAAAAATAGGCTCTATGTTTTCAACATTATGAGGGCGACACACTGTCACACATAACAGCATGTGCAAATTGACGGTCTAGAACATTTGAAATCATGCCTTAAAACTTACCAGTGTTTTTTGTAAATACTGACTTTATAGAAGGAGCCTGTGCCATAATGTTTGACCAGGGCCCTCTTGCGTAAAAAGTTAAACGCAACTCGAAAAATTAAACACAAGTCCAAAATACGCGATTCTGATTGGGTGAAAATCAAGTTGCGTCTAATTTTAACACGATAAAAACTGCTTTCGAAAAATATACTCAAGTTAATTTCAATAGCCCTGTCTATTATAAAAGTTATTAAGTCGAAATGGTTAGATAAATATCTTTACAAGTCGTCATGGCGAGATATATTGTCTTGCCAAGTCGACTTCCCAAAAATTATAAGTCGACATGACGATATAAATTATCTTGCTAAGTCGACTTACCAAAAACACATGTCGTGATGGCGAGATATATTAACTTGCCAAGTCAACTTCCCAAAAATTATAAGTCGACATGGCGACATAAATTATCTTACTAAGTCGACTTAACAAAAATACATGTCGTCATGGCGAGATATATTATCTTGACAAGTGGACTTCCCAAAATATTATGTCGTCATGGCGAGATATATTATCTTGCCAAGTCAACTTCCCAAAAATTATAAGTCGACATGGCGACATAAATTATCTTACTAAGTCGACTTACCAAAAACACATGTCGTGATGGCGAGATATATTAACTTGCCAAGTCAACTTCCCAAAAATTATAAGTCGACATGGCGACATAAATTATCTTACTAAGTCGACTTAACAAAAACACATGGCGTCATGGCGAGATATATTATCTTGCCAAGTCGACTTCCCAAAAATTATAAGTCGACATGGTTAGATAAATATCTTTACAAGTCGACAAAATATGGATATTAAGTCGACTTGTCGAGATAAAATATCGAGATAAAATATCTCGACAAGTCGTCAAGTCGAATGGCACTTTAACGCTTCCGTAGGGCCCAGATCGCTTTGTCACATTTTCTTAATCAGATTCTAGTCATTCTAACTAGGATTCATTCCATTTTGACTAGGATTCTGTTCATTTTGACTAGCATGACTAGGATTATATTCACTTCAAACACGAAGCTTGTAGTTTTGACTAGAATAGTGCAGGTGCCATTGGCATGATTGGGAATAGTTATTCTAGTCAAATCTGACTAGATTCTAATCATATTTGACTAGATTGTTTTTAGAGGGTCCAAACGCTCTTAATCATGATGATCATCCAAGTAAAAAGTTTTCATTTGCATAACTTTCCGAGTTCGAAATCAAGCCAGCGGTGCACTTGTGTAAGGTGTTAGTCCTCATTTTATTGAGTCACGTGGATAGGGTTTAAAGCGGCAGGTCCCCTTGTTGATTTATATTGCTTTCTTATCTTACTCTCTCTCTCTCTCTCTAAACAAAGAGGGAATTTCTAATCTACTTTCGCTCTCCTGGATTTTTTTTTTAGAGAGTATAGTACGTGGATAATTAGAATGAATCAAGCGTACCTTGTAGTTCGAAGTCATCCCACGGGTATGGGAAGCCGTCATCAGGCCTGGGGTCTTTGCCTGCCTCACACTCGGCAAGTTTTTTCTCTAGCTCGTCGATGTCGCGCAACAGAGACTCGATGTCGGCATCGTTGTTTTCTTCGAGTGAGTCAAGGTTACTGGAGATGTTGGCAATCTGTACAAATATAAATGCAATGAGTGTAAAAGTCGATTTCACAGAAGTATTTTTCTTCGTTGAATGGTACAGTATAAAGTTTGGGACAGGTGGTAATGGACGGCTAGGTAAAGGGATTGATCATTACATATCATAATCTTTCGTGCAAATAAAAAAATAATAAAACAATGAATATCGTTTTCAGGTAAGTCAGTTCGAACTTTTTTGAGCACTGAATGATATTATATGCAATGATGCAAATGAAACAGAAAATCCACCACTGTCGCATGAGGAATTTATCCATATTTGTAAAAGCTGTCTGAAAGAAAATTCGATGAGTAAATTTCATGAAATGAGACTTATTTTATGACAGAGACTTAAGATAATTTGAACATTCAAGAAGTAAATTCTGATCATATTTAAACAATTGAATTAGTGTAAGTTATCAAAGATCAAATGCTTGATCTAAACACTCTGTCATAATTTTACAACGGAGAGCGTAGTGAATAAATTTTATTACTATTACTATTATTTTAGTACATTACCAATAATCTAAGTATCTTTAAATGCTTTATCCGACCTCGACCATTCCTAAAAGACCCCAGTTTTCACTCACCTCTTCTCGTAGTTCGTCAATGATGGCCTGATCGGCGTTCATGTCTTCCAGGTCGCTGATGAGCTTCTCCATGTCCTGAAGATCCTTTCTGATGATGTCGTACTCGGGACGAGAGATGACGATCTCGTTGTCGATGATGCGTTGCTTGATGGCGTTAATGTTGTCCATTTGCTCGTTCATGGCTATGATATCCTCCTCTTGTTGCAGCAGTGTTGCTCGCAGTGAATTCAACTCCACTGTTACTTCTGATATCTGAAAGAGTTACATTCAGCCAGAATTCACTTTCTCAACTTCATTCGCTCTTCACAAATTACTGCAATTTAACATTATTTTTTTTCGGAATAACTTCTTTATTCTCTTTTTTCCTACTCTTAAATGTTCGCTTGTTGTAGGTTTATGCTAATTTTCGTAGTCATTATGCTCTATATTTTGTTGATTTCGTTGTTTGAAAATGAATAATATAATTATGTGCCTTATAAACTTCACTTGTTGAAGGAAAATTTAGACATCTACAATCTGTACTGTACTGACAACATATGTCAGAGCCTTCGTACAACGCCACTCCTATCTTTAGAACCCTTCACCATGTTCACATAAAAATTCTATTTATTAAAGTAGCATTTTTTTTTTGGCAGGAGAACTGATGATCAGTATATCAAAGCTCTCTTGGGACGTATTTCTTCATAGCCCCTGTCGCTGGCTTGCCTGCGAGGCGTGGTTTGTAGGAGCATTTCGTCACCCTGTATATTACTATTACTTTTTCTTTTATATTATGATACATTACATATGATGGACACAACTGCATGTCCCTGTGATATCCCTCGAGAAACAAAAACCCGGGCAAGTTCCCCATTGTGATTACCTATTTAGTTAGGAAATTATATCGACAACGATTACCACGTGGGCAACTACTCCTGGTCTTGGACAATTCCTATCAACGAAAAATTATAGATATTGGAAATGTGATATTCAGGCAAGAGACGTCCTAGCTAATTTGTTCTCGGATTTTTTTAAAACTCTAAAACCCCCTCCCCCGACGACATTGTGCCTGCATTGTAGGCCAATGCCAAGGAGATGCAACTGCATATCCCTGAATGCACCACTGAGGAGAAACTTTATATATGATAGGCTAAATACTTTGATCAAAACCGTTGTGGCCCATACTGTGAATGTACACTGACCTCCTGTTCGAGTTGGCGAATCATCTCTTGGAACTCCTCACTGCTCACTCCAGAACCACATGTTGGACTCACCGAAGACGACACACCGCATGCACAGTCGCCCAAGTCCGTTATCGACGAGTTCACATGCACGTATTCTTCACACTGGGGAGATAAATGATAGGACGAAGGAGAGATGAAAATGTTTGTTAAACTTCATATACATTTCAGATCATTGCAGTCTTTAGCGTCAGGCATCATTAACTCAAAGAATTAAGAAGCAAATAAAAAGAGGAGGGGTGGGTTGAAAGGAGAAAAGAGAGAGGGTGTGTGGGTGAACATGTTTTAGAGATATACACAGATGTACGCAGCAGCGCTCACAATCTCGGATTTCCTTCCTACATGTCCTATGATCATACCCGTATCAAAACAGACAATTGTAAATGAGGATACTGAAGAATTTTAAGTCTCAGTTCCCCATTTACAATTGATAAATTCTGAAAGAAGTTTAAGAGCTACCTGCGCATCTACTTTCGGCATCCATCCAAAGAAGGCGACTATCACCAACGGAAAAATGGCGCCAGTTGAAAACAAGCGGGAGTTCGTCATGGTGGGTACGTGTTACCAAAGAACAAAGACGAAACGTAATGTAACGTGTCTACAGGTCAATCACAGCAATTTGTCTGGTCTTCCTCTCTTGTATAATGGCTTCTTCGGTGAAATTACACTTCTTATTGCATCTTTCACCACGTCTCGATTTTAATTCCATAATGAGAACATGAACACCTGGTGCTAAGGAAGAAACACTCCCATGATTATAATCCCATCTTCAACCAAGGCTGTTTGTGATAGGTTGAAAATGTTGATATCCGCCCTTACACTTGTGTTATTGGATGACATCCAATGTTTAATCTAGATTGGGCGTTTCTACGTCAACATGTCATTTTCTAATTTTGGAAAGCATTGAAAAAGCTTATTCAGCAATCATAAATGGTTGTTTAACATTATTTGATAATCAGTAATGGATAACCAATGGGGAGTGAGAGCATCCAGGCTGCATGTGCATGAGCAGTGGTTTCTATGGCCGTACCGCCTACATTTTATGTCACACCCACTTCCCAAGAGAGTCCTGGGGTTATTTGCAATGGGTCACAGGTCGCTCACACCAGACTTGGTATAATTCCATAGTCGACACCTAGAGATTTAAGCACCTAGAGATGTGAAAATCGTGGGTTCGATCCCCGACAAGGCACTCAATGTCCTTGAGAAGGCACTTTATCTACATTGCTCTAAAACGCGTGTATGTGTTCAATAAAAAATAAGTGTGTACACAAATTTCCCATGCACGCAGAAATCGAAAAATAGATCCTGGGAGACAATCCTCGGGGTTGCTAGGAGAATGGCTTACCAAGAATCGGAGAGCGTTCAGTTTGGTTGGAAAAAAAAAATTACTAACGGGGGTGGATGTTTTGAAGTCTTTGGATGGTATATATGGCCTGTCAGCTGTAAAGAAAAAACACCCACATGGACTCGTGAAATCACCATCTTGAATTAGCAGATGGTTTATCTCTTATACAATGGCGAATCCAGCATAAGCAGGGGCACAGGTTCAACAATTACCCACAAACACACACACATACACACACACACACACACACACACACACTATTTTTCTTTTCATAATTTTTATTCCTTGATTTAGATTTTCAAGATGAATATTACAAATTAAGCATTAGGTATGAAATGATATATTATGAACTGTAGAATTTTGATATTTATCACTGTATTTGAAGTCAGTATTATCAATTTGGTAATTTGGTAATTAATGACACATTATGTTGAAGTCATTTCTGAACGCACGTACCGTAATTCATGTCATTGACCGCGAGGCAGTACCATCTGGTAAAGATAAAGAAAAAAAAGATTATCCCATTTATTCATCATTAATATTAACTCTCTATAATGATACGATTGTCTCGCCATATCAAAGATAGATTACCAACTGATATATTCCCATTTCAAATAAAAAAATAAATGTTGTGTTAATATTTGTTCTCAGCACTGCATAAATATGTAACTCATGCAGCTGCGACAGTGACGTGCATATTCGGCGTTTTTAGTTTTCCCTATTGTCTGAAAGCATGTATTTTAATGAAATATTCGTTCGTGATATCTTTCATTTATAGAGATCATTTTCCCCCCACAATTCAGAAGCTATTCCCGTTCTAATTTTGTCGAACTTTATGTATATTCTCAAGTAAATTTGAAGTAAACCCAAGGTGGCACCATAATATTTAATTCATATCCACTGTTTTGCACTTCTGTCTTGAAATCTAGGTTTCGTAGCAGCAAAATATTGTACGTAATGCTTTTTAAAAATGCCCGTTGCATAAGAAGCGCCATTTGCTGACGTGAGAGGGACATCTTACACAATGATGAATGCAAAATGAACAGTGCAACAGTACTGGTGCGTTGAATTACTGGCGCTTGCACTAAATTGTTTTCATAGGCCTGATTAGCGTAGGTAATAACCCAGTAAAAATGACGTCTCATGTGCAAGGGGTATGAGCAACATGGCGCAGCACGCTCTGATATAATTTACTCGTGATGCATCCTTTACAAGCCATGGAGCCGTTTGAATTAACTTTGCTTGGCTTGAAAAAAGTACCGTCTCCATTAGACACCTTCCTGATATTTCAGCAGACGAGACATCATAAAAGTTTTCTGCGTAGCTTTCCATAACAAGAGAGGTCACGCGATTTAATTCACCCTGCCACATATGGCACAACCCAAGAATACAGGATGATACGGAGGGAAACGGGAGAAGTCAGGGAGCGCCATTTTCATCATTTTTTGTCACTTGCGTGCATTCCAGACTACGGCATGGCGTAATGCAAGAGATGTGAGTTGGTCTAGCGGTAGCGTCCGAGGTACGGTCATTTCTCTTTCTTCGCCCACAAACTGACTCTCATCGGACCCAGGTTCGAAACTGAGTCACGTCTTTCGGACGGTGACCTTTAAGGTCGGTTCTAGACGTAAATAATCATATCTGATTGATACACAATTACACGTCCGCAATACTGCACAGCTAAAGTCGTATCTTGTGGGACAGTCTGTACCTGCACATCTGGGTAAAAGTTTCTCAAGTGTCTACAGACTGATTAGTCGGTTATCAATGTGGTACTGGAGAAGGGAAATTCACTGCAGTGCTGCAAATAATGTTATCATGAATGTTAGGTCATTGATTAACCAATAGTGAAGACAGATGGGATAGTCTTCCACTCTCCTAAACGTAATTTAGAAGAGGATCAGCTCATTAATCTGTACACGTCGATCAAGCATTTAGAACCGCCTCCTTTTATGTCCTGCCCACATCTATGATGGAATCATATTTCATCGTAATAAAGTAAGTTTCTGACGCAGAACTTCCATAATCCCGGGATTCCTCGCTTTGAAGACTTCGAGTGGGAAGATTGAATTATCAGCTAATAGTTTTGACAAGAAATAAGTGGTTCACGGTCGTAAAATGGCTGTAGATCTGAGAGTGATCATACTTGCAGCTTTCCTCTGCTTCCATTCCAGTATAATCATTGGTGTCACAGCCCAGGTAATTATATCAAAGGAAAATGCTACAAGAAGTAAGATGCAAGTAAAAGGCTGAAGCAGTTTCATTCACTTATTGATAATATCAGGTTGATTAAAAGGGATGTTTCTGTCTACTGACGATAGTTCATAACGCTGAGAAAATGTTTATTTATGCTACGAGTATAACCAACAGCACACTCTATCTTTATTCTTATTTGAGGTCAGATAATGATTCTCTCAGTTTTTCATGTTTCTGAACAGTTCATTGTAAAAACTCTTTACTTTTACTTGTAAAAGTCAACATGAAGATTTATAAGAGACCCATGTGTATATTCAGACTTCCAAAATTATATTCTTTCAATTCATTCTGTTAGTGCAATGACTACTCTGTTGTTGGGTTAAGAGATGGCTTCTACAGCGAGTCGTGCATCTGCGATGTTCAAGTCTCTCCAATTCCCGGCTGTAGCAACCCGCCGAGCCAGTCGGAACTTGATCAGATGAAAGATATGCAAGACGCGGTAAGAAAACCTACAATTTATTTTAGATGGTCAAATGAATTCTGTTGGCAAATACTTGGATTTTAAAAACTCTTTGCCTTCCATCATCATATATGCATACATTGTTTATGTTCCTTCTTTGCAAATCTTTGCATACGGCTTACATTCGTAACATATGAAAAGTGCAACTGTTATTTAATTACAACTATAAATCTAAAGGCCATTTACCGTAACACATCTTTGGATCTTGTTATCTTTTTTTGTATAGACTCATTCTATAAGACTTGAAATCCATTGGGTAAATTATGACAGAGGCATAAAACAGAAGAACAGAAGGCAATTGTAAGATCTTGCCCGGGATCTAAATTGTTAACCATTCTACTCCGTTTAACAAGGAGAATCTGCTTAGAATACGCATCCACTAAAATTACGAAAAAATCTATGAAGCAATAGTTTCTAATTAAAATCATAAGGCCTATAGTGGACCGTCGATTTATGTGTTTTCTGTAGGTCAAAAATATCAGCAGTCGGGTAGACTTGGTGAGGATGGCCGTTGAGAAAACAAGTGAAGAGATGGAAATTACCCAAGATGACCTTGACGAGATGACAACCAAGCTAGAACGAATCGAAAGTGGTGATCTCAAAGTCAATCGACCCGAATTTGATCTCATCATAGAAGAAATTGAAAAGCTTGAACAGGTCTTGGTCTTGCTCGAAGTGGACAGAACAAACAATCTGGAAACTGTTGACCAACTGGAAACCGAGGTAAGAACTGTCGTTATTAATATAATTTCATTTCTTTAATTGTTACAGTACTTTGGTATACTGGTGATTGTTCTTGGCTCTTTTTAAAATATCAACCAATGCATGACGAGAGCCCTTAAACAGAAATTGATATTTCTGTTGGACAGTCGCCAGGCATTATTTTCTGTTCTTGTTGTTTATGTTAAACATTGTCAAATTATTGTTTTTATTTCATGTTATGTTCGTGGAAGTTAAATAGAAAAATAATTACATAATAAGAAGGGTCTATGCCGAAGGGTTGACGCCACTTACAAACGTGTAAAGATTACTTATGAATGCAAGGAGATGCCCATGCGCGCCCAAAGACGCTATATAAAAATGGTAAAAAAAAGAATCACAAATACATGTATCACTGAAGGTGATTAATACTCCCGCCCCAATGTGTGTGCCAAATTTCCTGAGCATTGCTCCAAAAATGAGGAAGTGATTTGATCTGGAATGTTTTCCTGTTTTATTGCCATATGTCGTTACCATGGCAACGCACTTCCACACATTGAAACAATATGTTTTGCACAGCTTTACCACAAGAACAATGTGTGTGCCTAATTTCATGAGCATTACTTGAAAAAGTGAGGAAGTTCAATCCGGAAGATTTCCCACTGATTTATTGCCATAATATGCCGTTACCATGGCAACGCAGTTTCCGACACATTAAAAAATATGTCTTGCACATCTCCATCCCAAGACAAATGTGTGTGCCAAATTTCATGAACATTGATCAAAAAATGAGGAAGTAGTTCGATCCGCAAGATTTCAACCTGATTTATTGCCATAATATGCCGTTACCATGGCAACGCAGTTTCCGACACATTAAAACATATGTTTTGCACATCTTCATCCCAAGAACACTATGTGTGGCGAATTTCACGAGCATTGCTCGAAAAATGAGAAAGTAGTTCGATGCGCAAGATTTGGAACGGACCGACCGCCCGACCGTACGCTGATTCCTACATGTATATACCCCCTTCAAACTTCGTTTAGCGAGGGTTTAACAAGCGTCTATTATTTCATATTGAACAACTGCAGATGGCAGCGGTTGAAAAGCAACTCTTCGAGCTGAAGAAGACACAGGATGTTGAAACTCTTCTGGAGCAGATTGATCAGCTAGAAGAAGAACTCGCCCAGTGCAAGGCCAACGTGCCGACAACCGCACCCCCAGGTTCAGGCGACGATGATTTCTTCGTACCATGGGATGATATCGGTACTCAAGGTACGGCTTGTCTTTAAACATTGTGACTTGGCATCTGGTTACGTCCTTATTACACCAACTTGAACCACAGGGGCGTCGCTCGACAATTTCGAATGGGGGTTGGTTTTTTAGTCAAGTTTGTCTATTAGCAAGTCGAAAAAGGGGGATATATTCGATTTATCAGTTGTTTGGTGATTTTCGACAAGGCTTTACATAGAGGAGGGGGAATTACACACCCTTAAACCATCGGATCTTTTGGATCTTTTGGGTGTCGCATAAGGAGAGATAGTCTGATGTTTGATTAACGTTTGATATGAATCAGAAAATAGTTTCCAGTTTTTCACGATTGTTTGGGCGTGAAGGATTCAGGATCACTGTGTATGCTTGAACTTATGCAATTCAGCGACACAGGTTTAGACGACATTTCCTTATCTAGGCATAAAGATAAATGGGATGCTCTGAGCCCATTCCTCTCCTGCATGATATGCCTCCATACTTCCTCCCATGCACCCCTATCGCCGCTATCCTTTTTCACATGCACAAACCCACATCCACCCACCTCCACGCGCACTAACTTAGACGCCCACATTTGCACAACTCATATAATCTCTTTTCCTTATGAAGGTTCTCTCATTTGTAATCTCTTTCTCTCTTGTCTCACATTTTATGCCACTTACTCCCGTGAAATATGCCAGCACTGTCACAGATATGTGAATACGTCGATAAACATGCATAATTCAGCTCTCTAGGTATTATATAAGTCATTGCAAAAGCTTTCTGTTCAGGCCCAGAACCATGTTTGTTTTGTGTCTCGTTTCAGATTCTTGTGCAGATGCGTTTTCTGTCTCATCTCCTTACACCGTGCGCACCTCGTACACCAATGGAGCTTGGATGCGGGACCCTCTTATCGACACAGACACGATCTGGCACTTTGATTACCATACTTCGTGAGTAACTATCGCTTATATTAGCTAAAATGCAATAAAAGCTAACTAGGGATAAGATAAGAAGAAGAACAACAATAACAACAGCGGTAATAATAATAATAATAACAATAATAATGGTAATGATAATTACAACAATCTAAAAATAATGTTATGGTTTTATTTAACTAGGGTAGCCTATAGCAGTAAATTTTCTGCTCTTCATGAACTCTCTGCTATTATTGTTGGTATTACCGCAGCATTGCCAGGTACCCATTTGATAGGCCTACATGTAAGCACCAAGCATGCTTGAATACAGAGCCACAGTGCTCCCGAACGAGATTCCGGACTAAGTGTTACATCTAACTGGCCTCTGCGCTCATGGATTCATATTTTCCTGATAATTACAGTTTTAATGTGCTTAATTTACTGAAATATTTCAGTTCGGTAATATTTTCTTCCATAAAGTGGTGAAATACAGCATAGTTTAGCAACGTTATCAGGTGGAAGATGATAATAGAAGGCCAAGGCCTACATTCACGAAAATTTTGTTCAAGTTATCTCATTTCTTCCTCCTCTGTAGACTACCCTGAGTAATTACCTCAAATAATATTTCTTCCCATCACATGCAGATGCACATCCAGTAGCACATATAGATACATCTATAGCTTCCCCAGCTATGAGAGCTATGAGCAAAAGATCAGCTCCGAATCTCAGACTTTCAAACTAACCACAAGCTACTGCCCGAACGGTCCTGGTCTTGTTGCCTATAATGGGTCCATTTATTATACCTATTATAACTCAAGAAACATGTACCGTTATGATGTAAGCCAAGGCACAAGCATTATATATAGGACTCTTAATGGTGCTGGAGTAAGTGGCAGCTACTATGAATATTCAGGTCTAAAATGCAGTGCCATCGACTTCGCAGTGGATGAAACAGGGCTGTGGGTAATCTACGCAACGTCCAGCACCGACTTGAGAATATCTCGACTGGATCCCTTAACGCTCAACACCATCCAGACCTGGGGTCTCAATTTCGCTAAGAAGAACTTTAGAAACTGCTTCATGATCTGTGCCAAGCTCTACTGCACGGACTACAGTAAGATTAATCTCAAGTTTGACACTGTGACGGGGGCTATCAGCAACCCAAACATCAAGCTTCAAAGTCGCTACGGCGGACTGTACACCTTGGACTACAACCCACGTGACCAAAAACTCTATGGCTGGGATAATGGAAATATGGTTCTCTACGACCTCAAATTTAAAAACGATTAGGATTAATATCTTAATTGATTTTGGAACAGGTCGAATATTACATAGAAAAATTGTGAATAAGAGTGAAAAGTACAGTAAAGTTATGGTGATTCATGTGCATTCTGACCAGAATGTGAACATAAAATTTGGTCTACTTCTACTTTTCGTTAGGAACGGAAGGATATATCAAACATTATGCTTTATTGATCCGCACGTAGCATACAATTATATGTCTCACTAAAAACCCGACCATTATGATCGGAGATTATCCTAGCCATCTCTCCGAGTCAACGAAAACACATGAAGTTACTCAAAAGTCAAAAATTAAAAAAAAAGAGGTCTAAAGGGGGAAATAAGCAAAACGGGCAATTTAGGGACTTGAAGACATAAGAACTTGGAACAATAGGGACCGGCTAACTTAGTGACTGCTGAACAGAGGGACTGGGAAACATAAAAAATGAGACTTGTGGGATCGTCTAACTTAGGGACTGCAGAACATAAGGACTGGGTAACAGGCATCCGCTCAGTATCGCTTTCAAAGAATAGGAACAAAATTGAAAGATAGAGGTGAATATAATTTAACTGACAAAGACTCTTCGTGCAATAATACTTATTCAATAATCTGAATTTATTCAATGTCGTATCATTGCTCTACAATATTTTTTCCTGGTTTAAACGTTACTCATTTGACGTTACCAAAATCAAAAGTAACAATGAATTATTCCATGCGAAACTAAATGAACGTTGTCACTGTGTGAATAATGTGTATACCATTGGAATATGAATGCGCGTTCGGGTGGGCGTGTTTAGCCGTATGTCCGAGGACATTTTCGGACAGAGAACAAAAAAAAATCATGAGAACAATGGTCCTCGGAAGCCGGACAATAGTCCTCGAACGTCGAACAATGAGTTTGTGCTTTATTCCGTCGACTGTCCGAGGACGGAGGGACAATAGAGGAACAATACTTGTCCTCGGAAATAAAGCCATACAAGACTGTGTGCGTGGGCGTGTGTGTGGGTGTGGTTTTGTGTGTTCCCCCCTGTGTATGTGTGGGTGCGTGGGTGGATGGGTGTGCACGGGTGTGTTTGTGTGTACGCAGTAGCGTGAGGGTGTGGTTGTGTGAGGGTGTGGGTGTGTGAGTGTAAATAGGTATTTCTTTTCTATCGATATCGACATCACCAGGTTTTGGGAAAGTCAGCTGACACCATATGTTTTGTATCAGGTTACGTCAAGCGATGGAGCATACGATATTACAGCTGATTGGTCAGATCAGTGCGTACAGATGATAAGCCCCTCCCAGTAATACGATTCTCGTACGATGCGATGTTCCAACTACGAGGGAATGCTGATTCTTTATCGAGTTTTCGATAGAAATGATGCTCAAAAATGCGTTTCGCTATACGATATTTCGTTATTACAAGATGTTTCTTTACACATAATTCTTTATAATTCAGTGGAGGTGTTGTGGATCAGTGGATAAGTCCCTGGACTGTGAACCACGAGGTCCGGGGTTCGAATCCCACCGCAGCACTAGCGTCCTTTGGCAAGACGTTAATCTACATTTGCCACTCTCCACCCAGGTGTTAAATGGGTACCCGATAGGATGCGAAAGTTAATGTCGTTTGCTTAGCATGTGGCGCTTTACAGCGACTGGCTGGAATACTCCCCAGGGAGCGGATAAAGTGCACACATTGTGTGCGGGCATGTCAGAATCCAATGACCGGGGTAATAATATATCTGTAAAGCGCTTAGAAACACAACCATGTATTAGGCGCTATATAAAAGCGGAATATTATATTATTATTATTATTATATTCTTTATACATATTCTTTATAGGGGCGGGTACTCGTTATTCTGAAGGGTCATAATTCCTAAAGTTTGTAATTTCGAAATACAAATTTTCCATAGCAGGGGGTTCATAATTCCGAGCATTTGATGCATTACTCTGAAAATTCGTTATTCCGGAGGTTCGTAATTCCGAAAATGAATAAGGAAATAAGGTTCATAATTCAGAAAGTGAGAAAGGGTTCATAATTCCGAGGAATATAGAGCCGTACATAACTTTTTTGAATTATGAACCCTATTTAATTTTCGGAATTATGAACCCCTTCTGAACTTTTCTGAATTTGGAACCCTATTTAATCTTCGGAATAACCCTTTTTCATTTTCAGAATTATGAGCCTTTGGAATTAGGAATCTTCGGAGTAACGAACCTTCTGATATACGAACCCTAAGGAAAAAGACGAGTCGGGCAATCCAACGGTTACTCACATTACATTTTACTACATATGTTTTAGGTAAATGAGTTTCAGTTACAACAGTTAATGCACACAATCATATTTGAGTACCTAGATACAGTATCAAAACTTCAGAGGAAGAACCATACTTTCTGCCAACCCTGCAAATGTGCGGTTACTCTCGTTACATTTTCCATTTTTTATATAATGTAACGTGAGTATTTGCAGGGGTGACAGAAAGTATTATCTTCTTGTGAAGTTTTGATACTGTTGCGCTAGTATACCCTAGTATTTAATTTACCTAACACAATCATGTAGTAAGAAAACAGAAGCTTAAGATGTATCTCAAAACCTCTCCAAATGAGTAACCATGGAATTGCCCCTTCGGAATGATGAAACTTACGAAAAACGACATGTAACCAAAACTGTAATTACTTATCGTAAAGCCATAGAATGAATTTAGGTAGTCTTAACATGGGGTAAATATATCTTCATCATGCACTCGGAGGGGGTCTAAAGTTGGACACCTGTCAGCACTGTGTGTTTCAGAATAACAACAGCTTTAGTATGTTTACATTAAGGGACAATAATATGTACCTCCAACCATTGGCGGATCCAGGGGGGGGGGCACTTCCGGCCCGTGCCCCCCTTTTGGAAGAAAAGTATGCATTTTGACCATAGACGATCCGCCATTTTCTCGATTGTGCCCCTCCCCTTTTAGAATGAAGACTTTTTTTTTTTTTTTGCTTGTCAGGGAATTATGGAGGGAAACTGGAACCCCATAAACCACCCCCACTAAGCGACTTTTCGAGAAGCTGGCGAGACAAAAAAATACGGGTCTACCTTTTCCAAAAGTGGACAAACCTTCATTTGTGTGCCCCCTCTTTATTCAATCCTGGATCCGCCCCTGCCTCCAACTTATCCACCTCCTCGAAAACATCTTCAGAAAAGACATTCTGCTTTGAACGATAGTATGGGATCATCATCTTGAAGAAAGACAGCCTTTTCAACTGTCAAATTTCCAGAATGATACATTGTGAAATCAATAGACAAAAAACAAGATGCATAATCATGCAATTTGTGCTGCCGTCGTTTTTACAAAATCAAAAATATGCTAGACAGGGTTATGTATAATGAATATCAAAGAATGTCTCTATCATATTTTCTTAAAGACTTTCGTTTTGATGGTACTATCTAAAGGCTATAGCTTTGTTTTAATTTTCTGAATTAATGCCCTTCTGAGACTCCTGCACATCCGCTCATGAAGTGCATTATGATAATGAAACGTATTGACGGAAGTGCTTCCTTGATGTACGGATATACGAAAACTAAACAACCTGGATTGGATACATGTACCATCTATTAAACTGTCTGTCTAATCGAATCAACTCACAATAAAAGATGGCGGAAGTTTCAACAGACAGCACGAGAATAGTAAGCATTTCAATATTTCGTTGACTTAGGCTGTGTCTAATTTCCATTGCTGATGACTTAAAAGTTAATTCAGTAATGACTGAGAATGATATGTGCCATAAATTGATCTAAAAGGTTCAACAACTGAATTTTGATCTACGATATCTCTCATATTTGGATATCATTATGATTTGATTGGTTAACGCTCGCAATGACTTGGTACTCATTCTTCTGTTCAGGTCTTTAGAGCACCACTATCACTGTGATTATAATCAGCTGCCAGGTTTTTTTTTAAGAGTTGCGATTGATTAAAGTTTAATTTGATATTGATATCAATGGCAATTCTGTACATAAGGAATAGGAGACTGTAAATTTGCGATTGATTGGAGGACTTGAGTAAGACAGGGCCCATGCTTTCATACCAAAAGAAATGAAAAAAAAAACACCTCGTCATCCGAGAAATATTTTCTATCAAAGGCGGGTTTCTCAATTTACGTGCCAGGTTTATCATGGAGATATGTATGTTTAGCATGAACCTTTGTGACATTCGGGTCTCCTTTAACTTTTAATATCAGCATGTGATTCATAACCAAACAATATAATATTCTCTTGATGCATTGTCGTGAATATCAAGTCACGTCATAAGTTTCTACTGAAGCTATTAGCAACTTTCATACAATACTTTGAGTACATCTATTGTTACTCGTATTAAAGCGTCTGTATGAGGTGGTAACCTCGATCAAGAGGCCGCGTAGAGACATACTAAAAACGCTAGCCTATAACACTCTACATAACGCTGGGTAAAATCTTACCCATGTTGTATATGAGAACATGCATGTTTGTGGGTTAAAATCCAACATTGGGTAAATTTTAACATTTTTAACATTTTCCCCAATATTGAGGTAAATTTTACCCAACGAACGGTGCATGTTCCTTTTTGTTTTATCCAGCTCGGGTAAAATTTTACCCAACCCATTTTAGAGTGTAGAGAAAAAGGGGAGTGACTTCTCATCCCCTTTTGAACTTCTGGGTCATTTCTCCAACTGCACAATTTTAACAGCCAGATGAGACCAAAATTATTAGAATGATAATCACATCTTAAAAGGGCACACCGAGGCTACAATACTTTATATCTTTTAAAATATAATAATAATAATCATTACCCCCCCCCCCCCCCCCCCTCCCCCCCCCAAAAAAAAAATCAAAGAGAGAACTCCATTAAAATACATGTATCTTCTTCCTAAAAAAGCTTTATATACAATATACAATTCAGTAATTTTCCCCCATATATCGTACTGTAATTTAGCATGGGGTAATAGCAGTAAGACCAGAATTCAATCTCTCTTTCGACTTCAGAAAAGGGCTTTGCGCATATGCTCGTATTCTCATTATCTAGCGAATACAGACCCTCTATTTTATTATTTTAAAACTCTGAAAATAGATGACATTCATATTTTTCAAACCGTTATCTTTATGTTTAAGTTTTCAATGAAAATGTTACCTTTGGTATTTCAACACGACATTCATCTGATATTCATCTCCTAAACCCCATTACCCTACTGGCCCACAGAACCATAAGACACCACGGTCCCGACATTTGGAACTCCCTTCCCGATAACATAAAATCTGCGTCATCCTTACATTCATTTAAAGCCTTAATGAAATAACATATCTTAACACAATATAATCTGCCAAAAAAAAACCCAACTCATGATACAATAAATGAAAATTGTTGGTGATGATAGTCAAATTTGACTCATCGCAATTATAACACGTACCAACAACAACAAGGGGGCGTTCAATAAGTATTCAAAGACATGTAGGTCCTGCTAATAGCAGTCTATAATAATCATAAGTGCAATTTGGAAACCAGAATTTAAATCTTTTGGAATTTCTCATAATCCCTTGGTAACTAGGCAAAGGAAAAACCGGGTCTGCTCGCTATTCATAACGACCGATATTCATAGAAAACCGCTATTCATTTAACACGCGTTATGAATAGCGGTCCTTATGAATAATTATGAATAGCGGTCCTTCTGAATAAGTGCTCCTTATGAATAGCGGTCCTTATGACTAGCGAGGTTACCCCATTTCCATCTTAATGATCTTACAAATGAACTAAATTTTGTTCATGATCAAGAATAAAGGAATTAAAAAAAAAACGGTATTGTCATCTTAAGTTTTCTTGAATATACCAAACATAGGCGTTTTTTCTGTTTCTCATTTTCCCTTACAGGTTGGAAAAGTAGCAGCGGACAAGGTACATGTGTGCGTGTGTAGTAGTAGTCCACTCGACACAGTGCAGGGACTCATCCACCAGATCAAAGAAGACATGTCGGACGTCGTAGAAAGCGTGAGGTTTGAAATCCTTCCTTACAACATCAGAGACATAAACGCATTCGATTTCCATGAGATAGATGTTCTACTTCTCTGTCATTCTATCGAGAACAGGAGATTCTCTCTTACCGATGTTACAGGTGCTCTCTATGATAGGTTCTTACCAAGAGCCAGAAATTATCTAGGTAGGGTAATGGTGCAAGGAATTCAAGTGTACTTCTTTACAGTTCATTTTTTATCACTTACACTGTACCTTGAAAGATGTGGAGGTGGTACGGAAGCATATTTGTGACGAATCTGTGTGCTTATGAAAGAAAGGGTGTTTTTATTATACATCTTGTCTTTTTAAAAAAAAGTTTACTTCAGTAAACAGGGTGACACTCGACTCCAAAATAAATTGCTTAATTATATCTTTTTAACCTGATATTCTAAACTTGGTAGGAATTTGTATATGCAGGGAGTAATGAACTGAACGGCTTTTGTGTGCCTTTGTAAAGAAAGATAAATCGTAAAATGAACTTCGAGTTCATTGATTGAGCATCTTCTGAGATATACAGTGCGTATCAAAAAAAAGTATACCCAGCCTTGGTAGCTTCTAATTAACACATTATAACCTCTATGAGCTTGAAATTAATTTCATATAGTTAAGCACAACTTATATTCTGTCTAATGATACCTTATTAATAACCGTGCTGCAGAATACAAAAAGTATTGTCAAAATTGTTATTTGAGATGGGAAACAGTTGCTGAGTTATTTCAATTGATTTTGTGCATTTGAATAGAAAATGTGTTAATTTTAACCAAAATTAAAAAGACTTCATACGAGCAAGATTTGTGATATTTCAGCCCTTGTTTAAGGTAAGCCTTTTACTGAGTCATTAAAAATGGACAAAGTCTATTTGGGAAGCTATCTTTTTTTTCATGCAAGTTTAAATTCAAATAGGTAAGGGTAAACTTTTGGGTTCATGTGCTATTCGAGAAAAGCATCTTATGCACCTACGCAGCCAAAATGGTGCAATGGACAGAGAGTTTTTAGCTATCATGAGACAAGAAGTTAGAAGGCTGTTAAAACATATTAGGATTATCATATGGAATGAAACAAGGTCGTGTGAAAGCTCAGATACACTAGATCATTTTAAACAATGAAGAATTAAAGCATGAAAGAGAATTCAACTTCTAAAAGGATTTTAGACTAGAGTAACACATTCATGTCCTGTTTCTTGTGTCTTGTATGACATATTAGTCAGGTTCACATGGACGGAGTTACGCTTGTGGTTTCAAAACTTAAAGTTGTCTTGTAGTTTCAGACCGTATGAACGGACTCGTAGTTAAAAAGAGCAGCGGGGTGTCCCCAGTCGTAGTCAGCGACCGTTGGGACCGATTAAACTTTATGTTTAGCGAACTCGGTGTTAACGACGACCTCTCCGTTCATGCAAAAATAAATCCCTCGACTTGTAATCTCAGAAACACGAGCGTCGTTGTTACGGGCCCGTGTGAACCTTCGTCAACTCATTGCTAGTGAGCCGTTGTTTCGTTAACTGAAAGTTTTGCCATCACAAGCTCCGTATAGACGTAGCTATTAGCATGATACCCAGGGAGTGTTTGAATGTCTTTTTTTATTATCACTTTATTCTTTTGATATAGGGAAAAGCAATGTTGGGGTAATCGCGTACGATTTGCCCGACGATGCTCTGGCACCAGATACCATAGCGACTACGATGAATTGGTTACATAACAAACAGGAGACGACATTCACTAATTCTTCTCTGGTCTTGATCGGGGGTGAGCTAGGTCGGATTCCAGTAAGGCTAACTCAAGAACAGCTTGATGAGCTCCAGCAATTCTTTCGTTCTGCTTCATCACCACTGCCTGAGGAGATAGCAGAAGTTTGCCTGAGGAGACGGGACTGTATATCATGCCTCCCATGTGTCCTCTGCTGTATTCGCTGTAGATGCTGTAGGCCAAACCAATCTAAAGGCTGTTTTGCTTATATGACTCGTAAAAAGGCCCCTCTAAGTCGATCAGCTGATAGAGAGTTGAAAGGGTATCAATCTATGTGAGCGCGTACGGGGGTGTCGACTAGTCTACTCACAAATCACTTTTATGTTTTCAGAGTAAGACCGATGCCCCTCAGTGGTTGGACTCGGTCTAGGCCACTGTGTTAGGGGAAAGGGGAGTTTTGGACGAAGTTAAAAAATAATAGCTTTATATAGCGACACGTCTTATTTTTAATTTTTTTTTTTATTTACTTATTTATTTCTGATATTTAGACAGGGTGACTCATGATCACCAATATAGTCTGGGAGCCTGTCCCGATATAGTCACCCCATTTTACATATGAGATTTGACCCCTCAAAGTTACTTAGCCCATCCATGTTATTCACGAAAAGCTTGTCAGCTCGAACGAAGTCGCCTGGTTTGGCCCCCTTAAACATATACAGTACATATAGATACAAAGTATTTGGTATCCTCGTACTTAATTTTTTTTCTTTACGAAAGTGTCGTTGTACATTGAGCATTTTGATAAATAATGATATATACAGATGGTAATTATTTTCTAAAAATCTGTTGAATAATAACCTTGTATATATTAGTCATTTTGAAATGGCATTATATAGTTTTGAAAGTACATACACAACGTATGAAGACTACTTTTAGCTCAGTATAGAAACACACTTGGAATACCAAAATCGTTATATATACATATTTACAAAACATATTAATGGATAGTATACTTATTCAAGGATTACACAATGATTGCATGTAATATAAGTAAAGCAATACAATGTAAGTGTTTCCTAAAATAAGGGTTTGCAACTACTTGCGGAAAAAATGAATTCGCAAAGAAACTTTGAAAATGTTCAAAATTCTTTGGGACAAGAAAAACTTGTTGCTAACCTTTTTTGCAACCTTTTACAAACCCTGACGAAACCCTAAATTCGCTTCGTTCGCAAGCATTCGCCGCTCAGTGAGATACCCCCTTTAGCGAACCTCGTAATTATTATGCTCTTTCAGGATCATTGTGACATTTGGTTTATAGGTGATAATTCTCGTGATGCTAGAAGACCAAATTCCGACCAAATGTTCGGTGTATGTGCGAAGCCGTATTTTTAGTTTAGTTTAGTTTATTAACAACAACACATCACATAAATGACAGTATAATCATCAATATAAAGAGTAATAATGTTACATGAATACATATACATAACAATGGTATGACAGTTTTTTTTTTTTTTTTTTTGTTAAAGGGAGAACCAAAAGTTAGCACAAGTGCTAGTCGAGAATGGCCCTCCCATTTTACTTACATTTCAAATGCTCACTGCAAAGTCTAAAATAATTATCCTTCAAAAGTAGATTATACTACACATAAGTATTCTTCATCACTACACTTCATTTAACAAGTGTTTTCTTAGATTTTTGCGAAATGAAAGCCTTGTTCTTTCCTCTCGAATAGTTTGGGGCAAACTATTCCAGAACTTTGTTCCAACAAAAGAAATAGAAAATGTACCATGTGTCGTTATACATTTCGGAAGTCTAAGCATGGAATGTTCTTTGCCTCTAGTTCTATAAGTATGACTCATCTTCTCATAATATTGTGTTAAAGAATGTGGTAAATATCCCCTGTGTAGATCATACACAAATGTTGATACTGCAAGTTTATGCAGATCAAAAACATCTAATATTCCCAGGCTGGTGAATAATGGCCTAGAACTTGTTCTAAGTGGGGAAAATGTAATAGCTCTCATTGCCATTTTCTGTGCCAAAAATATACAATTCAGGTGGCTTTTGTAGCTACTTCCCCAAACTTCAATTCCATAAAGTATGTGTGATTGTATAAAACATTTATATAAAAGCATGAGAACATGCCTTGGAACATAGTGTCTTAATTTGAAAAGCAAACCAATTTTGCGCTTAATGCATTTATTGCATTGACGTCATGACGTCAATGCTCTGTTATTGTTCGTGTTCTGCATTCTTATTCTTCTTCTTCTTCTTCTTCTTCTTCTTCTTCTTCTTCTTAGACCTCAGACCCCATTCGTTTTGCACAGGGTGTTTGTGAGCTCTGTCTAGGTCCTTTCCCCTTGTCCATTTCATTTCAAATTTCGTATGCATGTTCCTTGGCATCCCTTCTAACTTACTGAGGTCTTCGATTTCCGAATTCATTCATGCATGACCGTCCAGGCGCCATTTTGTCCGTTTTGGGGGCATTTTCATGTCTTTTGTTCTCCTTGCCTATCTCAGCTATCCTACATCCTACAGACTTCTAACAAATTCCTGTATATAGTCCAAGAGTTGCTCTGTACATTCTAATAAAAAAATTAATATGAAAAATGCCATCTTCACACTGTAAATTTAAGTCCGCAATCGGCCATATTGAAAAACGCTAAATTTCTTGTTATTTTCACTCCCGAATATTAAAAATTCCTATAACTTTGTCATATCAATTGATTTTTGTCTCAAACTTTTACCATGTCTTGGGCTTGGCGTTGCACACATTTCTGCCAGATTTCATGCATTTCCGATTACGCATTATATAAACAGCGCCCTCTAAAGTTTTCAAAATGGCTCTCTTCGTGTGGCCGTATCTCCGTCATGCTTGGGTAAACCCGTACCCTTTTTTGGATTTAGATACTTCAAGATATACCCTTTTCAGCCAAATAAAAAAATATATACCTCATCACTGACCGACTTTGAGAAAATTGCACTTGAAAATCACAATATTTGCATAAATGAAGAAATAAAGACAAATTGCTCTAATTTTGTGAACTTTCATCCTACGTCTTTGAAATTTGGTGGGTATGTGTATTTATGTATTTGACAACTGTTAACCAAATTTAGTTGAAATCGATGACGTCATCGCGAAGATATTACGTAAAAACCTTAATTTACTATGCATTACGTAATATTGCATAATATGCTTATTTTAAATGGCGCGCTAGTCGCAGTCGGCTCACAATGACTGCAATGAAATTCCCTCGTCAGGGATGCAAAAAAAGATATATGGTCTCACAGAATATTTTGAGTAAATCGCGATTGAAATCAGGTCATTATACGGATCCTGCACATGTATTACACGTATTGTCTATGGGGAAAATCGGTTTCCCAACTTTGACTCCCTGAACGATCTTTATTTTTCTTGAAATTTGGCAGGTACATGCTTCGAGGCAAAATGAAGAAACTCTCGAAGCCGGATTTTCAAAATCTATCAAGCGCTTCGTTTTAAACGCTATTTTATAAGCTATATGGATGTAGTGACAGGTACTTAACAGAGTCTGCAAATACAGACTAGCACGTAGACCCACATATAGAATGACCTTCACCCATGAGTCCATGACTCATGCCAGCTCAGTTCTACTTGTCTATCTCCACTATTCTAGATGCTACAGACTTCAAACAAATTGCTATAGGTAGCTTAAGAGATGCTCTTTATTTTACTGTTCAAGGAAATACAAAATACAGACGTCAATGCATGCACATCGTTCTGATACGATTGCAGTTCTAGTTTATACATTGAATTTGTTCTTTCCACATCAAAGTTTCATCAATATGAATTCCTACAAAAGAAGCTACATGTACTCTTTCTATAAGCGTTTCAGAGACTGTTAACACACCTTTAATTGCAATGGTCTGTCTTGGTCCTTTGATAATCATATAATTTGTTTTCTTCAAATTTATAGTCAATTTATTTAATATACACCATTTTTGTACCTCCTTCATTTTTCCATTTACCTCATTCATATCAATTTCTTTTTTACCTTTGGGGAAAGTATGGAAAATGTTTGAATCATCAGCAAATAGTCTAAACTGAAAATAGTCAGTTGAGCTTGGTAAATCATTAATGTATAATAAAAACAGTGTGGGTCCAAGGACTGATCCTTGCGGGACCCCACATGTAATCCTTCTACTACTGGATATTTCATCCTTGTAACACAATACCTGCGATCGGTTTGAGAGGTAACTCTGGAACCACTGCAACACAATGCCTCTTATACCATAATACTCTAATTTTGCTGAAAGGATGTTATGATTGATAGTGTCAAATGCTTTCTTGAAATCTATAAATATACCAAGGGTTATTTCACCCTTATCAGTTGACTGTAATAACGTATTAACCAAATTAATTAATGATAATTTTGTACTGTATTTCTTACGAAATCCATACTGATGTCTGTACAAAATTTTAGTAGACTCTAGAAAGTCCATTAGACGTACATTAACTATCTTTTCAAACACTTTTGCAAGTACTGGCAGAACTGAAATAGGTCTGTAATTTCCCGGGTCATCTTTTGACCCTTTCTTATACAAAGGTGTCACTTTTGCAATCTTAAGTGCATCTGGGAATTGGCCCATTGCTAATGACAAATTAAGGATATAAGTCAATGGGGAAACAATAAATGGTGCTGCGTCCTTGATCAATCTTACTGACAAATTATCATAACCATGAGACTTTGTAGCATCAAGATCACATAAAATATTCATAATTTCTTGTTCTCTTATGGGTTTCCAAGCCAAAGATTTTGCATTTCTGACACCCAAATAATCTTTAAAACAACAATTAGGAGGCTCATTTGGTATTCGTTCGGCCAAGTTTGACCCAACAGAGACAAAGTAGTTATTGAGTTCTTCAGCTATTTCTCTTTCTGAAGAGACAACTCTATCCATTCCACCTTGATTGATGATTAACTCCTCTATTTCCAAATTTTTATTTTTACTCTTTCTACCAACTAACTCATTAATGGTTTCCCAGGTCTTTCTCATATCACTTTTGTTACAATTAAAAGAATTGCAATAATACAACCTCTTTGCATTTTTTATAACTGTTACCAAAGTGTTCCGATACCTTTTATACTTATTTCCATATTCTTCACTAAAATTTGCGGATTTGTAGTTTCTGTATAAAGTGTGCTTCTTCTTGATAGATTTAAGAATTGCTGATGAGATCCATGGTTTCTTAGGACGATTCTTTTTGCGGGATACATTATATTCTATTGTAGGTGCATGCTTATCACATACTTTCACAAACATATCATGGAAAACTCTGTAAGCTGTGTTCACATCTTCATATCTGCATATATGCGCCCACTTGATTTGTCCTAGATCTTCTTGAAATGATTGGGCATTAAATGACTTGTAGGATCGGGAAGTTTTCCGCACAAAATCATTCTTATTTTTATTCTTGCTTTCAAAAATAACAAAAATCGGGAAATGATCTGAGATATCTGTCTCAATAACACCTGAATGAATCATAGGATTGTACACATTAGTATAGATATGATCAATAACAGACGAAGTAGAATCTGTCACTCTAGTGGGTGATGAGATAACCTGTTGCATTCCTATACTCTCTATCATACTTAGATAATCACATACCTTTTGATTATTTGTTTGAGATACATCTATATTGAAATCACCAATAAGTACAATGCCCGTTCTTCCAACATTAAGCTCTTCTAACACACCAAGCAAGCTATTTTGAAACTGTACAACATCAGTGTTTGGTTTTCTATAAATTATACCTATCACAACTTTATCAAAACATTTCTGGTTTATCCTCAACCAAAGACTTTCGGTGTGTTCAACATTATAATCGAGTGGAACATAGCTCAACATCTTATGTATGTAAGCCCCTACTCCACCACCCCTCTCATTCGCCTGGCGGCAATTGACCTCCAAAACATAATCCTGTAAGGGTAATGTGTTAACATTACTAACTTGCCAAACTTCAGAAAGTGCAATAACATCAAATTTGAATTTAAGACTGTGATCATACAATAATTGCAGTTCACTAATATTTTTGTTCAGAGATCTAATATTGACATGAGTGATACTAAGAGCGTTATAATTTATTTTATTCATTTCATTATCAAAATCACTAGGACATAAGTTATAATCTTGTACTTCAAGAGTATTGGCTTCATTTTCTATCATTACTGATGAGAGTTTGGAGTTTAGTTTACACTGTAACTAACGAAGGCGCTGGCTAAGCCAGAAAGTGGAGTTTAAAGTCACTGTATGCAATGTCGTCGAAGCCCAGATCAAACATATCATCCGGGTTCTTTATAACCTTTGTCTCTCCACTGTTGAGCTTGCAAGATATATTTCCATATTTGCTGGTTGTTGACTTGATGTTTGGGGCTTTCTTTGCCTTCATAAGGATGGAATAGCGCATCACCGTCAGGTCTTCGTTGATGTATATCCCCTTCATGTTGTCTTTTCCCTTAAGTGTGAACCGGGCAGCATACAATTTGTCCCTTTTCCTCCTCGCTATAAAGCGGACAACAGCTTGCCTGCTTTTTCCTCCTTCTCTTTTCTTTCCTAGACGGTAGCAAGAAGATATGTCCTCAGGGTGTATCTCCACACCAGCCTCCCTGGCCACTTTGGTTATGCTATCAGCCAGCTGTTCCTCCGTCTCCTCCCCAGCTTCAGGGATTCCAGTTAACCGGAGATTATCCCTCCTTAGTTCCTGTTGAATTTCGTCTTGTTGAAATTGTATGCGCAGCAGATGTGGATTAATAGCCTCCTTGATGGTATTTAAGCAGGCCTCCTTCACCACACTCACTATTTGGGGTAGTGCAGCTTTAAGCGCTGTATCTACGGCCTTGCCAATGAGCTGAGAGATTTGGCTGCCTGCTGCCCCACCCTCACTTAACTCGTCACACAGGCCATGTAGGTTAAGCTGTATGTCATTGTTGCTCGACATGGTCTGGCCTTCCTCAACTGTCATACCTCTCTCCCTCTCCACTGCTGCGTCTACTCCCGGATGGGCAATAAAAGGCCGCCTCTGTGATGGAGTTTGGCCTTGTGGTTTGGTGCTGCTAGGCAAAAATTTGCCTGGCATTTTACCCCTCTTGTTTCGACCAGTCATGTTGGCAGGTACTTACACTAAACGCTATGTCTGGGACTTGAGATCAAAATTGATACCAAGAACAGCAAAGAACTTGTCTTGAAAACACTCCTTTTCTCCTGCTATAGACAGTGTCAATGAATACTATCCACATCAAAACAGTCTACTTTGTGTCCTTTAGACGATGGTGTTAATTACTACGATGATGAAAATTGTAAAAGAACAAAAAAATAAAACAAATCCAGAGAGCCTTGCAACACATGACATGACATCATGATGGTAATATATTCGTCAAATTCCAATATAGAAATGAAAAGGGTTACTGATATTGACGTGCCCAGTAATGTCATTCATTGTAATTAAAACATTCTATTCCAACTTATTACAAATAAAAAGCTTTTTCATTTTCCTATTCTCTTTGAAGACGTTTATGTACCAGAGTGAGTTTATCAAACATTTTTGTGAAGGAATGACCTTCCAAATTTCTTTATTGTGCTTTTTATCTGTAAATAGTGGCGCTGTTACGGGGGTGCTCGAGGGTACGTGCCCCCTGCCAAGTGGGTAAAAAAGGGGAAATGAGAAAAGAGAAAGAATGGGAGATGGAGAAATGGAACGTGAAAAGAATAAATAGGACACCTCCAACACCACCCCCTAATTTTCAGCCTATAGTGTTAAGTTTGCATCTACCATGTCCCCTTGAATGCTGCCCCCTCAAATCAATAACACCGGATGTAAATTTAATGTATTTGGCGCAGTGGTTCATGAAAGATTAGATGTACATCTGGGGAGCGTTTCATCATATGTTTTGTCAGTGATTTTTGCCGCCAACTGTTATAAGCTACTGAAATCCTTGTATCTGATTTGTCAGTAAAAATCACTGACAAAACGCTCCCCATATCCTTTAATACATCAGTCACACACCAAATTGACTCAATACCAAATCCCAACCGACCGATTCTTTCTTGGCCATTCGGGTATAATGGAATTTTTTGTTCGGTGTGTTGCAGTGGCGTTTCTAGGTATTCTGACGCCCGGGCAAACTATCAAATCTGCACCCCCCCCCCACCCGTTCTTAATTTAGAAATTATGGCACTTCGTGAAATTGAGTTTTGATGATATAACCGGGGTTGTTAGCCCAAATTTGATGAGTTATTGTGTAAGCGAGGGAGCAACGCGACAGAGCGGCAGATTTACTTTTCCTTTTCACCCCTCAAATTGAAAATTTTTAATGTATTTTATTCTTACAAAAAAAAAATCCAGTGGAATAGCAATATATTTGTTATAAAATTTTGAACATTCCTAATTTGAGGGCGCAAAATGAATGAAAACCCAGAAAAATATATTTGAGGAATTTAGTATGACTTCTATCGAATGTTCTATACTTTGAAAGTGCTTTACATTCACTTAAAGCTGGGGGCGCAAATCTTAACAAGCTCCTTATGCGGGGGGGGGGGGGGCAAGAAATAGCTAGATCTGGAACATAATTATGCGAGGGAGCAAAGCGACTGAGCTTTAGAAAATTTTCGCATTTCAAACCCTATAATACATAATTTCTTACGCATTTTGTCCTTGACTGGGGCGCAAATAACCCTCAAAGACCATAATTTTTTGTTGTATTTCTCCCCTTTTCTTTCTCTCTTTTGCGTTCTTGCGCCCCCTTCAAGTGCCGCCAAGGGCACGTGCCCCCTCTGCCCCCCTAGATACGCCACTGGTGTGTTGTGAGTCTGCATAGAGTCGGTGCTATTCGTGTGACTGGGGTATAAAAGCCTGTGAATCTGTGTAAAAACTAATAACACGTATTGACAATCTTATAGCCAATGCAGCACACCAGCGAGGCCGACACACGACCGACAAGAGACCGAACAAACAATTACATAGCCTTGAAGTGCTAGTTGATAACTGTTAACCTAGTTCCAGAGTTGACAAGCAAATGTAAGACAACAACAAAATAATGACAACAAATGGGGTCGTGATTTTCTTTAGGGCACACATGAGTACGTCATCCGCTCGCGATGTATTTTGGACAGGCGTAAGTAAGATGATGTAATGGTAGCTGATCACAAATATTCCTATAAAATTGAATACTAATTTGTGGGTTGTAAATCTATTCAAGAGAAATGATATTTGGATGTCACATTCACTAATATTTCACCGTATGTGGAAGCTTGGACGCCTTGGTGTATTTTAGAGGAATTATTTGATCTGCAGTGCATTTCCAATGTTCACAGCAGTGAAAAGTCGCAGTTCGTGATTAGCCTCGTTTCAGCCTTCACAGTACTTGTTGTAGCCAAATAATGTACCTAATTTTGTATAGTACCATCAGTGTAGTTGCTATTCTGTCAGTTAAAACGATTTTTGTAGAGAGCTTATTTATTTTTGACGTGCTTCAAATAAACACGTGTTTCTATGGGGGCCCGAATTACTCGAGTGTGCCCTATATGCTTATTCTGAGCATAAAAATACCAGCGCCCTCTAATTTGAATGTAGCATGTTTTTGATATCGAGCCCCCTCTAGTATAGAAATGAGGGGCGATGGTATATATTTCTAGTTAAGCAATGTATTTGTTAGAATGCGATGGATTTGTTCCACGCCCAAAATTAAGGTGAAAGGAAGGATAATGGATTTGACAAATTCATCTATTACGAAAAGTGGGGGGGGGGGGGGGGGGGGGGCAATTTAAATGCTTACCCTAGGCCCTGGGTTCTTAATTATTTTGCCAGGAAGGCCAGAAATATTCTTGAAATTACGTCGCGGGCCACAGAGTAATATTATACATACAACACAGAGACGTATGGGATTTGCGACTCTTGCCCGAATATATTGTGTATTCGCTTTCTGGTTTTTGTCTCGCCCACCGGAGGTGAAGGCGAGACTAAGGGATCCAAATGTCGTCCGTCGTCCGTCCGTCCGTCCGTCACAAACGTTATGACAGATAACTTTGCAACCGTCACTCACTTTTCAACCAAACTTGGGTTGTAGATGCACTGAGGGGACCTGCATGTTATGATGCCGTTGGAGGTCACATGATAAGGTCAAAGGTCATTTCAGGTCAAACGTTAAAGTTTACCTGCAAGACTCTCTTATGACAGATAACTTTGCAACCGTCACTCACTTTTCAACCAAACTTGGGATGTAGATGCACTGAGGGGACCTGCATGTTATGGTGCCGTTGGAGGTCACATGATAAGGTCAAAGGTCATTTCAGGTCAAACGTTAAAGTTTACCTGCAAGACTCTCTTTTGACAGATAACTTTGCAACCGTCACTCACTTTTCAACCAAACTTGGGTTGTAGATGCACTAAGGGGACCTGCATTTTATGGTGCCGTTGGAGGTCACATGATAGGGTCAAAGGTCATTTCAGGTCAAACGTTAAAGTTTACCTGCAAGACTCTCTTATGACAGATAACTTTGCAACCGTCACTCACTTTTCAACCAAACTTGGGTTGTAGATGCTCTGAGGGGACCTGCATGTTATGGTGCCGTTGGAGGTCACATGATAAGGTCAAAGGTCATTTCAGGTCAAACGTTAAAGTTTACCTGCAAGACTCTCTTTTGACAGATAACTTTGCAACCATCACTCACTTTTCAACCAAACTTGGGTTGTAGATGCACTAAGGGGACCTGCATGTTATGGTGCTGTTGGAGGTCACATGATAGGGTCAAAGGTCATTTGAGGTCATACGTTAAAGTTTACCTGCAAGACTCTCTTATGACAGATAACTTTGCAACCGTCACTCACTTTTCAACCAAACTTGGGTTGTAGATGCACTGAGGGGACCTGCATGTTATGGTGCCGTTGGAGGTCACATGGTAAGGTCAAAGGTCATTTCAGGTCAAACATTATAGTTTACCCGCAAGACTCTCTTATGACATAACTTTGTAAACGTCACTTTCCAAACATTAGCAATGTAGATATATGCAAGCATAACTTATGCAGATTTATGCACTTGGGGGACCTGTTGCATGGCAACAGAGATCACGATATTTCTACTTATCGCATGTGGGCGAGACACATTATCGCTAATGCCTTGTTTGATTCAGCCATCAAAATATGCTAATTTAGATAAGATATAAAAATTACAAGAGACCATTTCACTGCCCGAAAATGAGATGGTGGGTGCCCGAATGCAGGAAAATGTTGATATTCTCGTGGGAGTGGGCTGCAGCCCCCACCCCCCTCAGACGTTAATGCATACATACCCCAATCGCTCATCTAAGGACGGTTGAACGATTTTAGAAATCCCCCTTATTTTTCTCTTCGTTTGATTAAAAAAAAAAAAAAAAAAAACTACAATACGTGGTAGGGCAGGGAATTGATAATATGATATGCTCTTTGCGAGCGAGCAAAAAATTTGATACTTTTATTCATACTAATAGCTAGGATGATATATTATGTATCAAAATAGTACATAAAACAAGACTTATTTTTTATTACTAGATACTTTTAGCGGGCCGCATGAAATCGTTTCGCGGGCCGCACTTTAAGAACTTGGGCCCGAGGCGTTAAAGTTCCTATTACACTGTATTTACCTAGATTCTATGAATACTAATCACATCTAAGGTTAACGACAATAGTTTCAGGTGAAAAAATAAAATATATTGGGGTATTTCTCAAGAGGTAATGATACATTATGAACTAGAGACAATATCCTACACTGTAAAAAAATAATTGTAAAACTACAGGTTTCCTGGCCCTTGAAATTACAAGTTATTGCCGTCATTTCAATTTTACAGGCTTTTTCCTGTAAAACAACAGCAAGTTTGTTGGTTTACCGGAAATCAGCATTTATTTTCAATCGCCCGATAAAAAAACACCGTTAAAAAAACATTTTCTCATATTTTAACAAGTTACCCTGTTAAATTACCAATTATGTGGGAAAACACTTATATGAATATTCATGAATTTAAAAAACTAAAGAACTATAAGGTGCATATACAAGATTGCATTAAATTGAATAAACTGGGCGTTGTGGCGTGCGCCTGTAATCCAGCTACCAGTGGAAGTCATAAACTGTTTCAGCGGACCCAGGTTCGAGACTGAGTCACGTCTTTCGGATGGTGACGTTAAAGGTCGGTCCCAGACGTAAATAATCATATCTGATTGATACACGTCTGTAAAAACCCAATTACACAATGATTAAATTGAATGATTAAATTGATGACTGGGCGTTGTGGCGTGCCTGTAATCCAGCTACCAGTGGAAGTTATAAACTGATTCAGCGGACCCAGGTTCGAGACTGAGTCACGTCTTTCGGATGGTGACGTTTAAAGGTCGGTCCCAGACGTAAATAATCATATAATTACACACACACACACACACACACAATTAACTACATAAGATATGTTTAGGATAGGATAGATTTAGGTAGAGAATAGGATAACATAAAGCATGGCTATACACTAATAACTGTAAAACTACAGACTTTCTGGCTTTCCTTGAGACTGACTACAAATTATTTTAAATTTACAGTCTCTTTCCTGTCAATAAACGGAAATATTTTTTACAGACTGTAGTTTTACATGAGGCTGTAAAATAACGTGCACTCCTGGCGTTTCGACTGCCAGGAAATTTCCTGTAAAAATACCCACATATTTTTTAACAGTGTACCTTGTTTGTTCCCCCCCTTCACATGATTAACGTGTTTGAGGAAATGCTTCCTGAAAATGATACTATTAATCAACACACGTGATTTCCTTGCTATTAGTCATAGTCATTAGTCATTGGAATACGCTGAGAGACTAAAAAACTACTTGCTTTGCACCACCTCACCTTACATCCTGCGTGAAATATATTGTGTGATATCAGTCAAGTCGAAGATTGCAGAAAGGTAGGACTGAATTTATTCGAATTTGATAGATCTGAAACCATTATCTCATTTTAAGTTATTTATAGTGGTGAGCAACATTATACATGTACTTGTACTGTGTAGTATACCCAATGCCTTCTATACTCTGTACTCCGTACTCTGTATATAGCACCATCAAAATGAATAAGTGTATAATGCGGGCGCACTACACGTATGTTCCTAACAATGAAAAAATTAACAACCCCATTATACATAGAATATGTCTGAAAGTAAACAAGCATCAGACTGATTTTGGAAACCCACAATATGCGCTGTTAAAAGCACCCAAAGAACAGTTGAATTTAGTCTAGAAATTGCCATTATTCATTCTTCATGGACATTATTTCAGCAGCGTGGTATATTGGTGAAGGGCCTTGACTCCGAATGGAGGTCCTGGGTGCAATCCTTGCTCTACATCCTAGGACAAGGTGTTTTACACACATTTATCCCTCTAGACCAACGTGATTTAAATGGGTACCTGGCAATGCTGGGGTGATAATAATTTCAGGGCCCCAGGAAGAGCAGTATTAATAGTGATGATGCTAACCTGTACAGAACAAAATGCCGGCGACTTTGAATGCCATTCTGTTTGAAGAGGGGGTAGGACTGTGACTATGTTAGATACGTATAATAGAACTTGATCAGATTCTCTTTTAAATTAAACATAAGTTCAGACATTTTCATTTACTTTCCAGCTTTTTTTAAGGCAAAGTAATCCATTTTTAAAGTGACGCCCGTTCGGGCTGCCATTTTAGCTTCTGTTTTTTGGCACCATAATGTTTTTGATATTCACGAGATCTGGAAGCTCTAGTCCTAATTGGCTAATTTGTAAAGTCAAAGGACGTTAGTGCTGCGGCAGGGATTCGAACCCCGAGACTTTATTGTTATTTTTAAGCTTGTCTACTAGCAAAGCCATCAATGAAAAGGGAAATTACGGTCATTTTGGACATTATCATGAAACGGATTTTAGAAAATGGCGCTCAAGTGGGATTTTAAGGTCTTTAATAGGTTATTCTGCACCAGACGTATCCTGAAAATTTCAACTTCTATATATTCAACTTCTATATATTCAACTTCTATATCAGCTTTGTCCGAGTTGAAGCTAACGCTTTTGGAATATATTTGATGACAGTATGAAAACACAAATGCGTCATGGGCAGTGATTAACAGTGATAGTGGCATATTCATGTAAAATACTAAAGTGTGTACTTTCTCCTTTTTGTATGAATTTCCTGGGAATAAAAAATGATCGCAATAGTTAAAGGAGAAAAAAAAACGAAACCGAAAGTAACCCTTTACAAATCTAATTTCGTGAAGATGAATTAGCAAGCTGTTTTCTCCATTCCCTTTGTTTTTGAAATAACATAATTTAATTGTTAAACCTTATTAACTCATTCTATAGATGTCATCCAGTCGGAGGGTGAAAGTAGCTGTTTATAGCGGCAGTCAGGAGGACAATGTGGCGGGTCTTATTAAGGAAATACAGGAGAAGATGTCGGATTATGTAGAAGTTGTCAAATTCGTCCAACTTCCTTACAACGTCAGTGACATGTCGAAAATGAAACTGGATAAGAATCATTACATGTTGCTATGTCATTCCATCGACAACAGAAGGTTTTCAATCACGAATGTCACAGATGCTCTTTATGATGACTTCTTAAGGAAAGCTGAGAAGAAACTAGGTAAGATATAATTACCACTGGCGTACTAGTTGGCCCCCTCACCCCCCTCCAAAAAAAGGGGAAAAGGAAAGGGGGAGAAAAAGAAAGATAGATAAAGAGAAGGGAAATCTTTTTTATTTACTCCTGGCAAGAAAAAATGCATTCTTGTGATTAAGAACCTCTTCTACAACATATCATGATCAATGGCTGAATTTTCTCAGTATATCTCCTTTCACATACACATTAATCCTATGCCTCTTTTGCGCGTATATTCGTTTTGTCACAATTGTCTAATTATATTAGAGGGGAACTTTCCTCTTATACCTAAACCGTCCCCCTTTACAAAAGGCCTATACACTATCATGAAATTTCTTTCGAAACTGAGGGGAGCTATGTGAAATATGATTGCAAGCAGGGGTATTTCCCCCGGACACCTCCCCCAGATATATGAAAAAACATGAAATGAGTTGAGGCTACAGCACATCCCACATCTAGACTCTATTGCTCTAGAATGCAAAGATTCGCTATTCAGAATGGAAAATCCTCTCGCTCTGTCGATCAGCGCCCTCGTTTAATACACTTACACTTTTAAAAGAAAATCTATAAACAGGTTTTACATAGGCAGAGTGGTATTGGAACTCGTAAAAATTGTCTTAATGACGATTTAACCTTTCTGTCCCCATCAGAGGAGAAAGAAAAGGGTGAGCTATTAAGCTCAGACTTTGATTTTCCTGTGTAAACGAAGGTTGTCTTTAAGTGCAAAGTTTCAAACAAGAAAACGTAAGATTTTCTGGCTCGGTAACTACGGATGCAACCTCGCAAAATAGAATATTTAGTTTACCAAAGGCGTTGATGAGTGGGAAATTTTCATGGTGTAGCAAAATGCAAAGTCTTATTTGTGGTAGGGCCCCCCCCCCCCTCGAAATACTGGAACTCACTTAGCAGCGATATAACTATATGCAGTGAATTTAAACTGAGCGAGTAGGACCCACCTCTATATCTCCCCCTTCTCTCTCTCTCCTTCTCTCTTCATCTCCTCTCTTCTCTGTCTTACTCCCCATTTTCCCTGCCTTCTCTCTCCCTTCTTCTCACACACAGACACACTCGCTTTATTTCACTCTCCTCCTTCTTCCATCCTTCTTCTCTCCATTCTCTTTTGTTTGTACACCGTTTTCCACTGACACTTTAGTCTTTCTTGTGGGTTGAGGCAATTGTCTTTCTACCTCAACTCACTTTATCAATTTCCTCTTATCAATAATTCGCTTCTCGTAATGATGCTTTATGAAATTAATATTAGATTGAAAGAGGTTCATCGTGGTGAAGAATAATTGAAGAGAGTTAATCAGTTGTCTCACGATGTGCAAACGTAAACGTAGGTAGTCTGACGTTTCGGCTGCTATATACTGCTAGCCTTAGTCATAGACATTAATATTATTGAACGTCCCAATCGTGATTAAGTTATATAAGTTTCTGGACATTTAATATACAAGCGTAGCTTTTAAACATGTACAACTGTTTTCAACATTACTTACGTCAATATCTGTGCATCATATACTTTACTGATTGATATTTAATTATGTGCCCATATCTATGGAAAAAACATCATTGTTATATTATTGTAATTGTATTTATTCTGTATTATGCATTACAGTATTATGTTAATATGAATGAAAACAGTCAATAAATCTGAATCTGAATCTGAATCTGATATCCGAATATGTAGTTATTGATATCCAGGCGTTTTAGAAAATAAAAAATATCTAAATTCTTACTGGCTCAGCCCCCTCAAAAATGTTGGCCCATTACGCCACTGATCATAAGATAATCAGTATTAGATAAACAAATGACAGTGTAATGTATGTACAAATGATTAATAAAAAACACATTTTCATGAAAATATGTAGGCCTAATTAATATCGAACAAGCAGCAAAGATTCGAAGCGCACATTTGCTATACCTTTTACTATATACATTTTGCTATATCTTTCCAGGCCGCCGTAAGGTGGGTGTAATTGCCCACGACTTTGAAGCAGCTGATATCACCCCTCAGGCACTGGAAACTAGGATGGCTTCTTTCAAAAGCACTCAAGAAAGGACCTTCAGGAAATCAATTCTGCAACTCGTCGGCGGACAGCTCTCGAAATCACCCGTGGAACTGAACGATGGTCAATGGAAGGAACTTGAAGAATATTTTAGAAACCAACTGAACACTTCCAAACCCGCCAAACCTAAAAAGGCTAAAAAGCAAGGTGTTACACCATGTGGTTGTGGTCGTGGTTCACCAACAGATGCCTGAATTCTGGACGAGTTGTGCCCCTTTTTTCAAACAACATAGTTTGGCATGATCTTAAAATAGTTTACACAAATGGACTGAACAATAGACATTCAACCCCCCCAAAATAGCAGTTGCATAGTATTATTGTATGAAGCTGAAACAAAATGTTAAAATCTATGGAAACCAGTCTCTTTTCATACTTTTGATGCTCCATTCTTTTCGACAAACACGGTACACTATGTTTGATAACATAAAGCAATACAAAAACATTGCAAAGATGGAGGTAGGTTTCCGAAAAGCGGAGCTTGTGTTGAGAACGCCAGGTTATTGTAAGAACTATTATATGATCGAAATGATATGGACATCTGTCAAAGTATAAAGGAGATTTAGAATAGGACAATGGATGCAGTGGATGGGGAAAAGGGGTTGATCAGTCGATATTGTTTCATGACAAGAAATTTTTAACGGCTAAATTGATCACATTTTGTTCTTCAAATTGGCAACAGTAATATTTTTCTTTTAGTGCTACATGGTTCAAATAAAATGTAATGTCTTGGAAAACAATATACATAGTTAGAAACTTTGTTGAAAAGTTGAAGAAATTGCCAATTTTTATCATAAACCGGTGATTTTGAACCTCTCAATGCATTGCCAATTTAAGGATTTTGAAGCTTATTCTACTTTTTAAACTTCGTTGCATCAAAAGCAATATGGTCATGTAACGAAAATGGACACAATGTGAGCAGAAATTTATGCCCTTTCTCCTCATGCATCTGGAATATCTTTTAGAGCTCTGAATCAAATATTACTGAGCAAAATCACAAAATATCATGGTCAATATTGTCTCGAAAGGGTTTACAAGTCAGAGTGGTTATCGACGAATTGAGTATACAGTAGGCTGAAGTGCGAGGTATCGACATTGTATTTTATGTTTGAAATGCGTTCGACTTATCACTCAAGCGAATATGTGACTGCTGTGATTTTAAACAATGATAAATAAGTGCCTACTGCATGGATAATGATAATAATAATAAATGTAACATATATAGCGCCAAATCCACTCTGTGGAGTGCTCAAGGCGCATGTAGAATTAATTAAGAATTAAACAGAAATGTTTTTTTCATGATTTTTAAAAGAAACAGATACACATTTTGATGTCTTGAGGAAGGCTATTCCATAAGGATTTTATAAGATCTACGCAAAAAGAGTGAACTCTAATTTTTCTGGAATATCGCTGGGACGTACTTGTACTCAATCATACTTCAAATCATCTTTATTATGTATGTATATATTTATAATCACATGTATTATATCGATAGTACAACAACACCCTCTTTGAGAATATTAACTTGAATAATTACTATATGTATATTGGCAGTTATAATGTGGTTCTATTTCTGTTTCACGTTTTAGTGTCTATCCTATGAAGGATTACTGTCAAAATGAATTTGATCATTTCATTTAATCGGATTGTTATCGGGTTTTTTCAGTTGCCATAATTTCATTGCTTAGCCTTTTGAAGCATAAAGTTCTTTCATAAACAAGGGTTACTTGGACTTCATTGGATTCTATTTAAATCATTGAGGTAAAGCATGGTTTACTTCAAACAGATGTTTGAATTGTCTAAGGCAGCTACTTTCGAGATCCGTCTACTTAAAAACATAAAGTAAATATACATCTAGATGAATTAATGTAATTTTTAGATTAAATTCCATGAAGTAGTAATTATTCTTTTTATGGACGGAACATATATTTATTTGCCAAACTTGTTAGATACAGCGTGTCATCAACGCGAATTCATACTTTGAGCATGCCTTGTTCAGTTGGATGAAGTTATAAGTTATGTATATAGAATAGATACATGTATATCAATTAATATATGATGAATCATATTTTAAAATGTAAAGCAAAAAATAAAGAGGCCCACGCTTGTGGCCAACAGTGCATTATGATTAGTATGTAGATACGTACAGAGTTTCCATAGATTAGGCTTATGAGCAAAACGTGTCCTGCAAATAAGTATGCAATGTAGTGTACTGGGACGGTACTGTAGATAATTATGACTGATACTAAACCCGCTGGCTACTGAATTATCTTATTCTCTCATAGGCTTCATGCAGGAACCATCCGGTTCCCGTAGGCAATGGGTTAAGCCTTTTGCCCCGTATTCTACTAATTCAGCAGTTCAGTTAAACGCAAAGGTTTTAAGACCTGTTAATCAAAGGGAACACAGAGACCTCTACATGAACGTCCTTGGTTAATCTCAACTTTAGACCAAGCTGAAACCCAGCATTTGGTTTACATTATTTTTAGTATAGAGTACAGACCTTTATGTATAGGTTAGACAAGGAATATCTGATCGGAATAAGTAACTGGCTTAAAGTAATAAATGATTACATTAAGTCATTTAAACCTTTAATTCCATTATTTAAAAAAAGTCATGTTTATAGCCTTACAAGAGATTTATATGGTTACTTCCTACTTACTATTAAGTTTAATTTTGCAGAGAAGAAAACAAGTTTTGTACAAAATTTTGCCTTATTCAAAGATAACCATATCTCATTTCCGTCTTTTTATTTCTGGATCCTGAATGGGAGAATATAATATACATGTATTGGTACCTCCTGCCATATTATATGCAATCTGTGATAATATGCAATTTGAACATTGAATTTCATTCATCTGTCATTTTATATCGTTTCTATATTTGCAATAAAATTAAAACCACCAAATGCGTGCATTATTCTTTCTGAGAGTTTTATGTTCTTTGCTCGTGTGTGGAATGAGATAGAGATGAGAGTCGGAGAATCAGGCTAGATTGAATAACAAGCACCAGATGTTAAGCTAAAATGTAAAAGGTATCAGGAATCCATATTCACCCACCAAATGAATAAAATAGATAATAACGATTATGTTATACGTATATAGGTATACGTGTAATAGTGTATTGCAACGTCCAGTTATCGTGGAATATACATTGTACATGTAGTTAAATGCTTGTAGGAACATTTTGAAAGATGGGGAGGGGGTCAGTATATATTTGCCGCAAAAGTAACGTCAAAGTAACGTACATTAGAAAGGGGAAAAACAAATTATATTTTCAAATCTATCGAAAGGGGTTGAAAAAGAAACTTTAAAAATCTCAAAAGGCCGCAGCGAAAACGGGATCAAATTTTGACATTAGCAGAAAATGATTGAAATAATTTCCCGACAATAATAACGGATCTACCGACAGAAAATAATGATGGACTATTTGAACATAATTGTTTTGCACCGATGTCTCATGTACACGTTTTGAAAAATGTAAAACTCAAGATGTCATAAAATTGTCAAGAAACGGTCTGTTGGATACTCCGAATCCGGGAATTTAAGGTAAATCTGGAAAATATTGATATTCCATATTCACGTAGCTTATAAATCAAAAGTTTTATTTGGTTGTGGTTTGTTAAAGGTCATCAGATTTGGGGGATGCCTTTCCCTCCAGAATTCCTCTGAGGAGGAAACCCCCCTAATATTTGATGTGCCTTTCACCCCCTCTAACAATCATTAATAAAAAAGGATATTAAATTTCCAGGTGCCTTCTGGGGGTCTAAATTAACCGCCGGGGTTTGGAGGGGATACCCCCATGTGTCCCCTGGATCTGCCACTGAATTAAAGGAGAATAAAACCCCGCCAAAATAAATGCATTTTAATAGAAGCAGAAAAATCAAAGAAGCATATCAGAGAAAGATTGAGGAAAAATGGACAATTAATAAAAAAGTTGTGAATATTTGAAATCCTAAAATAGCTAAATGAATGGAAATCTGAAATTGGCAATGTCCTCATTATGCTAATGAGATGCTGTGATGTAAATGTGCTATACTTTCCAATTGCCTTATACAAATAATGTTGTAAAATCCACTTTCCTTGAATATATCTTTAAAAAAAATTGATTTCTGTATTATAGGTGGTGTTCAAGACTTTTCTGCTTCTGTTAAAGTGCATACAAGTTTAGGGTTTCATTATCGTTTAACCCTAATAGAGCCGGGTTATTTTGACCCATCTCACAGCCGGGGGGGGGGGGGGGGCTGATTCCGCCCCCAAGATCTCGGCCGTCCAACGCGTGCCGGCACGGACGTCGCCGACCACGTAATCTACAAAACTGTATAGTCAATTTTTCCGAAAAATGTCATAACTCATTAATTATGCTAATTTATGCATAAAACCAATGGATTACTCTAATTAATTAAATAAAGCCCCAAAACTGCAAATTTTTTGTATAGACTCTTTGTCAGATTCTGATCAAATGAACCCCCCCCCCAAAAAAAAAAAAAAATCCTTTTTTTCTTATGTTTTTATTATTGTTATTTTAATTTCTTATGTATTTCCTTGTTTTTCGACTTTTTGTTTTTTATTGTTTTTTCGATGGAATTCGTCGGCGACACTATTTTAATCATAAACAACATAAAACTGACTTGTGTTTTTCATTATAGATCGAGCATACGATCTTTAACACTGGGAGTAATATGCCGAAAGATTTGTTTACAAATTAAAAATTCCTCCCCAGTCAAGCTTCTTCGTTTACTAACCATTGTTCCACGGCGGACCGTTTGAATATTAATGAGTCAGAAAGAAGAGGATCTTGGGGTATTTGATTCTAGTTCGTCGTGACTTGGCCGTGAACCAGAATAGCCTGGTGGTTAAGTCGCTGCCCGGCAAGCAGTAGATGACAGGTTCGAATCCCGCTGGTTCCAATTTTTTCTGACTTGTGTTTTTCATTATAGATCGAGCATACGATCTTTAACACTGGGAGTAATATGCCGAAAGATTTGTTTACAAATTAAAAATTCCTCCCCAGTCAAGCTTCTTCGTTTACTAACATAAAACTAATTGCTTTTAAACAGTAAAAGTAAAAATAATGAAACATTTATGAATTTTAGCTGGAAACACAATTTGCATTGGATTTGTACACGAAATCAGGTTTTTGAGCAATTTTGGGTCTGACATGCACTTACGAAATGTTGCGTAACTCCGGAACCGCACGCGCGGACGTCACAAATTTGGTCTCAAAAGTTGCGCAAGACTTGAAAGAAAAAAGTAGTGAAGCGGCGTGGTGACTGCTTTTCACGATGCGAACATATTACGCGAAACGACGAGGGGGGGGGGGGGGGGCAGATTCCGCCCCGGGCCTATTAGGGTTAAGGGGGTTGCATTGTAAGTGATAGTTGTACTGCTGTTACTAGGGTGCGCTGTATTATAGTTATGTTTACACGTAGTACATAGCATCGATGCTTTGTAAGTCTCGAAACTATTTCCATTGCGTTCATACAGGCCGTGATCGACTTGCTTCTATCACCCACTCGTGACTACTAGTATTCATATCATGAGTCACGATAATGATACCGAGAGATCAAAGTACATGCGCTTATACAAAGTGCGGTATCGTACGCGAGGCGGGGAATACCAAACATTATCCGTGTACATATTCTAATACATGTATGGGGAATTAATGCTGACCTAAGTAATGTGTTCGATAAAGTGCTTCTTCTCCGCCGAAACAGCGTGAAACGACACGGACCTACAGCTACATTCTATTTTCATACTGAATTTACGATATTCAAGCCACGTCAAATGACCCAAAGATGGCGGAGAGTCCAACAGAGAGCGGGGAAACGGTAAGCAGTGGAAAATATTTACCACTTCTGTGCCTTGCTTGTCGAATTCCTCTAATGCAACGCCTGTCATGCGGGTAAATGTATACAAGACAAACTAATGGAAATCTTCGTTTATCATCTGAAAATATCTGAGTTCCTGGACATATTTTACAGAAGGATATGGTCAAAGAGCTTTTTTGCATGCTGCCCGCGAACTGTCGAAACAAACAACTTTTCGATTACAGTAAATTAAAGGAGAAAACCAACACACTAGAGCAATTTAAGATCGACTATTGAATCTTCTTCAAGCATTGTATTATAATGATAACGATAAAAATGAGAATAGTAATAATGATAATAATACTAATGCTAATGATATTGTTAATGATAATGATTGCTCTTGTTATTATTATTATCATTATCATTACTTTTGTTATTATTACTGTTAACATTATTATTAGGTGGTCTGTCGGTATCGACAGATCACCTTTTAATTTTGTCAAGATTTTCTTTATTATTTCTTTATTTCTTTTTATTACAAATTTTTGTGGCCACCAAATCTCAAAATCGGCCAGGTCAGTATCATCGAGTTTCATGTCATGTATGAGGTCAATCATGGACATGGTCCATTAAGCTTTTGGAGGTCATCAGGTCATCGTGACGTCATCAAGACGCCATTTTGTAAATTTACAAGATCGATTATATCTTCATAATCGAACCTCAAAAATCAACTATATTCACATCACATAAACTTCACTTGACGGGTCATCAAGTCATGTCCTCAGAGGTCATCTAGAGGTCAGGGCGTGCGCGTACGCGTGCGTCAAAATTTAAAAATGCTCAAAATCACGTAGGATCAAGTCTGCACACGTTTCAGGTCATTTTGAGCATTTCAAAAATGTCCGTGCGTAAGCGTCCGCGCACACGCTTTACGCGCGCGCAAGTCGTAAATAACGTTAAAACGCTGATTTTTCGATTGATTTGCAATCCTGACACTTTTCTTCATCATTTCCATCAACTTGGAATCAATTTTGATCAATAATAAGGTCGTACGGGCGCGTCAAAATTCAAAATCCGTGCGCGCATCTATGGCGAAAATAACGTAAAAACGTGCAAAAACATGCCTCTACAAAATTAACTCTAGCTCTTTAAATAGTCCACAAACCCCCCAATTTTTTGTCATCATCAGGTAGGGTATGAATCACAGTTTTCATTTCATGTATCATTTGACCCTTATAAACATTATGATGTCATCAGAATGGCGCCAGAAATCAAAATTTCCATTTTTCATGTTTTGACGTCATCACATTTATGCAAATTTGGCTCTAGATTCGTAATTATTAGTCGTTTTTCGCCCAGATTTTAATATGTTGTAGCTGAGGCAATTTCCTACAAAATCAGTCACCACCATTTTTCATTTTGATGACGTCATCACAGTGAAATTTTCAATTAAATATGCCATGTCAGAATTTTCCCTTTTTGCGTGTTATGTCTATGGAAGATGATTTTTTTTCGAATCATGAATCTACATGACATTGTTCTCTGAGCTGTATCTCAGTTGTTTTAGGTCTATTTTCTTCCAGATTTTAGTATGTTATAGCTGAGACTATAAGCTTTTACAAGTGTGGTCTTCAATTTTTGATCAGATGTCGGGATCATGCCCAATTTTTCACTACAATATGTGATTTGAGAATCCCGTTTTTCGTTTACGTGTTATCTCTATGGGAAATATTTTGGTATATTGGTCAAAGCACTTGCCTCTCACTCCGGTGACCCAGGTTCGATCCCCGGTGGGTCCATTAAAAAAAAAAATTTTTTTTTGCTTCTTTTTGCCTTTCATTTTACCATCTTCTTCGACTATTATATCATATACAATCACAAACCATGTACTAAACTGCCTTATTTTGCGTGTTTTGTCTATTGGAAAGTAGTGTGCAGTAGTTTGTGTACAACCAGATGGAAATTTCTCAAAATTGGCATACTCAATTATCTTCAAATTTTCGGCAGTCATCAGTCCTAATAAGGTCAAGTTCGCACATCTTTTTCAAGCTCATCAGATTATCGTGACGTCATCCAGGCGACATTTTGTAAAAATCAACTTATGGTCGTATCTTCATAACGAAATGTGATTGCTCTTTCATATTTGGCATGGTAAAGGTCACTGTCATTGCAGTCATGGTCATCACCATTATCATCACCATCACCATCACCATCACCATCATCATCATTATATCACTATCATGATTATCATCAACATCATTATCATCATCAGTGTCATGATGATATTCATGATGATGATTATCATCAACATCATTATCATCATCACTGTCATGATATTTATGATGATGATGATTAACATTAAAATCATTATCATCATCACTGTCATGATATGATCATCATCATGATTATCATCAACATCATTATCATCACTGTCATGATATTCATGATGATGATTATCATCAACGTCATCACATCTTCCAATGACCGTTTCACACATTTTTCTACATTCCTGTCCTCAAGAAGCATCTCCATGCATGGCATTCTTGACTTCCTATCTTCAGTTTAGTATTTCCCCATTATTATGATCATCCTGCTTACAATCATGATCATACAAAGTGAAAGACAGACCACCTAATTCGTCCTCATGACGAATTAAATTCTAGTATTATTATTATTATTATTATTTAGGTGGTCTGTCATTTATGACAGACCTCCTTTTAATTTTGTCAGAATTTTCTTTATTTCTTTATTTCTTTATTTCTTCTTTTTATAACAAATTCTTGTGGCCACCAAATCTCAAAATCGGCCAGGTCAATATCATCGAGTTTCATGTCATGTATGAGGTCAATCATGGACATGGTCCATTAAGCTTTTGGAGGTCATCAGGTCATCGTGACGTCATCAAGACGCCATTTTGTAAATTTACAAGATCGATTATATCTTCATAATCGATAATCAAAAATCAACTATATTCACATCACATAAACTTCACATGACAGGTCATCAAGTCATGTCCTCACAGGTCATCTAGAGGTCAGCACGTGCTCGTACGCGCGCGTCAAAATTTAAAAATGCTCAAAATCACGTAGATTCAAGTCTGCACACGTTTCAGGTCATTTTGAGCATTTCAAAAATGTCCGTGCGTAAGCGTCCACGCGCGCGTTTTACGCGCGCGCAAGTCCTAAATAACGTTAAAACGCTGTTTTTTTTATTGATTTGAAATCCAGACACTTTTCTTCATCATCTCCATCAATTTGGAATCAATTTCAATCAATAATAAGGTCGTACGGGCGCGTCAAAGTTCAAAATCCGTGTGCGCGTCTATGGTGAAAATAACGTAAAAACGTGCAAAAACATGCCTCTACAAAATTAACTCTAGCTCTTTAAATAGTCCATAAACCCCCCAATTTTTTTTCATCATCAGGTAGGGTATGAATCATCAATTTCATTTCATGTATCATTTGACCCTTATAAACATTATGACGTCATCAAAATGGCGCCAGAAGTCAAAATTTCCATTTTTCATGTTTTGACGTCATAACATTTATGCAAATTTGGCTCTAGATTCGTAATTATTGGTCGTTTTTCGCCCAGATTTTCATATGTTGTAGCTGAGGCAATTTCCTACAAAATCAGTCACCACCATTTTACATTTTAATGACGTCATCACAGTGAAATTTTCAATGAAAGATGCCATGTCAGAATTTTCCCTATTTGCGTGTTATGTCTATGGAAGATGATTTTTTTTCGAATCATGAATCTACATGACATTGTTCTCTGAGCTGTATCTCAGTTGTTTTTGGTCTATTTTCTTCCAGATTTTAGTATGTTATAGCTGAGACTATAAGCTTTTACAAGTGTGGTCTCCAATTTTTGATCAGATGTCGGGATCATGCCCAATTTTTCACTACAAAATGGGATTTGAGAATCCCGTTTTTCGTTTACGTGTTATCTCTATGGGAAATATTTTGGTATATTGGTTATAGCACTTGCCTCTCATTCCGGTGACCCAGGTTCGATCCCCGGTGGGTCCATTAAAAATTTTTTTTTTTTGCTTCTTTTTGCCTTTCATTTTACCATCTTCTTCGACTATTATATCATATACAATCACAAACCATGTACTAAACTGCCTTATTTTGCGTGTTTTGTCTATTGGAAAGTAGTGTGCAGTAGTTTGTGTACAACCCTATGGAAATTTCTCAAAATTGGCTTAGTCAATTATCTTCAAATTTTCGTCAGTCATCAGTCCTAATAAGGTCAAGTTCGCGCATCTTTTTCAAGGTCATCAGATTATCGTGACGTCATCCAGGCGACATTTTGTAAAAATCAACTTATGGTCGTATCTTCATAACGAAATGTGATTTCTCTTTCATATTTGGCATGGTTAAGGTCACTGTCATTGCAGTCATGGTCATCACCATTATCATCACCATCACCATCACCATCATCATCATTATATCATTTCCCCATTATTATGATCATCCTGATTACAATCATGATCATACAAATTGAAAGACAGACCACCTAATTCGTCCTCATGACGAATTAAATTCTAGTATTATTATTATTATTATTAGGATCATTAGGATTATCGTCATCATCATCAACATCCTACTTATTACTATATCATCATTATACTATTAGTGATGCTGTATTTAGAGAAAATTCATTGTAAAAATCCACTCATGGCAAGGCAAGGGTTGAATTCCAATAATATACGCTATTGTGATCATACATTCACTCTTCCAAAATCAAATTAGGCAACCACAAACTCTATACCGGATTAAAAGTTTAATTTGTCTTCGTTATTTCTTAAACTTTATTTTACTTCGGGTAGGGCAATCATACGAAGCCCTGGAAGGGCCAAATCGACAACGTTAAAAAAATATTACGTACGGACGTAATAATTAATTGAATTAAGAGAGTTAATCAGTTGTCTCACGATGTGCAAACGTAAACGTAAGAAGTCTGACGTTTCGGCTGCTATATACTGCTAGCTTAAGTCATAGACAATGAGCCGAGATCACGCCGGATGTACGCTCGGACCACTCGCGCTGTGATTGGTCTGTTGCGCCACATTCACGCCGGTAGTAGGGTGAAAGCAAGATGAACGTACTAAAACCGTACGGCGACAGTACGGTCGGCGGTGGATTTCCACCCTCTTAGCCCCACGTGTTCTCTTCTGACCCCTGCCTCTTGCTCCAGGCATTGCGATTCAAGAGTCAGTCCTGATTTAGAAAATGTCTTGAAGAAACGTCGGACCTCCTGAAGACCCTGAAAATTCAGAGCGAAAGTGTGAGACCTCTGTTGCCCGCACGGTTTTTATACCGACCCCAAATTGGCCGTACGTTGCGCGCACGTGTTTGCATGCGCCGTGGGTGGGACACACGACACACAAGTCACATGCACGTTTTCAGCTATGATTGGATACCCGCGTAACACGCACGTGGCCCGCAAGGAGCGCATGCGGACTTGCGTGACCATCACATGCGTGCCTCGTGAGTGCTGCCTGCGGTATTCGCGCGGTTTTTACCCCCAGCAAACGTGCGACCCACCCACGCTATTCGCACTACCCTCCTGCGAAGACTGAGTGTTCATTACGTCCTGTCCACGGGCTGCCTGTCGTAGCGAGAACGCAGAAAATAATGTGCATACACATTTTCGGCCTACGGCTTTAGCGTGCTGTCTGCGAACTCAAAATTCCGTACGAACAACCTGCGTCCCCCTTGCGTTTTCCCAAATATCTGCCCGTAAACCACCCGTACAAGCCCGTACGGGCAGTTGTGACTAAGGCTTTGGGGATGTCAATGCCGTTATCCCTATTAATGTTATTCCAGTGCAATCGGATCTGAATAGCGTTGCGCAGGACAAGCACTGGTACACGCGCCGGGTGTACCATTATTTTGACTGGTAGAAAACAAAAAAAGGATGGTAAAATGCTCATGTTATAAAAGAGGTGTCCGTCATTGCTACAATAATAATAATATTGACTGGCTCTAGATAACTTTCGGGGAATATCGAAAATATTGCCCTTAAAAGAACCATATTGCCCTCGTCTTCGACTCGGGGCAATATTATTCTGTTGTGGGCAACATATTCGATGTCCCCCTCAAGGCCAGTAAATATTATATAATTAATGCGCCGCTAGCCAAAAATGCTTTATATTGGTAATAATCACTATTATTGTTGTTTTAGAGTTGCAGGTACGGTATTTACAACTCCTTTTGTGTTCTTTCCCCAAACCGTTAGTGTTCCATCTACTGTTATGAAACGTCATGATGTTAAGATGAAACCGAAACAAATACTCCACGAATAATTGTGGATCAAGAGTTGAAAACTTCATAAAAACTTTTAGTTCGATGGCTTTCGTTTCAAACTTTGATAATGCTTTATTTCAGAATCGAAGTCTGTCATAAAGTTTGAAAATATGTAACGACAAACATTATCAATTAGTTAGGCCTTCTTGCACAAAATAAGTCTTTGTTTGCCTCTTTTCCAAGGTCCAGTATTTAGTCGTGAAGAAGGTAAATGTGTGCGTGTGTAGTTGCAGCCAATCCAACACCGTCCAGGGACTCATCAACATGATCAAAGATGACATGACGGACGTCGTAGAAAGTGTGAGATTTGAGCCCCTCCCCTACAACATAAGAGACATGGACGACTTTGATTTTCGTGGGATAGATGTTCTTCTTCTCTGTCATTCTATTGACAACAGGCGATTCTCTCTGACCAATGTTACAGATGCTCTCTATGATGGGTTCTTACCTAAAGCTAGAAAATATGTGGGTAAGTTCACCCTTGTTCACACCACCTTCAATTTTTGTCGTCCTCTAGAGTACCGTAGAGTTTTTCCTGTTCTCATGCAGCAGGGTGGGAGTTTCGGGTATTTTTTCAATTCGGGAACCCGACGATTTTTCGGGCGGGTTCCCGGTTACCCGAAAATCATATAACACAAATTACAAGCTTATATTTACCCTTAAGAAGCTATTAACACTGGGAAAAACTCGAAAGCGCATCACTGCAGTGGGGCGCTACATGGATATTTACGTGTAGATATGGAATGGCTGGTCGACGTTATCTACCGCCTTGTCATGTTACACACATGAGTAATCATTAAATACTTATTTTCGGGAAACGGGCATGTAATATTTTGACCCGGGACCCGATGCTCTCGGGCGGGATCCGGGTACCCGGTTTTTAGTCCCAGGCAGCACTCTAAAAAACTCAAGCTAGAAAACTCAAGTGAAAGCGATGAGGAGTGACATCATTTTTAGAATCATGAAAATAGTAGTAGTTTTAGCAATTTGAATAATGCTAGAAGCAGCAGTTTATAAAAATTGCATCTAGCAATATAAACAGTGACTGAGAATTTTTCAAACTCTGTCACCCATCGGCCCTTTTATGTTAATTTAATAATTGTACCATTATTTTTTTTAAATTGATGAACATGTGCTCTATGGACTGGCAGAAAATATTGTGAAGGATGCTTATACTCGATAATTTCCGTTTTATTTTATTTTCTGTCCGAAACAACTCAGAATATACTGGGATTCTCCAACCGAAACTGCAGATATGGAATGACTTGCCGAACCATATATTAGACTAAGCCCATCTTTGAATATATTTAAAAAGCGTCTTAAACATCATTTACTTGATAAGTAATTATGTATTGTGTATGCGCGCGCGTGCGTGTGTGTGTGTGTGTGTGTGTTTTTTTTTCTCTGAATAACCGGGTTTTTTTTCCATTGTACTTGGCTTCATATAAGGCACTGTATTTATTTTGTGTTCTCATGAATAATTGTATTGTTTCTCCTCATTTGATTGTATTTTATTGTTTTGTATACGCTGTGTAATTGTATTTTTTGTTTTTATGGAGTATTGAATAAAATGAATTATTGAATAAAATGAATTGAATTGAAAAAAAACATTAACAATTTAATTTTATTGAAGGCACGTTGGACCCGATATTTGGAATTCACTACCCGTTGACTTACGTTCAAGCCCAACTAAGTGTATTTTTAAGAAACGCTTAAAAGATTACCTTCTCTCTTGTATTGCTGGTGGGGGTGGTTAACACCTTTTGATATCCTTAGCTTCTCTTATTACAAGATAGTCTATATTATTAATTTCTGTGTCTGTATAACATTGGTATTTACGTATAGAAATATACTTACAACTGTTATTTTATAGCATGTATCTTTGTACATTAATTACAATATAAGAGTCATAGTTGTCAAGGAATTTTTTCAAAGTGATTGGTATTTACAGATCTTATGTTCCACCTGATACTATCTGAATGCAACTATCTCTTCTCGCACCTCTTTCTCTTTCTCTCTCTCTCTCTCCCTCTCTCTTTCCCTTTACTTTTTCCCTCATTGGTTGGCCTGCTGCTTTCCACTATGCATTGTTTGCATATGTATATTCATTGTTATGATCAATTTATTTGTGATGAGGACGTCAACTCCATCTCTGCTTATGACGACCCCTTTTTTCTATGTATGTAATTTGATCTGACCATACATGTTGACAGATTGTAAATTTATGATGATGTATTGTAAAATAAATGAATATCAAATCAAAAATCAAAATTTAATTAATTGGTTTCTGCAACCTCTTTTTTAACAGATATTTTCATGAACATATAAGTATAGATCTGGGGAGCGTTTCATCAAGCGGTTTGTCAGTGAGTTTTACCGACAACTGTTATAAGCTACTGAAATCCTTGCATCTGATTGGCTGAGAGCAAATTTGTCAGTAAAAATCACTGACAAAACGCTTGATGAAATGCTCCCCAGATACAGGTTTTCGAATAGATAATTATGTATATATTGAATATGTACGAATTTTATTTAACAAATACACTGAATACCCTATGAACGTAAATTAGATGCAGCAGGGCTGCATCATAATTAAGCAGGTAGCTTGATGCACTTGCAGCTCTTAGTTTAAGTTTACATGTTATTAAAATAATAAAGTGTGATGGTGATTTGAGGAGAAGGCACGGAATGGAATGGAAAGAGGGTTGGTTTTTTTTCCCCACACAATAATAACAGTAAAACCTGCTGATGGGGTGCAGGTTTGCTCAAATGTGAATAATGTCTCTTGAAGTACAGTTTCACCTCCAGAACTCAGTGCTAACTCTCGACTCTGTACTGTGTGGCATCTCCCCAAGTGCCACTCAGGGAAATAGCAGTATATGCTAAAGATGCTCCACCGGTAGTTTGCAGGCACAAACCCTGGTCAGTCGTAAAAGAGAGTCTGCGCTGACTACCATAGGCCATGTACTATCTACTCCTGTTATTGACACGACCTTCTTCTTCTTCTTGATTTGTTTTTGTATGGCGATCAGTCATAATTGACTATTTTTGCCACACACTATACATAATTATGTAGACCTACGTTTCTTTTCTCCTTTTAATATCGTATTCGAAAAAAATGACCTTGTTTTTTTCTCTTTTGTTGTTGTTGTTCTTTCAATGCAAGAGCTAGAGAAAGGGGGAATCATGAAAAAGAGAATGAAGCCAACACTCCAAAATATGATACACAAATAAAATTTAAACAAAAGGTTAATTTGGACAGCAAAGAAACAGATAAAGCAACAAGAGCTCCCTCCCACACGCGTACCGCAGTGCGGGGGTACGGCTGTCCCATAGACAAATTAAAACTTATAGACGGAAAGGTAGCACCCGCGGATTTCCCTCATTTGCATATAAGCTGTAGCGTCACCATTCAGGCTAAGCGTATTCGGCCCTGATTCGGCCACGCCCATTTGGTAACATTTCATTTTCCCGAAGCCCCCGATACCAAGAAAATATCGAAAAGTATCGAGAAACTCCTTATGCATTATTCATTTTTGTTTTGCATACTCGATTTATCAAACTTTGATTGGACCGGACCTTATGAATATGAATGTGATTGAAAAGGGACGATTTGACCTCTCTTCGTCACTTCCGCTGTGAAATTGACGTCACCCGCACAAAGTAAAAAAAGTTGTGGAAAGTTTAGAGGTGAGTACACCTGTATTTATGCTTAATTTTCGAAAATTAGATTATATTTATAACAAGTTCTGCCATTGTGAGTAATCTGTTTCGATTTCTCTACATTTTGAAGGGATTCTACAGAGCTGTATGTCATGAAACAATGTGTAATCTACTCTTGAACTTTCAATTCAATTTTCATCGTCATGAGCTAAATGTTGCAGCTCGATTCCCCTTACCACCCTGTCACTCGTGACGGCTTACCCGGACTTTCGGGCGGGACTATCTAGATACGTTTCGATAGATGATCTATTGATTGATGTCAATGCCAATGGCTGACAGATTTCGTAAACCTCGAAATAGATCGAACTTAGTCTGTATTTCGATGATTTGGTTATCTAAGTTAGATGTAGACGCATAGACCCCGTTATATTCTGAAAGACAGAGGGCCCAGGTGAGACCCTTTCTAATTAATTGATTCTGTAGCGTAGGCTGTTCTTGTCAGGATTTTTTTTTTGAGAATGAAGAGGGGGTTTCATGTTGATACTAGTATTTTCCAGAGACCAGTCCAGGTCAAGGTTTACTTTGTGTACATGTACAGAGTTTGGTAATGCAGGGTTGTAATTTTAACGTAGTGGTTCTTAGTAAAAGTTAATTTGCTTAGGTGTACTAATGTTAGATGAGCTTTGGCCCACTTTTTTCTTCTAAAGTTGAGCCAAGGCCAAAGCCAAGGCTAGCTAGGCAAGCATCTAATGATCTAGACCGAACGAGAGAGAAATTTCGGTCTAGGCTAGCATCATGGTGATGAGGTTTTATATTTTTTACATTTCAAGAGAGAGAGAGAGAGAGAGAAGGGGGTACATAAATTAGTGTTGATTATAGACCAGAATCAAAGGCCTTTTTAAAGAGGTAATAAATCTCCCCTGAGTATTAAATAGCTGGATGGCCTTTGTTTCAGTATTGCATTCATTAGTCTCATTCATGTTGACTTTGATTTCCATCAGATAAACATGGCAAGGAACTAACCTGTGGCTGATCTACTTGAAGATCTACTAGGTCTCCTTACATAACTTAACAACTGTTGGAGGTGCCGGATGAAGTGGAAAGTCCTACTTGATGAGACATGAGAAATAAACAGGTAGCCTAAGTCTAGACCTTACTGCGGCAGCCTGAACGCATAGCGTTCGTGGCAGCATCCCTGGGCTAGGGACTAACTGTTAGACCTAACTAGTTAGACCTATACCTATTACAGCTAAAAATTATAGACTAGGTCTGGTGGTGGTAGTGGATCCAGGATCAGTTAACTGGGGAGGGAGGGGTGGGGGGGAGGGGGTGATGATGTGTTCACAATAAAGAGTGGCATTTTTAGTTAACATTGTCCAACCAAAACAACACATTTTTTTTTCTTTTTTCTGAGGAATGGACAATTCATTTGTCATTTTTCCTTTATCCACCACTGAGATCTGTTTTCAGTGTAATATGAAATTAGCTGTTTAGTGTCTTTAAATATCAATTATGATATATTTAAGGGATGTTCAGTGGGATGTCATAAATACAAATTTTAGTCCCCTTAATTATTACATTTAACATTTCATTAATTCCTGCAAACAGAAACAAAACAAAATAAGATGGGTGAATGTATGTTATTGATGATATTATTATTTTCATTATTATTGTTATCATTATGATCATTATTATTAGTAGTAGTAGTAGTAGTAGTAGTAGTAGTAATATTAGGGCCAAATATGACACTATTGATTACAGTCCATAAATCTATTGTAGTTAGTCTCCTCTTTGAAAAGATGAAGAGGGTGAGGATGAGTGTTTGTGTGATTTTTTTTCTTAATACAGGGTAATGCTTCTCTACCTCATCTATTCTACAACAGATGATGATGATGATGAAGAGGAATGCTTACCTACTGAGAATGAAGACAAATTCTGAGAGGAACAATTACTACTTAGCTGCTTCAGTTTTGCATGGTAGGTATATGCTTTAAGAGTAAGATTGCTATCAGCCTTCAGGGGCGTCAATGTGTTTTTCGGAGGGGGGGGGGGGGGCAAAACAGCCTAATAGCACCCTTCATGATGTTTTCAATGCCTCTTAATTGCCAGCTTCTCCAAGGTAACATGAGTCAGGGAAATATAATTTTTTTTTTTTTTTTTTTTTTTGGGGGGGGGGGCAAAACTATATTATTTGCCCTCCTACTGCCCACTTACCACCCCATAATCAACGCCCCTGGTTGTTATTAGTACCTCAATACAATCAAGGTACACACTTTTTGGTTTAAGAAGCCATTTTCTTGTGACTTTACTAATTTAGTTTCTTTTGAATAGCCTTGAAAATTTTATCTGTCCAACTGGAAAAACTTTTTTCCTCTTTAAATACTTTTGAGAATTCCCACTTATTATTATATTAATATCATTTAAAGAGTCGATGTTAACTATTAATAGGAAACTCTAAATTTCAGTCTTTTTGCAAATTCTAATTGTTGCTTGCTAAATTATAAAATACACAATGGATGCTATTTTCTAAACTCTTTCCTCTTTTCTTTCAACAGACATGGATTTCTACTTCAACTCTTCAGTGAAATGGACCCCTGCTTTGATAAACATCTAAATTTCTTCATATTGAAATCATACCTGGATTCCAGTCTAATATGCATCATTAGAATGGCGGAAGAGGAGTTTTAAACGGGCGCCGCGGAACGTCTTGGAAAGTGGAGGGGCTTAATTTAATTACTATTCTATCATTGATCTTCAGAGAAAATCCATAATATTCAACACTTTATTTCAGGGATGCCACTGTTCAGACAAAAGTAGCAATTCCTACTTTTTCAACGTAAGTTTAGCCATATAAAACCACTGTTTATGTAGTACCCAAGGGCCCATTCTAGATGATTTTCCCACTTTTTTATCAATTCTAATTGGCATCCCTGTTATTTAGATTCAAACTATAGAATTAGATCTCTGTGTGTGTTTCTCCTGCCCCCCCCTTTTTTTTTTAGTTAGACTTTTAATACTATTAATATGCAATATACATGTACCAACTAAAAGGAAGATGAATCATTTGATTTATATTTCTTAGAAGTGTCAACAAGACTCACATTTGTAAACAAATTTGTAGGCATTTTACTCCCAGTGTTAAAGATCGTATGCTCGATCTGTAATGAAAAACACAAGTCAGAAAAAATTGGAACCAGCGGGATTCGAACCGGTCATCTACTGCTTTCCGGGCAGCGACTTAACCACCAGGCTATTCTGGTTCACGGCCAAGTCACGATGAACTGGAATCAAATACCCAAGATCCTCTTCTTTCTGACTCATTAATATTCAACAGTCCGCCGTAGACAGTGGTTAGTAAACGAAGAAGCTTGATGGGAGGAATTTTAATTTGTAAACAAATTAAAATAGGCATTTTACTCCCAGTGTTAAAGATCTTATGCTCGATCTGTAATGAAAAACACAAGTCAGAAAAAATTGGAACCAGCTGGTTCCAATTTTTCAGGGGCGTTTTCAGGGGCGTCAATGTGTTTTTCGGAGGGGGGGGGGGGGCAAAACAGCCTAATAGCACCCTTCATGATGTTTTCAATGCCTCTTAATTGCCAGCTTCTCCAAGGTAACATGAGTCAGGGAAATATAATTTTTTTTTTTTTTTTGGGGGGGGGGGGGGGCAAAACTATATTATTTGCCCTCCTACTGCCCACTTACCACCCCATAATCAACGCCCCTGGTTGTTATTAGTACCTCAATACAATCAAGGTACACACTTTTTGGTTTAAGAAGCCATTTTCTTGTGACTTTACTAATTTAGTTTCTTTTGAATAGCCTTGAAAATTTTATCTGTCCAACTGGAAAAACTTTTTTCCTCTTTAAATACTTTTGAGAATTCCCACTTATTATTATATTAATATCATTTAAAGAGTCGATGTTAACTATTAATAGGAAACTCTTAAATTTCAGTCTTTTTGCAAATTCTAATTGTTGCTTGCTAAATTATAAAATACACAATGGATGCTATTTTCTAAACTCTTTCCTCTTTTCTTTCAACAGACATGGATTTCTACTTCAACTCTTCAGTGAAATGGACCCCTGCTTTGATAAACATCTAAATTTCTTCATATTGAAATCATACCTGGATTCCAGTCTAATATGCATCATTAGAATGGCGGAAGAGGAGTTTTAAACGGGCGCCGCGGAACGTCTTGGAAAGTGGAGGGGCTTAATTTAATTACTATTCTATCATTGATCTTCAGAGAAAATCCATAATATTCAACACTTTATTTCAGGGATGCCACTGTTCAGACAAAAGTAGCAATTCCTACTTTTTCAACGTAAGTTTAGCCATATAAAACCACTGTTTATGTAGTACCCAAGGGCCCATTCTAGATGATTTTCCCACTTTTTTATCAATTCTAATTGGCATCCCTGTTATTTAGATTCAAACTATAGAATTAGATCTCTGTGTGTGTTTCTCCTGCCCCCCCCCTTTTTTTTTAGTTAGACTTTTAATACTATTAATATGCAATATACATGTACCAACTAAAAGGAAGATGAATCATTTGATTTATATTTCTTAGAAGTGTCAACAAGACTCACATTTGTAAACAAATTTGTAGGCATTTTACTCCCAGTGTTAAAGATCGTATGCTCGATCTGTAATGAAAAACACAAGTCAGAAAAAATTGGAACCAGCGGGATTCGAACCGGTCATCTACTGCTTTCCGGGCAGCGACTTAACCACCAGGCTATTCTGGTTCACGGCCAAGTCACGATGAACTGGAATCAAATACCCAAGATCCTCTTCTTTCTGACTCATTAATATTCAACAGTCCGCCGTAGACAGTGGTTAGTAAACGAAGAAGCTTGATGGGAGGAATTTTAATTTGTAAACAAATTAAAATAGGCATTTTACTCCCAGTGTTAAAGATCTTATGCTCGATCTGTAATGAAAAACACAAGTCAGAAAAAATTGGAACCAGCTGGTTCCAATTTTTTCTGACTTGTGTTTTTCATTACAGATCGAGCATACGATCTTTAACACTGGGAGTAAAATGCCTAAAAATTGTTTAAAATTAAAATTCCTCCCATCAAGGTTCTTCGTTTAAAGACTCACATTATCTGTTTTTCAAGAGTAACATGGTGTGCGTATTGAACATGGAAATTAGATGGTCATTTATTTCTTTTATTATTTCTTCTTTTGTGGGGTGTAGTGGTAAAAAGTTAATAGTATCTATTTCTCCAGTGTAAATTCAATAATTTACCTCTTGAATAGGGATTGAAATTAATAATGTATGATTCATTTATATTGAAATTCATTTTTTTAATGCATGTACATATTTGTACTACTGTCAAGAAAAGAATTATTATTTGACCATGACAAGTCAGTTGTAATAGAACTCATGAAAGAGTATGACTGCAGATAAATGATGGGTTTATTTAAGAAGTAATACAATGTCTAAACATCTCTATAGACTGTTACCATTTCTGCATGTACAAAAATATTCATTAAAAAGTGAGAAAATCTAACTATTCCCGAATTGACGTGTGCATAAAATTACACCTTAAATCTTGATTGTAAGAAAGATAATTGTTATTGAAAATTTGCATGTGAACATGATAAAGGTCCTCTCACGTTATATCAATGACATGAACCATATGGGGATGGGGGTGTGATCGAGGTGCGTATGAGAGAGAGAGAGAGATAAAAAGAGAGAGAGAGAGGGATGAAAAAAAGATGAGAAAAGGTGAAATAGAAGATTTTATGATTTTTTTAATTTTTTTTAATTTTTTTTTTTTTTTTTTTTTTTTGGGGGGGGGGGGGTAGCCAGCCCTCCAAGATTTTTTTCCCCTCCAAAATGAACCAGGACGTGTGATCGAGGTGTGTGTATGAGAGAGAGAGAGGGAGAGAGAGAAAGGGGAGGGAAGAAAAAAGATGAGGAAAGGTGAAAGAAGATTTGATGAAAATGGGGGAGGGGAATTTTTTTTAGATAGCCCTTCGAGAATTTTTTTTCCTCCCCCAAAATTCGGGGGGTGGGGCGGGGGTTACCAGATTTGATGAGGTCCAGTTTCCTCCATAATTCTCTGACAAGCAAAATATGAATTTCAAAAAAGGTTATATGTTATAAAAGAAAGGGGTGGCACACTTAAATAGGCTTATACTTGTCTTTCAAAAAAAAATAGAGGGGGGGGGGTCAAAAGCTGTTAGGGGGCAGTCTGTCCCCTTGCCCACCCCCACCCCGGGTATGCTAGGGGGGGGGGGGGGGGGGGTGAGAAAGAGGGAAAGAAAGTAAAGAATAAAAATGTAATAGTTTTCGGGTCAACTAAAATGGCCGAATTTTCAAGGTTCATAATTCTCTTTGAAAGGTACAATTATAAGATTCACAAATTGGTATCAATGCGAAAGTTGCCCCTCAAGAAAATCAAAGGATACCTCTTCTTCTACACCGGCTGATATTTTATTCTTACCTTAATTTGGCCTTCAATTATTATACACACTCCCCCTCCCCCTTTTTTTTTTATAACATTATCCTACTGGTCAAAGATAGTAAATTTATTAAAAAGTAATTTGAAAAATTACTTATTATGAATGTAAAAGTTTTTTTCTCTTAATTCATGAGATTTGATAAATTTAATGTGAACAACATGTATTTATCTTCTTCATAACTACGGTATACAACTCATTGAACTCGACCAAGTTTTGTGCTGACTGATCACATGTTGGGACCTAATTATCATAAAGATTTAATGACACCATATGAATGACGCCCATTCGTCAATTATCGATGCGCCGTCATTAGCCAAGTGATGAATACATTAGCATACATGAATAGATTAGGCGGATTTGACCTTTCTTAATGCGCATGCGTGACACTGATCCACATTTATATTTTACCTGTGTGTAAAGCATATACACTGTAGGGGAGCATCGTACAAAATGAATAATGCATCGGGGGCTTCGGGCGCGTTCAAATCGTGCCCAAATGTTACAGCGTAATGGCGGCCGCTTTAGGGGCTTGGGCTGTCCCGTTGATGGGTCACATGGGGACACATGGACCCACCAACATCTGTGAAGTCTCGATCTTTCCCGGAGACAGCCGCCTTTAACCTACCTACGGGGGAAAAACAGGGGCCCTTGCAGAAGGGAGCCCTTCCTCCTCCTATCATGCCTCCTGGTCAGTCATCTAAGTGTACTTAACAATAGCGTACATAGAATTTGTTTAAAATTGTTTAAAGGCGAACTAAGCAACATATACAAATATGCATTTGCATATACGGTACATGATTACATAATAATTACATAAACCCACACATTATACATACATACACATGCATGTAGAATTAAATAAATTTTGAGTATTTTTCCCCATTTCCGTACAAGCTTCTCTCTTTCATTCTCTTCTCTCCCTTCTCCAGAAACAAGTGCTGTTTAATTCCTTTTTTCTCCTTCTTTTCTAACAATGTGTATCATGATATGCATACATTGTGTAGAGATACTGCATTGATTTCTTAAAAGTCATACATTTAGATTAGTTCAGTTTTACGTAATTGTTAGAGAGTAATGCATAGCGATCTGTTAAGTGAAGGTTATAGTTGCAAGATATTGTGAGCTGTTAGAAATCAAATGGAAGATGTTACTTAAATTAGTTATTTCTACTTTCTTTTTATTATTTATCATTATGAAGTATTTGGCGTCACCTGTGCCTGGGAGGGGAAAAGCGAACTGAATCACTGTAACCAGAAGGTAGCTGAATTAGCCTTCTCTCAAGACACAATGATTTTCTGATAAAGTGTCTAATTAGGGCCTGTGCTTGCAGACTACTCCACCGGCAGCGTAATTCCCGTTGCACACGAGGCTTCTTTTCGATTGTGTTATTAAGACATTTAAATCAGTTTAAAATCGTAGACAATCGCAGGTCTGCTCTGACGTCACGATTCGGAGCCGATTTGGCCTTTCCTCGGACTGGAAGGCTCGTAATAGGCCGTACTTTCGATTTTACTCTCTATGTAACTATTCAGTACCTCAATCAAACATATTTTATGTGTTTAACTATTTATATATAATGCTATAACATATTTCAAAATCGGATCGTAGACCGATCGTATAGTGTGCGGTGGGCTTTAGCACCAATGATAATATTTAGTGCATGTGCCAGTAATTCAACTTTAATGTTTTTAAAGTTCATTTTTCATTCACTTATTATTCAATGTGAAACTTACAAAATGGCGCGTCAGAGACCGCGCCAGTCGCTGACACAGACAGTACTGCATGCATCATCAAAGGACGTATCGTCTCCAACTAGCATTTCATGACCCCATTGAAATCCTATCAATGGCTCTCTTCTCATTTTCTTTTTTTCGTACAGGGAAGAGCAAAGTTGGGGTGATCGCTCATGATTTTCCCGAGGAGGCACGCACGGCAGAAAACCTTGCTTCAAGGATGGAATCGTTCCGCAACACACAAGAGACCACGTTTAAAAGTTCATCCGTAGTTCTAATCGGCGGTCGTCTCAGTCAGGTTCCCATACAGCTGAATCAAGGACAACTTAAAGAGCTAAAACTATTCTTTCGTTTCGCTTCGTCCCCACCTCTTCAGGAGGTTGCAAATGTTTGCGTGAGGAGACGGAAATGCATGTTATGCTTTCCCTGCGTCCTATGCTTTTTGAGATGTTCTTGGCACAGGCGGGATGTGGGATGCGTTGCTTACTCCACCGCTGAAGTGAATTATGATGACCCCCCTTATACTATCAACTGATACAACGACGTAATAAACTAATCTACCAAAGTAACATCTCCAAAAGCAATCACATGGCAGTAGAAGAGAAAGACAATTTAGAAGAAACTTAAATTAAAATTCCTTAAGCCATTTAATCATTATTACAATTTTCAGATTGAGTTCTCGAGTGGCTCATCTTTGTCAAAGAAAAGAAGAAAGAAGAACAAGAAGAACCTTGAGTCAGTCGAAAATCATCTCTATATCTGGGACTACCCCCAAAGTCAATGAGATCAGGATTGTTTTCAGGAGCGAGATGGGGGTAAATTTTATTTCATCAAAGTTATCCAGGACATGAAGTAATCAAGAAAGTCATTGATCACGCCTGTTTTTTTTATTTTTTGTATTCCGTATATTCATTCTAAAGTGGCGTTACTGAACCTAAGATTGACTAAAGGAAATTGATCCAAAGGAACAGAAAGGACCATTTATTTAAATCTATAAACTGGTATTTGGCACTTATTTTTCTAATGTATGCCTGTCTGAAATTTGGACAATAACAGAAGTAAAACAACAACAGAACAAGGAAAAAATAAACTGGGGGATGTTAGTTCCTATTTTTGCTTTTCAACGTGAAATAATATCTATGAATTCTAAGCTAATCTAAAAATAATATCAGGATTTGAGGCAGCATAAAGAATATTCACTGATTCAATAAACTGACCGAAATTATCTACGTTTTTGATATAATGGAAGTTCATTGGAAGATTTGCATGCAGCGTATAAAGTACTTTTTATCATAAAATTTTATTTCAGTCTTTTAAATTTGTAAATACATGTAAACTATGTTGTTTTTTGTAATTTGGAGCATATGTAGTTATAGACTGGATCAAGATTATGTCACTGTCAAGATTATGTCATTGTCATGGTAATTATATACCAGATCAATGCTCGTCAATGAAATATTTATTAGATGTCATTTCACGTTCTATAGTATGGCTTTAATCAGCAATCAGCTTCCACATCACTCCTTATTTAAATTTCTTCATGTAAATATTCTGCTATTCTGATATGTAATGAGAAATTCGTATTTGCGAAGGCTCTGACGTTTAAGCAAATTTAAGAGAAAGATAAACGGCTCGTAGCAAACAATTTTTGAGGCAGAAAGTTATAGTTCGACGCCCTGACTGCTTTTCAGTTATTTGGACGCAATACTGCACTGTATGTGACAGGGGTTGATGCAGGGAGGGGGAGTTTCCCCCTTCCCGCGCGAAGCGCGAAAGCTCTGACTTTTTAGCATTTTTTTTTAGGGCGGAATGTTAGTTCACTGCCCTGGCTGCTTTTCAGTTATTTTGGACGCAATACTGCACTGTATGTAACAGGGGTGGGTGCAGAGAGGGGGAGTTTCCCCCTTCCAGCGCGAAAGCTCTGACGTTTTAGCAAATTTAAGAGAAAGATAAACGGCTCGTAGCAAACAATTTTTTGATGCGGAAAGTTATAGTTCGATGCCCCGACTGCTTTTCAGTTATTTGGACGGAATACTGCACTGTATGTGACAAGGGTTGGTGCAGTGAGGCGGAGTCCCCCCCCCCCTTCCCGCGTGAAGCGCGAAAGCTCTGACGTTTTAGCAAATTTAAGAGAAAGATAAACGGCTCGTAGCAAACAATTTTTGAGGCAGAAAGTTGTAGTTCGACGCCCCGACTGCTTTTCAGTTATTTGTACGCAATACTGCACTGTATGTGACAAGGGTTGGTGCAGTGAGGGGGAGTTCCCCCCCCCCCCCCTTCCCGCGTGAAGCGCGAAAGCTCTGACGTTTTAGCATCTTTTTTTTTTTTAGGCGGAATGTTACTTCACCGCCCTGGCTGCTTTTCAGTTATTTTGGACGCAATACTGCACTGTATGTAACAGGTGTGGGTGCAGGGAGGGGGGGGGGGGTCCCCCTTCCCGCGCGAAGCTCGAAGGAACTAACGAAAATATAGGCTTGAGAAAGAGTCGAGAAATTCAGCAACCTGAAGTTGAGATTTCTTTCAAAAGTTGAACCTTGCAAATGCTGTTTTATACACTTTATCCTATATTGGGAGCGCAATATTTAGCAGGAGTCATATGAAACTTACATGATAATTATATAGCGAGCAAAAAAATTACATCTTTATTTTTTCAAACTTTTTGAGCCCTTTAATAACTATATACTGGGGGAGCGAAACTACGAGATCCTGAAAGAAAATAATTATGCGAAGGAGCAAAGCGACCGAGCTTTGGAAAATTTTCGCATTTCAAACTTTCAAAACTTAGATTTCTAGTGCATTTACCCAGTGGATTTGGGGGCACTCGATCCGTAAAGATTATGATGTTTCTTCTGATCACCACAAACACCTTCTTCCCGTCCCTAGATGTAATTCAAATTTAAGACAGCTTCGTAACATGACTGGCTTCCCTACAATTAAATGCAATACAGAGCGATATCGAAAATCCACCATCCCTCACCTTGCCAGAATCTTGAAATAAACCCCCCCCCCCCACGCTTTGCATCCCAAACATTTTCACTTCTCAGATTCCATACCTAGATGTAATGACTCAATTTACATGGTTATGGCTTTCTAACTTGGTTATATTTATGTATTGCTCCCAAATCTTCTCCTTTCTATCTATCTCCTTCCTTCTTTCTCTTCCCTTTTCTTTCCTATTCTTTACTTTTTCTTTCTTTCTCTCACTTTTCACACTTGTTATCTTATTATTTGTGTAGCGTAAATCTTAGTATTTTTGTTTTGCTTCCAATTATGTATCTTTTCATATATTTGATGCGATTCTATTGTATATATGCACATATATATTTGATTGTAAATTGACCCCTTCAGCCCCTGTGCTGCTGGTCAATCATCATATACCATAATAAATAAATAAATAAATAAATTCTTCATTATGCCTCCGCCCACCGTAGGTGGTGCCGGAGGCATTATGTTTTCGGGTCGTCCGTCCGTCCGTCCGTCCGTCCCCTTTTCGTTCTCGTGATAACTTCAACAGTTTTTTTGGATCAGTTTGTAACTTGGCCCATGTATGCATATTGAAGGGACGATGAACTGATTAGATTTTGGGATCTCAAGGTCAGAGGTCAAAGGTCACAGAGGTAATTATGTACATAAACATGGTTAGTTCTCGTGATAACTGAAGAACTGTTTGACAGATCAGCTTCTCAATTGGCCCATGTATGTGAGGGACGATGAACTGATTAGATTTTAGGTTCTCAAGGTCAAAGTTCAAAGGTCATTATATACACAAAAATGGTTCATGATATATGGAGTCTATAGGCCTACCTATTTTAGAAATTTCAAGGGGACAGTGATCTATTTGCTATAAAATATCTATTTCCTTGGGGTATTTGATGATTGTAAGTCATCAATGGTAAGTTTTTTATTTGTACGGGATGGAAATGAAATGAAATAAATTTTCTGTCTCCTGTGCTTTTTAAGTGAGGTGAGAACTTCAAACTTGGTACCAGTATGTATCCCCATAGAAAGAGGAACTGATTAGATTTTGGGGTAGGTAGGTCAAAGTTCAGAGGTCACAGAGGTCAATTTACATGAAATTACATAAAAATTCTTGGTTTTTAGCACCGTTACCACGATATCTCAAGAACTATCTGAGGTGAGAACTTCAAACTTGGTACCAGTATGTATCCCCATAGAAAGAGGAAATGATTAGATTTTGGGGTAGGTAGGTCAAAGTTCAGAGGTCACAGAGGTCAATTTACATGAAATTACATAAAAATTCTTGGTTTTTAGCACCGTTACCACGATATCTCAAGAACTATCTGAGGTGAGAACTTCAAACTTGGTACCAGTATGTATCCCCATAGAAAGAGGAACTGATTAGATTTTGGGGTAGGTAGGTCAAAGTTCAGAGGTCACAGAGGTCAATTTACATGAAATTACATAAAAATTCTTGGTTTTTAGCACCGTTACCACGATATCTCAAGAACTATCTGAGGTGAGAACTTCAATCTTGGTACCAGTATGTATCCCCATAGAAAGAGGAACTGATTAGATTTTGGGGTAGGTAGGTCAAAGTTCAGAGGTCACAGAGGTCAATTTACATGAAATTACATGGAATTAGTGGTTTTTAGCACCGTTACCGCGATATCTCGAACTATCTGAGGTGAGAACTTCAAACTTGGTACCAGTATGCATACCCATAGAAAGATGAACTGATTAGATTTTGGGGTAAGTAGGTCAAAGGTCAGAGGTCACAGAGGTCAATTTACATAAAATTACATGAAATTACTGGTTTGTTTCATAAAATTAATTTTCTAATGCCTTTAATTTTTATGTCACACACACTGTGGTCTTAGTAGAATGAAAAGGCCATGGTGTTCAGACCAAGAGTAGTAATAATTGAAATTCATTGTCTCAGACGTTTATAGTCTATTAGTAGGGTGGCTGCTGCAGCGGGGTTCGCGGTCAGCCACTCGTGATCATGCATGCGTGTTGTGCGTGTTGTGTGGCTGAGCTTTGCAGAGCATTTCAAATGCTCTGTAATTTGCATTTCCAATTGCTTTTCATAATAAATTTTACATGAAAACAATTTTTGTTTGTATTTATTTCTCTTACCTTTCATAGTAGTGAAAGTCTGTATATCTGATAAAAATCCAGGAAATCTAGTGCTAGTTCACAGAGGTCACGTAGTAAAACGTATTTCAGAAGCAACTACTTCCGTCAATTCGTCAGCTGGCCCTTTCTTTACATTTCCACTTCACTTTTTCTGAATGAAATTTCATACTGATGACATCACCTAAAAGGGGATAAGATATTTGATAGAATGATCACATATGAAAAAAATTGCAACTTATTTATTTATAAAAAAATATATTTATCAAAAATGAAATGAAATAATTTTTTTGTCTTTTGTGCATTTTAAGTGAAAAGATTTGTACTTTTGTTGGACCAATCCTTTTAAGAGTGTACATGTATGCCATACATTTCCAATCTGGTGATGGCGGAGGCATAAATTCCGACCGCGCGCGGTCGAATATTCATCTAGTTTAAAAATAGTTTTTAAAGCAAGACATGACGGCCAAATGAACGTGTGAATTAATTCGCTTAAAGGGACCTACAAAATTACCAACAGTCGAATAGCCGTCCTTATGAATAGCGAGCAAACCATAGACAAATTACCTCGCTATTCATAAGGACCTCCGTTCATAAGGACCACTATTCATAATGCGTGTTAAATGAGTAGCGGTTTTCTATGAATGACGGTCCTTATGAATAACAAGCGGACCCAGCTTATTCTTTAGGCCTTCACATGACTGCTTGTAAAATAATTTATTTCCAAAGCTAGTTACTTATATTCTTTTTAGAGTAGACCATAGTTATCTTGACAAGATATACGAGAATTTTAGAACAAGGTAATTAACTGAGATTCTGAATACAATACATTGTAATTCTTTATTATATGCATACGTGAAAATCTTTCATTTCATGCTGTAGTGTATAAAATCACTCTACGATGCAGAACAATTACATATATTTATATTAATAGTCTACTTATTTTCAGTCCCCCAAAGCGATATTTCGTTCACGGATTATGGGGCAACGAAACGTTTTTCAAAATAGGGAAGAGGTCCCCGCCAAATAAGGAAAAGGGTCACTACAGACTGTCTACAGACTCCATAAAATTATTGTGATATTCCATTAACAGGTGACCATTCATACCTCTTCTCTCTTACTTAAGACATTACTATATTTGTCCATCCTTTGTAGTACTGTCTATAGTCGAATGGTATGAAAGCAGAAAATCAGAGAAACATGTTGATGAAAGTTTGAAAGAAATTTGGCAGAAAATAAGAAAAATTCTGAATGCCTGAAATCAGTGACCAGTAACTCTATCATCTATCATTATTTGCGTGTGACTTAGGCCTAATTTAGGAAACTCTCAGACTTTGTTAACTTCAATATCATTTCAGTTCCCTTTTTTATAAATTAATTTATGTCATTTTGTGTGTAGGGGACAAAAGAATAGTTGTCCAATATTACATCACAGAGACAATACCGATTGAAATTCGCCTATTTGAAATTAACATAAAAATGTAATGATCTCAAATTTCCAAAACACATATTTTCTTATTATCTGTCGGATGAACTGTCATCCATCTGTTTCTCTGATTTTCTGCTTTCTTCCAGAGCAATTCGCAATTTAGGTTCAAATCTCCCTTGAAGTGTTACTGTCTTCGTGAAGACTGTATTATCTACTTGTACATTAGTACATGTATAGCGGGTTTATAATCTATTTAGCTAAAAAGGAAGAAAAAAAAAATTAAATGTCAGCCCTGTTGCAGTATTAGCCAAAAGTGTTTTCAAGGTTAATTATACTTTGTATATTTCCTGAAGATAAGTTCGTTAATTTGTTTTGCATATAATTAAGCACGTAAAAACAGATTCGGGCCTTCTTACCGTTACCGCTGGGCACCTGTTTTCATCCTGAAAAAGTATATCAGAATGAAGAAGGGGCAACATCTACACAAGGAATGACTCCCGCCTCGGGAGGAGCATAACCTGGATGAGCCACTTTTATGTCCTGGGAGGGTCACTTTTGGAAAAAATATGATATGCAAACAGCATGAGCTCCAAGGTTACGCCGCGCCGCCACTAGTCCTAAACCACCATACACTTCTCTATACATCATTCTGACAATGAGGATGATAATAATGATATGAATGAAATGGAGTATACAAAATCCAAGATGATCTCGTTTCTTCGCTTGCTCAATATGTTTTCAACAGTAGATATCGTAGAACATTCGCTAACGCCTAATTACCCACGCCTATAAAATCGGCAGGGTTATGTAAAGGCTCCGTATGTTTGTTTGTTTGTTTGTTTTTTTTGTTTTTTTGTTTGTTTGTGTGTGTGTTTGTTTATTTGTGTACAAGATAACTAGAGAACGGGAGAACGGATTTGCACCAAATTTTCAGGGAATGTTCGGATAGTGACAGGAAAGAATCGATTAGATTTTGGTGATGATCGGTTGACCCCTGCAAATTCTGTGTGACCTTGAAGTTTTGACCCAAACTTCAGTTCGGATAGTGACACGAAAGAATCGATTAGGAAAGAATCGATTAGATTTCGGTGATGATCGGTTATAGGAACTTCATTTCGGATATTTTTTTTTTTGTTTTTAAGAAAATTTTATTACTTCCTTTTTAAAAATAACATTTTTCACAATAATCAAGGTAAAATACACAAACAAATATATTCACATGCAGTATCATTGTGCCAAATTACGTAATAATAACAATAAGTAACCATAATATTTTACATGCATGTATTAAATAGTAGATTATGCCAAAACAAGATTTAGGCTTATAAATAGTCATAAATTGACTGACATACAGTAGGCCTAAAAACAAAATAAAACAAAAACAAAACTGGGCGTTGTGGCGTGCGCCTGTAATCTAGCTACCAGTGGAAGTTATAAACTGATTCAGCGGACCCAGGTTCGAGACTGATCGAGTCACGTCTTTCGGATGGTGACGTTAAAGGTCGGTCCCAGACGTAAATAATCATATCTGATTGATACACGTCTGTAAAAACCCAATTACACACACACACGGAAGTCTTTATTGCGATAAATTTATTGCGATAAAAAAGGAGAAAAATATAAAATATAAAATATAGTGAGAGGAAAGAATCGATTAGGGAAAGAATGCAACTGCTCGATCTGTAGCGCCGCTAAGGTGTGGGTCTGCCGCCTTCGACGGCCTTTCTAGTTTACATTAATTTTGTCCCGGGCGCCGTACGATAAATTGGTCAACGATTTTCCGTGCGATTTTTGGGGCATCGTATGTGGCTACGTGCTAAGGTGTTAGTATTTACATTATCTACGAGCATCGTGTAATTTGCTGCAAAATTTGTGCAAGCCTCCGCGCGATGCCCGTGCGGGCATTGTGCAATGCCACCACCTACGGGTTACGGGCTTACGAGTTTTTAAAAATTTGTATCACTTCCCGCGATACAAAATCGTATAGGCTGCGGAGCCCGTGAATCCGTAACGAAAATCTCACGGCCGTATGGCAAGCCTTATTACCCACGCCGATGAAATCGGCAGGGTTATGTAAAGGGCTCCGTATGTTTTGTTTTTGTTTGTTTGTTTGTTTGTTTGTTTGTGTACAAGATAACAAGAGAACGGGTGAACGGATTTGCACCAAATTTTCAGGGAATGTTCAGAAAGTGACAGGAAAGAATCGATTAGATTTTGGTGATGATTGGTTGACCCCTGCAAATTCTGTGTGACCTTGAACTTTTGACCCTGTAGTAAAGTATAGGAACTTCAGTTCAGAGAGTGACAGGATAGAAACTAGAAAGTTTGATGACCCCAAACTTCGCCTGCCGATGCAGAAATATTTTGGTCAATCAAAACACTCATTACTTCGTCTCACCAAAAATCTATTTCAGGTTTATGAATTTTAGAAGACTTTTAGACCCATTATTTGCTATTTCACTTCAAATCCGCACGAGCCTGCAATGAATATTCAAAGCCAACGTATCCCAGCAACAAGGGATTTTTCGCGCTTGAACTGTACTCTCGTTGCGAAATCGAAAGCGGCTAGGTATACGGTATACGTATAGCCTAGCACGTCTAATTTCTCCTATTTCTTATCTTCTGTGCATTTCTGTTTATTTTCCCCGGTTCTTTCCACTTTGTTGTGGAAGTTTTTGTGATTTATTTTATCCTGGTGGACGTGTAGTACGTGATTTTAATTGTTTTCGGTGAAAATCTGGTGCGTTTGTTCGACGTGAGTGAGTCTATCGCACTCGCGAGTGTTCGCGTGTGTTGATCTGAGTGAGTGACTGAGTAGCTGTAGTGTACGTACATAACTATACACAGCACTGTCGCGAAGTGCCTGGGGCCGGCTGACTGTAGTACTGAGTGAGTAAGCTCTGTGCCTCGCATGCACGTCATTTTCAAGTCGAGATCCAACTTCTTTTGTCGTCATATTTATTTTATCCAAGCCCGATGAAAAAAAAAAACAACAACCCGAATTGCAATGTAAAGATAGAACATGAATACATTTACTAACACTGACATGACTGAACCAAGGCCGTACGCAGCGGGAGGGGGGGGGGGGGGCAGTTGCCCCCCCTGCCCCCCCCCCCAGAAATTTCAAAACCATACTTTTTTTTAATCGGGTTTTAGACTTCAAGTTATGTTCCTTTGAAAGCGATCATCTTGCCCCCCCCCCCCCCCCCCCAGGAAAAAAATTTCTGCGTACGGCCTTGGACTGAACACTGAATACAAATTGCTAACATTTTTTTCTCACCACGCCACGCTCTCTGACATGTCTAATCAATTACTTTTAGGGGAGGGATGTTTCAATAATAAAATATCTTTTTCAGAAGAATTTTTTCAAGGGTGGGGACACACAAAGCTATGACCTGGATATGGCAAAATTTATTGGGGGGGGGGGGGAGATGTGCCTCTTGTTATCCCTTTGAATGGCTACTGCTTACAAAAATAATCGCAACAAAACAAAACCTATTGGGTTAAGGCGTGGGTCTGCCGCCTTTGACGGCCTTTCTAGTTACTATTTAAAGTGATTTTGTGATATCACAAATTCGAATTTGTGATATCACGAATTCGATTTTGTGATATCACGAATTCGATTTTTTGATATCACAAATTCCCATTGGTTTATCACATAAACCCAATATTTGATATCAAGAAATCGAATTTGTGATATCACAAATTCAATTCGTGATATCACAAATTCAAATCGTGATATCACAAAATCGAATTCGTGATATCACAAATTCGATTTCTTGATATCACAAAATCAAATTCGTGATATCACAAAATGGAATTTGTGATATCACAAATTCGATTTTGTGATATCACGAATTTGATTTTGTGATATCAAGAAATCGAATTTGTGATATCACGAATTCAGCTGTGTATTCGAGCGTTAGTTTAGTGCAGAAATTCAGCTGTGTATTCGAGCGTTAGTTTAGTGCAGAAATTCAGCTGTGTATTCGAGCGTTAGTTTAGTGCAGAAATTCAGCTGTGTATTCGAGCGTTAGTTTTGTGCAGAATGTAGTATAAGTTTGAATAAAAATAGCAACAGAGTTTTCGCATCCATATCCTTCACTGGAAACGATTTTAACATAATTTTAGACGAATTGATACATGTAAATTGATTGCATTAACGATAAACAAAACAGGAAACTGCACAAGTATGCATAAATGAACTTTGTCATTTTCCGTTAAGAATATACGCGCTTATTCGCTAATTCGCTCACTCAGCAAATAATCCACAGTATATGTATAGGCCGAGTATATGCTGAATATGACTGTATAGTCAATGATCGTTATAGGATCATAATATTGATCAAAAGAATGCACATTACTGCCTCTGTTCTAACGGCCGTTCAAGGTTTAACCCCCCCCCCCCCCCCCCCCGCTTTGACAAAAAATATAAACCTGCAGTTCAGTGTAGAAAAAACAAAGTGAATGCCTCGTTAAATTGGTAGCATGTAATACATGTATTGTTGTTGAATATTTTTCATATTTACTTAGTATACTGTGTTGCACATTCATAGATCATGCATTGAGCACACACATAACACGAACGTACTTGAATGTCAAATGAGTTGGGGATTCCCCGCTTGAATTGTGTCTGCCGCGCGCTGTGTATGTTCTGGATTCTGACCTCGAGGTCAGCAGCCATAATGGAGTAACGTCAATGAGCTAGGGGCATAACAAGTTCGCAAATTTCTTTGTTTGTCGCTGTGTTTGACACCCTACCTTGAGTTACTTGCACAACACTGGTCAGTTTGAATCTGCAGGATAAAGACAAGTAGGTATACCATCTGAGCTACATGCAGTCGTGGGGCAGATTTTTATGTATTATATGTATAGAGTACCGTATTTTATGTTTGTGTTTGTGTCGATCTTCTGCATGATATACGGTATATTATGCTCCACAGTTAATTTCTCAATAATATTCCATTAAAAAAAATAATTTTAAACAAAACTGTTTTTGTCTTGTTCAGTAAAACTCCGACAAATGGGATTTAAAAGAGGATTAGCATGTTCTTATCATCATTATATAGGCCTACCATTTATCATGTTTATTATTTTTATATATTATTTCATGTTTTGTTAGGCCTATTAGTATTACCCTTATTATAATCATTATTACAAGCATTTTGATTGTTTTGTCATTACATGTATTATTCTATAATTATCAATAATATTATTTTTAAAAAATAATTATCATTATTATTATCATCATGATTGTTATTATTAGTATCATCATCATAAGTATGAAGATTCCGATGTTGTTCAGAGTGATTACTATGAATGAAGTGCTATATAGACCCGGAATCAGCGTGAGGAAATGTAACGATGAATCGTTTAATGGGAATTGTTGTGGATAATGATGGACTTGTTAAATTGTTTCCAAATACCTATATATGGCCTGTCTTTCCGCTAATGTAGGCCTACCTTAATTTCTCTGATGAGTTGATGAGTTGATTAGTCACTTAAAATTGAAGTTCGCATTATCCAAGAGAGCGCGAAGAGATAAATTATTATTATAAAGGAAACCTTGAAATAACTTGCATTGGAAGATAATCAAACCATTCCAGTGCCTTAATTTTCTGTCTTTTTCCATTTATTTACTTTTTACTGCGCAGGCCCAATGTCCCATAGACCCATACATTTACCAAGTATTGTGGAATCGTATTATGGAAATGTGAACGCAGATAAATTGACCAAAATATAATTTTACTTTATAAGTAAGCTCTGGGAGGGTTAACAGTGTGGTCGGTAACGTATATGACAAGGTAGCTTGGACTTTCCCTAATAATATCCCTTGAATTACATTCACACAAGTACAGGAAATGTCTTCCAGTCGTAAAGTGAAAGTAGCTGTTTACAGCGGCAGTCTAGAGGGCAATGTGGCAGGTCTTATCAGGGAAATACAGGAGAAGATGTCGGATTGTGTAGAAGTTGTCAAATTCGTCCAACTTCCTTACAACGTCAGTGACATGTCGAAAATGAAACTGGATAAGAAACATTACATGTTGCTTTGTCATTCCATCGACAACAGAAGGTTTTCAATCACGAATGTCACAGATGCTCTTTATGATGACTTCTTACGGAAAGCTAAGAAGAAACTGGGTAAGATTGGAAAACAAAATCGTGCTATACTTTCTGAATTTCTTTAGTGCCAAAAAAATAACATAAAATATACCCCAAAAAACACAAATAAACAGGCGCGTAGCGAGGGGGCGATGGGGGAGGTCGCCCCCCAAAAAAAACGCCAAAAAAAGAAAAAGCGAGAGCGAAAAAGCGGGGGGGGGGGGGGGGGGGAGTGAGAGAAAAAAACGCCTAAAAAGTTGCTACAAACCGTTATCTTTCTATCCAAATTTGCTAAAACGGCAAAGAAGAGGATACTCCCCTTTATCTTTCTCTTAAATTTGCCAGAATGTCAAAAATTTCGCGCTCCCTGCGCACCCACCGCTGTTAAATACAGTGCTGTATTGCGTCCAAATAATTGAAAAGGAGTCAGGGTATCGAACTAACTTTTCGCCTGAAAAAGGTGCAACACGAGCTGTCATCTTTCTTTCATATTTGCCAGAAAGTCAAAGCTTTCGCGCTGATCGCGCGGGAAGGAAGAAACTCCCCCTCGATCCCTGTGCACCCCCCCCCCCCCCCCCGTTGTTACATATATTGCAGTATTGCACCCAAATAATTAAAAAGCAGTCAGAGCGTCGAACTAACTTTCCGACTTAAACAAAGGTCCTAAGAGCCGTTATCTTTCTCTCGAATTTGCTCAAATGTCAAAGCTTGCACTTTTCGCGCGGGAAGGGGGAAACTCCCCCTCCCTGCACCCCCCCCCCCCCCCCCCGTTGTTACATATAGTGCAGTATTGCACCCAAATATTATTAAGTGAAAAGCAGTCAGAGCGTCGAACAAACTTTCCGCCTAAAAAAGGGCGCTACGAGCCGTTATCTTTCTCTCGAATTTGCTCATGTCAAAGCTTGCGCGCTTTGCGCGGGAAGGGGGAAACTCCCTTCCCTGCACCCCCCCCCCCCCCCCCCCCTCGCGTGCTCAACCGCACCCCCTAAAATGAAATCCTGGCTACGCGGCTGCAAATAAATAATGTAAATAGTTAATGGATTGATTCGGAATGGATAATAATGATTTGCTGCACTGTATGATTCATCTTTTAAAAGCTAGATATGCTATATAATACATAATTATAGTGCATGTTCAGGGTGCCATTGCATAAAGACTTACTATATAGTAACTTTGCCATCAATGGTAACTACCATATATCTATATCTATAGCACATCCCGTGCATGTCATTACCAGTAGCCTATATAGGCACTTCACCTGTATATATAGCTTTGAAATTATTATTCTTCACCGTCTAGGAGGAAAGATTGTAACAACTTTCTGTGCAATAAAAACTCCCACACTGTGAAAAATAACTGTAGGAAGTACAGTAAATTACTGGCAACCAGGCTGCGCAGTAAAATACTGTATCATTTACAGTTAAATAATTTTGTTTACAGTTATATACCGTGAAAAATACAGTGATTTACTGTGCAGCGGGTTGCCAGTAATTTACTATAAATTCCTACAGCAATTTTTACAGTGCAAATTATTATAACATTATAATTAGAAGTTCTTTATAGACTGCCGTTTTTCATGGTTTGGCGGATGACCTTCATCATATTTCCACTGGAATCTTTTCATGTACACTTACAGTATAATGTTAACATTTGCTCTGTTTTTATGTCATGGCCTGTATAATATCATTTGCCAGTGGCGTAGACACGAACACACTTGCTATTGTTAGTGGGGGGGGGGGGGGGGGTGGATGATGAATAGATCATCCCCCCACTAACAATGGATAATTATGCGTGTCTATACGCCCGTGTAATTTGCTAATACAATCATGTCCAATTTAGAAATTTAGAAAAGGAACTTTCTCTTCAGAGAAAAACGCATGTACGTGATAGAGGAATGTAGTTTTCACAACGTACGGTATACAAGATACATGTATCATCATGTCACCATCAAAGAGAGACGAAAAATATTTATTTTGGAAACGTCATGCTAAAAAGCTGAAGTATTTAAAAGCATATCGGATAGTCCTGCCCTATATAGCAATCAGCTACTTGCAAATTGCAAGCTGACTGATAACCTACTGATTTACACAACATATCTCCACTATTATGTTGTTTTTTCAGGCCGCAAAATGGTTGGGGTAATTGCTCACGACTTTGACTTGGCTGAACTTTCCGAAGACAAACTGGAAAACAGGATGGCGTCTTTCCAAAACACTCAAGAAAGAACGTTCAGGAAATCAATTCTGCAACTCGTCGGCGGACAGCTCTCGGAATCACCCGTAAAGCTGAACGATCATCAATGGGAAGAACTAAGAAAGTTTTTCAGAAATGAGCTGCGTACCCGAAAGCCCTCAAAGCCTTCAAGTATCTCATGCGTTTCCTGAATGTAGTGTTGTTTTTCCCTAAAATTACAAACAAACTTTAAGACTTAGTGGGTAAATTGTCACATTGGAAGACTATGGATCCAATTTGTATCGATTTTTGTTTTCTTCAGAGGAAGAAACATTTGTATGCAACAAACCATAAAAAACTTTGTAGAAAAATAAGTTGGTCCCATGGATACTCTTAACATTTTTGTACTTCTTTGTGAATAGTAAGATAAGCCATTTTGGGTTTGTTTGTTTGTTTGTTTGTTTGTTTGTTGATTTTTTTATGGGGGGGGGGGTTAAATGAGAGTTTCTGTACAAAAAGGTAAAAAGGAAGGGTTTTTGCCAATGACAGATAAGAAAGCACATTAACTTGCGTTGCCCCTTCGTTTCAATTGGTTTCATGCGTCCAATTCAGCCCGCAATGCATTCGATTTTTTATTTTGTAAAAAGAAATACACCCCCCCCCCATTTTTTGTTGCTCAGAGTTGTTGTTTTGTGTCCGACATAGTTTTGGAGTGGAAAAACTGCTCTCGGGTGCCTGGAGGGGGGGGGGGGGGGGGGGGGGGCAGAACGTGGGAATCATTTCATTCATTCCTCGACCTTTGCCAGCAATTTTTTGGGCAGGTTGCTGGAATAACCTTTAGCGTAGTGTGTGCCTTATCTGGTGGCTTGTCTCAGCTGCATGCATCAGTACATATCAACTGTTGATATGTTTTCTTTTGTTATATTTCAATAACTCTTAAAACGATGGGTAAAATTTTACTCAATATTTGGTAAAAAGGGAACATGAATGTTTGCTGGGTAAACCTTTACCCAAAATAGCGTACCCAATTGGGGGGGGGGGGGGGGGGCAAAAGGCAGACTATCCCCGACAACTTTTTACCCAAACAAAAAAAAAGGAGTATATCCCCCCCCCCCCCAAAAAAAAAAAAAAAAAAAAAAAAAAAAAAATGAGCGAGTTTTTGATACTCAATATTTATATATATTATATATATATATATATATATATTGGGCGTTGTGGTAACTCTCTTCTCGTTGATTTCTTCCCGCGAGTGATGTTGAAATCGGCGGCTGTCAGCCATGTTTGTTGTCTGCATGCAACAAGATCAAGCGCATGATCTCTTAGGTTATTTTTTTCTCGAGGAAAAGTCAGGAATATTGTAATTTTTATTTTGATAATGAACCAATAAATGTTTATGATGAGTATGTCTTTCTAGGAACAACTTTTAACTATAACAATAGCTTAAAAAAAGCTATTAGCAAACAAGTAACCCAAGCACGAAGAGCTTTGTATTATATGAAGATTTTACCAATATATACATCCAGCTCAAGTTATTTGATCAGTTGATTTTGCCGTAATATATTGTTATATGGAAGTGAGATTTGGGGTTTTGAAAATCTAATCCAACTTGAAACGTTATATTTGAAGTTCTGTAAAGAAATGCTTGGTTTAAATAAAGGGACTCCCAACTGCATGGTTTATGGTGAACGTGGTCGCTACAAACTAGAAAAATATTATTGCCAGTCGAATGCTAATGTTCTGGTATGTCGTCTCCTAAATGGAAAATCATCTAAGTTATCAAACATGTATAATTTTGAATTTTCCATGTTTTCGAAAGGAAATAATCATATATGTCTTGGATTCTCAAAGTGAAGAATATTCTTGATAATTTAGGTCTTTCTGAATTGTGGAAAAATGAAGCCATCAATCTGACTTTATCAAATTTTAAAAAGCATTGTAAACCAAAAGCTTCAAGATGTGTGCGCAGGAGTGGCAGAGTGATGTTGAGTTAAACCAGCAATGTACTATTTATAGAATTTTCAAACAGAGATTATGTTTTGAAAAGTACTTGATTCACCTTACCGAAAATAATAGAAGAACTTTCTCCACATTTCGATGTCTCAATTCACAAACTCCTAATAGTGATTGGGCGTTACAGCCAGATTCCGAGAGCTGAACGTTTATGTACTCATTGTTCTACAAATGATATTGGTCATGAATTTCACTATTTGTTTATATGTAGTTTCTTTGAGATCAAACGTAAACAACTCCTCAAGAGGTATTATTGAAATACCCTAACGCATTTAAATTCAATGAATTCTTTAATTCCAGTAAAAAAAAAGGACTGTCTAATGTTTTGAGGTTTTGTGGAGAATTAATTTTCTTTTTTCGTGAGGCTGACTTATATGCTATATAACAGAGACTTGGTTGGCAGAAAATGACTCTGCCATATTTCATGATATTGCCCCTGTTGGTTAACGCTTTGTTCATTGTCCTCGTACTGCTCGTCGTGGTGGCGGAACTGCTTTTCTCTCTCAGACTCAATCGATGCACGTCAGATTGTTGCAGGTGAAAGGTGTCATTTGAGTTTGCACGATATCTAAATCATTTAGATCTTTTCAAGTCAAGTTAATTAATATCTACAGGCCACCATATTCTGATGTTCACCGTGTATAAATGTCTGTTTTCTTATCTGAATTCAGTGAGTTTATACAGGATCAGTTGTTATGTAATGTACTTGTTATAATTACTGGTGACTTCAATATTCATGTTGATATCATTGATAATCAAGAATCAAGATCTTTTATGGGTCTACTTGACTCACTTTCTTGTACTCAGCATGGAGACTTTAGTGCTCATACTCGCGGTCATACTCCCTTGCACAAACACTCCTGATGATCTTATGAATTGGTTTATTTATACAATGATACTCTCAGTTCAATTTTGAACAAACATGCACCTTTGATAACCAAAACTGTAACTCCTCGTCCACTAGGTACCTTGGTTTACGGATGATGTTAGGACAGAAAAAAGAAAAAGAAGGAAAGCAGAGAAAAGATGGTTAAGAACAAGATCCCCTCTTGATTACGATAAGTTTAAAGCTGCTCGTAACAAGACATTGTTTGTTAGGAATAGGGCCCGTCGTATGTATTATTCTGAAATGATAAAGGAGAACAGTTCTGATCAAAGAAGTCTATTTAATGTCACTAAGTGTTTATTGAATATGACCAAGCTTAATCATATGATACCTCCTCATGTTGATTCAAGACAATTTGCAAATCATTTAGGAAACTTTTTCTGTGATAAGATAGTGAGAATCCATTCTGACATTAAGACAACTGTAGATGACAGAACTTGTACTCTTGATGATACTCCTTTGGATTGTACAGATCTTCAGATTTCACTTTCTTAGTTTTTTACTTCTTTCAAAACATTATCTGAAAATGAGGTTTAGAAATTAGTCAAAGGCTTGAGTAAGAAATCATGTTCTCTTCACTCAATGCCTACAAAGCTTGTATTGCATTGCACTGAATCACTGCTCCCAGTCTTTACAAAACTTGTTAACTTGTCTCTCTCTCTCTCAAAGGGCTTTTTCCCTTCGGATTGGAAAGTAGCTTAAGATAAGAAACCTGGTATGGAGTTGAATTTCAATAATCTTAGACCAATCAGTACTTTACAGTACATATAAAAATTAGTTGAAGCAGCTGCTACACAGCAAATTCAACAACACCTCTGTCATAATTCATTGTTCCCATGTATGCAGTCAGCATACAGACAGTTTCATATAACGGAAACAGCCTTGATCAGAATAAAAATTGATCTCCTATTGGCCATAGACAAACACAAAGTAACATTGTTGGTACTTTTTGATCTGAATGAGTGCCGCATTCGAAACTATTGCATCATGGAATATTGTTGAATATACTGCATTCCTCTTTTAGTTTAAGTGACTCTATTCTTTCATGGATTGAATCTTATCTTACAAACAGAACAAAAAGTAGTATTTAATGATGTCGAATCGCAGAATTTTCCTGTTCCAAATGGGGTTCCACAAGGGTCACGTCTCGGCCCCTTTCTCTTTTTCACTGTATACCAGTAACCTAATCAGTAATTGTTCAAATGCGTTTTCCAAATGTATCTTGTCATTGTTATGCTGATGACACGTAGTTGTACATTTCTTTTAGCCCCGATAAGGATCAACAAGAGCGTAATATTTCAATTTTGGAAACATGTGTAGGATACATTCGTTCTTGGATGTTCCAACATAAGCTAATGCTTAATGACAAAAACAGAGTTTCTTATTTTTGAAACATCCAGACAAGTAGCAAAACTGAATATCAATCATATAACAGTTGGAGATGCAGAAGTGAAACCGAAAAGCGCCGTGAGAAATCTTGGTGTATGGCTAGATTCGCGGTTAATATGGTGACACAGATATCCAACACATGCAAATCTGCTTTTTATATGTTATATAATTTGCGTCACATACGTAAATATTTAGATCACAAAAACACTGAAAGCCTTGTCCATGCTTTTATTAGTAGTAAACTTGATTATTGTAATGGATTATTGTTTGGCTTGTCAGATTCACAGACCATGAAGTTGCAGCGAGTTCAGAATGCCTGTGCAAGACTTGTGACCAATTCCTTAAAAATTGTCCCACATCACTCCTGTTTTGATGAAGTTACATTGGTTGCCAATAAAGTACAGAATCACATTCACGATATTTTTTTTGCTTGTTTACAAAGCTTTGAATAGTCAAGCCCCAAATTACGTGTCAGAATTATTATCTTTTAAATTGCATCCATATACACATAACTGAAGACCCATCTGTTTTCAGAGGCTTTTAAGTAGATTAATTCTGTTTATGTAGTATAGGCATATAGGAGTCTCCATCGAAGTGCAGTACAAATTAATCTTATTATTATTATTCGTTAGATATCCAACATTACTATACTCTGTCATTACATCGTGATTATTTATTTTTTAATATTTTTACAATTTTATGTTTTACAATTTCAGGCAGTGCCTGCATTATTCTCTATATTTTATTTGTATTCTGATATATTATATAATTATATAATTATATATATATATATATATATATATATATATATACATGTATATATATATATATATAATATATATATATAAACGACTAACGGGTACATTAGGAGGACAGTTTTTGTTCTTTTTCTTTGTTCAACTGTTGACTTAATGTACCAACTGTCGACCTAATGTAGGGGTCGCTATTATGACGGAATAAACTCCATTGTTAGGTGTCGACCTAATGTACCCGTTAGTCAAATATACATACATACATGTATATATTTTATTTTTTTGGATTAATATATTTTAATTTTGTACATACTTTGTATTATACTCCCATACCCCATGTGGGTCCTTGAGTCATAATAAACTTCTAAACTTTTAAACCATGAGATATGGAATAGGGTATATTGCACGGTCATCCGGGTACTTTTACACAAACCATGACAAAATTGCAAGGTCATCTGGATACTTTGGCGCAAACCATGAGATACGCCATTTTTGTCTTGTCGCCTGTAAACCCTTCATACAAATGATAATGGTAAGATCTTTCTAAAAATGGAACATATATGTTGATGGGTGAAACCTACCCAATATTGGGTCAAAGTATACTCAGTATTTTGGGTGAGATTTACCCATTATTCGTTAAGATCTTACTCAAAACATGCATGTGCCCTTTTTACCAACTTGATTTAGAGTAATCATATATTGATTTGATTTGATTTGATTTGATTTGATTTATTCACCAACAATAACATGTGTACAAGATTTGTCACACAGTAAATATTGTTACAGGATTGAAACTTAAATGATAATAGCTGGTAAATGGGACCAGAAAATAGCACAAGTGCTAGTCGAGCCTGGCCCCCTACAAAATTTACATAGTAGAAGATATTAATTCCATTACAAACATAACAATTACAACCACATAATGATAATGATGAGTGATGGTTTGTGAAATGATTTATACTGATATAGTACGATTTGTCAGAAATGTATACACCATAACTAAGACCTTAAGGCACAGGCGAAGAATATTTTTGGAGGTATAGGTGTGGGCCCGGGTGTGGATAGTCAAGCATCCATTGTTCATGTTTTTAGTCGTAACATACATGTGCATGTATATAGCAGCTCTGTATGATTGTGTGTAGAGAATCTATTATCCTGCATGCACCCCTGCATGCTAGCTTATCATGATTATGTTAATCGTACAAGTAAATCAATATGAAGTGTTTAATATGGTTTTACATGCATGCAAACTTCTTGCTGCTCTGAGGAACTTACACCATAGCCTATTAATGATTTATACATGTATAATTCTTTATACCCATATTTGGAACATGTTTTCAAAAATGAAAATATGCTTGTAAATTGTATTGTTT